>JALMGJ010000011.1:27582500-27812500 GCA_023362775.1 Charina bottae
AAATCTATTCTTCACTTCCACTGCACATTCATTAGGAATGTTAGTGAGCTCATATCTTACTGATCTGTGGGTCTTCGCTATTCTCTTTAGTCTGATTCTAAATTGTGCAGTAAGAAGTTCGTGATCTGAACTACAGTCAGCTCCACGTCTTGTTTTACCGACTGTAGAGATGTCCGCCACCTTTGGCTACAAAGGATGTAGTCAATCTGATATCGGTGTCGCCCATCAGGTGAAGTCAATGTACAAATTCGTCTTTTAGGTTCCTGGAAGAGAGAGTTAGTTATGAACAGTGAATTGTCTTGGCAAAATACTATCAACCTATGTCCTTCTTCATTTTGTTCTCCAGGGGTCGGCAAACTTTTTATCCCGGGAGCCATTTTGGCATGCTCGTGCACATTTTGAAATGCTCGAGAGCCAGGGGGCGGGGTTTGCGGGCGGGAGCCAATCGCGTGGAAGGGGGCGGGTTTTGTGGGCGGGAACCAATCACGTGGAAGGGGGCGGGTTTTGCGGGCAGGAGCCAATCACGTGGAAGGGGGCGGGGGGCTCACGGAGGGCTCATGGAGGGAGGGGGCGCAGCCAGCGGCTCCACGAACCCGGCCCGGCCACCCCACTGGGAGTGGCGGAGAAAGAGCTGCCACCCTCCGGCCGGCAGGACGCCAGGGGCTCGGCCTACCCGGGGCCTCGCTCCCTCCCTCCGCTCCCAGGAGAGGCGGAGGAGCCGCTGGGTGGGTTTTTGGGAAGGGGGGAGCCTCCACAAACAAAGCGTGGCCGCGGCAGCGGCTCCCCGCAAGGAGAAAGCCAGCCCCTCAGGGTGGGGCGCGCTCGGCATTCCCTGAGGCACCAGCTGTCCAAAGGCAGGGAGGACGGGCTGACAAGAAATGGGGCGTGCGTGGGTGAGGGGGGACTGTGGGGATTCCTGCTGAGTCGGCCGCGTTGCAAAATGTCTTATTCCTTACAACTGTGCTTCAAGACAAAACAAAAAGCTCTTTGGGGGTCCTCCGTCATGTTTAAAAGGGGGAAGGGAAAAAAGTTTAAGAAACACTCCATAGAATAACCTGTCCAGCCCCCACTTCTTCAGGACCCAGCCATCCCCCAGTGGCCCCCAGGCCCGGACCCAGGAGCAGGATGATGCGTGTGCTGGAAGAGGCGAGTCCTTCCCGGATCTCACAGCCTGGGTGGTCAGGGGTCCTGCTCCGGCGGGGAAGCAGGGGGGCATTTCTGGGCTGGGCGCTGCCCGCCTGCCTCCCCCTGGGTTTGGAAAATGGGCCCTGAGCCACCTCCCCTGGGGTTGGGAGGGAGCCCTTCCAGCCTAACGCTCTATCTCTCTATCTATCTCTCTATTTATTTTTTTATATACCCGCCCATCTCCCCAGTGGGACTCTGGGCGGCATGCAACAAAACAGAACAACTAAAATAAACCTTAAAAAAACATGAAAACATAAATATAACTAAACCTATGGGAGAGTCCCTTTACGATCTTCCATCTCATAAAGCCATTGCACGCTTTGCAGATCACCCTGCACTGGTAAAGGCTGGGCTGCCTCCCTCACAGCCACCCATCTCTGCACCTGTTGCTTCCGGGCACCCTGCAATGCAATGGCTCACCCCCCCTCACTCAGCAGGATGTGCTTCATTCTAATGGCCCCTCCGTCTCCCCTTCTCTCCCTGCCTCGCCCGCCCACAGGGAAGGAGGCGCGGGTCCCGCCCGGTGAAGAGGGCGCAGCCTTCCGCTCTCCTGTGCCCCAGGTTTTGAGCTGGGCAGAGCAGAGAAGTTGCCCGCGGCAGCCGCTCTAGGAGCCGGCCAACCTCCGCCGCTGGTTCCCAGGGCTTCCCCTTGGACGGGGAGTTCCCTCCCGCTGCCCCCCTCAGAGAGACGGGCCTGAAGGGGCGCAGAGGCTGGAGAGGGAGCCCCTCCATCTCCCCTTCTCTCCCTGCCTCGCCCGCCCACAGGGAAGGAGGCGCGGGTCCCGCCCGGTGGAGAGGGCGCAGCCTTCCGCTCTGCCCAGGAACGCTGTGGCGCCCAGCAGAGCCCTCTGCACATGCTCCGTGACGCTCCCTCCTTCCCGCCGCCTCTCCTGAGCTGAGCTCCGCAGCCGAGCCTGTGCGTGCGGGAGGAAAGCCGCCATCGCGGGCTTCCTCTCTGAGTTTGTCCGCTGCCTGCAGGGAGGGAGGCGGGGGGACTGGGCTGGGCGTTGGGGCGGGGGCAGGGGCCGCGGACGGCAGGCCAAAGGGAGATGCCAGCGCAACTGTAGTGACCGGAGGCGGCCAAGGGGAGAGCAGGCAGCGAAAGAGCTGCCACCCTCTGGCCGGCAGGATGGGTGCGGGAGAGCGGAAGGCTGCGCCCTCTCCACTGGGCGGGAGCCGCGCCTCCTTCCCTGCGGGCGGGCGAGGCAGGGAGAGAAGGGGAGATGGAGGGGCTCCCTCTCCGGCCTCTGTGCCCCTTCAGGCCCGTCTCTCCGAGGGGGGCGGCGGGAGAGAACTCCCCGTCCAAGGGGAAGCCCTGGGAACCAGCGGCGGAGGTTGGCCGGCTCCTAGAGCGGCTGCCGCGGGCAACTTCTCAGCACTGCCCAGCTCAAAACCTGCAACGCGGAAGAGTGGAAGGCTGCGCCCTCTTCACCGGGCGGGACCTGCACCTCCTTCCCTGCGGGCGGGCGAGGCAGGGAGAGAAGGGGAGACAGAGGGGCTCCCTCTCCGGCCTCTGCACCCCTTCATGCCCGTCTCTGCGAGGCCCGGCACGGCAGGGAGGCGCTGCTGGCCCGGGATGCGGCGCTTTCGGAGGCAGTGCAGGAGCAGCTGCAGGGGCTTCTGCGGCTGGAGATGGCGCTGCTCTGCGGCATCCAGGTGCTGGGTGAGGGCGCAGGCCCGGGACGCGAGCGGCAGGGCGGCGCAGGGGGCCTGGCCGGGGTGGTGGCAGCGGGGGGACGGAGCCGGCGGAGGTTTGCCGGGCGGCAGGACGGGGCGGGCGGCGCTGCTGGGGCTGGTGGCGGAGCTGGAGGGAGCGGAGGGACAAGGAATTCCCGCACGCTCTGCAACCCGCCTTGGAGAAGCGGCCCCTGGAGGCCTTCCGGGTGCACCCTCCCGCCCCATCAATCCCCCCCCCCACCATTCAACGTCCTCTCCCCCCGCTAACCCGAGCCCTGCGGCAGCTGGGGGAGCCAAGCCAGGCTCGGACCGGAGGCGGCCAAGGGGAGAGCAGGCGGCTCTTCGCCCTGCGCCGCCCTGCCGCTCGCGTCCCGGGCCCGTGCCCTCGCCCAGCACCTGGATGCCACGGAGCAGCACCATCTCCAGCCACAGCAGCCCCTGCAGCCGCTCCTGCGCCGCCTCTGACAGTGCCGCGTCCCGGGCCAGCAACGCCTCCCTGCCGCGCCGGGCCTCGCTCAGTGCGAGAGCCAGGGGGCGGGGTTTGTGGGCAGGGGTCAATCGCGTGGAAGGGGCGGGGGTGAGTTCAGCTGCGGAAGAGCCACACTCAAGGGGCCAAAGAGCCGCATCTGGCTCGCGAGCCGCCATTTCCGACCCTTGTCCTAGACCATGCGTGCCTGTAATTACAGGTGGTGTTTGACTACCTACCTTAGCATTCCAGTCTCCTGTAATGAATATAACATCTCTCTTTGGCGTATTATACAGTAGGTAGGTAGGTAGGTTATAATAGAATTATACTCTCTTCAAAACAAACTGAATGATGGCTTATTCAGAGACTCCTACTACATATATACTAAGGAGAATTCCAATTTTAATATAGGGTTCATTCATTAATCACCTCACAAAATAATATTGGAAATATAAATTTAGATGATGAAAATAATGGAGATTTCAAAAAGGCATTACTAAAAAAAAGAAATACTGAAAAGAGGAGTTTTTTATGTTTATTACTAATGTTTTCTCTTAATAAGTTGTTCTCTATTGTTTAGCTCTGGCCTAACAAGAATTATATAACATTTGGGGAAATATATGCAGCCCAGCAACCCAGCACCAGAGGCCAAAATGGAGAAAACCTCCACAGCCACCATGTATTTCCCTTTGGTGCTCAGGTAGGAGGGAACAAAGGAGAGCCACACACTGCAGAAGATCAGCATGCTGAACGTGAGACATTTGGCCTCGTTGAAACTGCTGGGGAGCTTCCTGGAGAAAAAAGCTACCGTGAAACTGGCAGCTGCCAGAAAGCCCATGTAGCCCAGGACACAGTAGAACATGGAAGCTGAGCCTTCATTGCACTGCAGGATGATTTCCTCAATTTCTGAATGGGTATCAACATCTGGGAAAGGTGGAAAGGTGAACAACCAGACTGTGCAGATGCCTGCTTGAATCAAGGAACAAGAAAGAACAATGGAGGTGGCCGTTCCTCTTCCCACCCACTTCCTCATCCTGGATCCTGGCTTGGTGACCATGAAAGCCAGAACCACAGTGATGGTTTTTGCCAGCACAGAAGACACAGCCACTGAGAAGATGATGCCAAAACTAATTTGTCGGAGGAGACATATTACATTGCCAGGTGCAATGAGGAACTGCAGTGAGCAAAGGAAGCAGAGGAGGAGGGAGACAAGTAGAATGTAGGTGAGATTTTGGTTATTGGCCTTGACGATAGGAGTATTGTGATACTTCAAAAATGTTGCCAGCACTACAACTGTGCAGAAAGATAAAAAAAATGCCAGGATGAGTAGACTTATTCCCATCGGTTCTTCATAGGATAAGAAAGATATTTTCTTGGGAAGACATGCATCTTGGTCCTTGCTAGGATGTTGCTCTTCTGGGCACTCAGAACAATCATGCATGTCTGGAATGGAAGCATATAATTTTTCTATGATCATTTTCTATAATCATTGCATTATTATGTACTTTGGTATCCTAGGCTGCTACTATCCATCTCACTTTCTACTGTTGCATTTATGACTCAGTAAGGAGAGTTTAAAATGGTATTTTTTTTCTCTTAAGATGCTCTTTTTTCCCAGTTTTTTACTGTATGCCTTACATTTTGTCCAGAGGAGGAGCCAAGATGGTGATTAATTGAGCTCCACAACTCCTGAACTAACTCCTGTGACTGTCCTCACCCCCTCTGGCTTAGTCCTACAGCCCAAAAATGCAAGAAAAGAACCCAGACCAGCCCCAGTAATGATACTGGGACCCATAAATCCAACAAAGCAGAGAAACAGATGCGGATTGACTCTTACCTTCCCACTCCAGACATGACAAAAAACGTGAGTAACAGATCTACAGTTTCAGGACCACCGTCACTCCCAAAGAATGCAACAATAAGAAGACTGGCCTCCTCCCCAATCATCCACAACTTCAGCCCAAGTCACTCCCTGGAGCAGGGAGGCAGCAAAGATAACCTCTTGGAACAAGCCTCCCCCATATCCCACAACTACAGTTTTAAACCCTCCCATGAGATCTGCCTTTCTTCTACAGAAACTTTGATTTTTATACTGCAACAACTAAATGACATTGCAGTCAAGGCAGACAGTTTCCAGCAAGTCCTTGATCTGAAAATCCTCCATGGCAATCAGGGGGCTAAATTGATTGCCACATTGGCATTGGTAGCCCATCCCTCAATATCCTTAAGACATCCAGAAGCAGTTTCTACAGCTAACTACCATTATGTGCATCAGAAAAAACAGCTCCTCTTAAAAATCCATCAGAACTCCCATCAGAACTCCCACAGATGGATCCGTCCCAAACGTAATGTCTCCTCCCTATCTCAGCTCCTAAACTGCCAAAATGGAATTGATTTGAAAGATTTTCATTATTTACCCAGACAAAGAAATGTTTAATGCATACTCCTGACCTTTAACCTGCCATCTATCCCCACCAGACCCACACAAATGAGCAAGTACTTGTTGCAGACTCACTACATTCAGAGTGTCAGAGTCTTTAAGGCTGAATTAGTTCACAGCCTCATTACTGGGAATGTGATGAATGGTCATGACCCTGCAGATAAGAGTCATATTTCGGCCATCCATCCAAAAACTTCAAAGGAGGAAGTAGAATCTATAAACACAGTACTCATTAATCTGAGGAAAAACTAGCAGACATCAAAACAACAATTCTGGCGTACCCTCCCAGTGCTGGTTGTGATATGGAAGTTCAGCACTCACTTAATTCTTCTGCCCCACTGAGCATCCCCTACAAGCCATCTAATCAGACTCACAGAAAGCTATCAGCTCACTATTCTGACTTCTTCACCAACAATAGTGAAAATGATACTGACAGTGACTCCTCCAAGAACTCCACTCCAGAAATATTGATGGAACCAAGGCTATCCCAAG
Source organism: Charina bottae (assembly GCA_023362775.1). Lineage (NCBI taxonomy): Eukaryota > Metazoa > Chordata > Lepidosauria > Squamata > Charinaidae > Charina > Charina bottae. The sequence goes on from JALMGJ010000011.1 coordinate 27,588,761, forward strand.
CAGCTAGCACCCAAAAGTTACTGCCTTGCAAACGAAACAAATCTCAGCCAAGTACTATAGAAACCCAATCTGGAGGTATACCCTCATCTGCTTCCAAATCTGAGGGGCCTCCCTTGGCACTGAGGGACCCTGGCTCACAGCAAAAACAGCTTTCCTCACCTCCTCTTTCACTGGACATGTGAAAGGACACTCCCCCTACCAAAGATTTGGGATCCCTTCTTCCAGTGCTACACTGATTCTTCCCATCTCTCTGCCAGAATCAAAAGCCCCCTTGTCCCCTCACAGGAACAGAGGCTTAATGGACAAACAGATGGCAGAGAATGGAGAGCAGGAACTTTATGGTACCCCACTTTCCCCCCAATGGAGGGAGACACAATTACAACCATCTCAACAAACAACTAATACTCTGGGGAGCTCTTTGGGCTCTGTTTGGACCCACTGGGCCTCCCCCCGTGCTGTGCACGGGGTCTCCTGGACCACCATAGGGGCTCTTCACAGCACTGGGTGGGTGGCCGCTTGGCCACTGTGCACCTCCTGGCCTCACTGCAGCCACCCAAATAGATTGGCTGTTGCTCTTGAATGCCAGTTCAGTTAACAACAAGGCCCCTTATATGTGATTTGATGACTGAGGAGGGGACAGACCTGGCATCTATTACCAAAACTTGGCTGGGCCCTGAAGGGGATTAGCCCTCTCAGAAATGTGCCTGGCTGGGTTTATGGTATGACATCAGCCGAGATCCCAGGGCAGGGGAGGAGGGGTGGCTGTTGTCATCCGGGAATCTCTGCTGGCCTTCAGGGACGCTGCTCCGCAAGTGGCCAATTGTGAGACCCTGTTCTTGAAGTTGGGCTCCCAAGAGCAGTTGGGGTTGTTGCTATTGTACCAGCCTCCCTGCCTGAGCTGCTGGAGACCATCCCAGGGTTGGATGGTTCTGGTTCTGGGGGACTTCAACCTACCATCCCTGGGCCATGGCTCAGAGGCAGCTCAGGAGTTCATGGCCACCATGTCGGCCATAGGCCTGTCCCAGATTATTTGGGACCTGACTCAGGACAGTGGCCTCACTCCAGACTTGGTTTTCTTGTTGGAGCAGTGGCAATGTGATCTGAGGGGAGAGTTAAATCTGTCTCCTTTGTTATGGTCAGGTCATGCCCTGGTGGCCTTGAGATTCTCTTATGCTGCCCCCCTCTGCAGGGAGGCAGGACCCATTCGATTGGTCCACCCCCAGAGACTGGTGGACCTGATGGGGTTCCAAAGGGAGCTTGGGATTATACCCGGGAATCTGCTGCACGGTCCAGTGGAGGCCCTGGCTGATTCCTGGAATAGGGAGGCAGCCAGGGCCTTGGACAGGATTGAGCCCGTGTGACCTCTCTTGACCCATCAAACCCAACACTCCCCATGGTTTACGGAGGAGCTGAGGGTTCTGAAGAGGATTAAGAGATGTCTAGAGTGCCACTGGAAGAAGACAAGGACCGAATCTGACTGAACACAAGCTAGAGCCCTTATTAAGGCCTACCTTGTGGCAGTAAGAGTGGCGAAATGTCAATATTTTTCCACTATTATTGCATCTGCAGAATGCCCCCCAGCAGCCCTGTTTAAGTTCACCCAATCTCTATTGGGGAAGGTGGGTCCACTAACCCAACTACAGGGCCATGCATGAAACCGCTGGGTGAGATCAATATGCTGATGATACCCAATTATACATCTCCATCCTGAGTGACTTACCTGATGCTGTGACCACCCTCTCTCAGTGCCTGGAGGCTGTAGGGGTCTGGATAGGGAACAACAGGCTTCAGCTGAACCGTGGTAAGATGGACTGGCTGAGGGTTGGGGGCTCTTCAGTATCCAGGAATTTACCATCTTTGGTTCTGGATGGGATTGCACTGCCCCAGACAGACCTGGTGCAGAACCTGGGGGTTCTCCTGGACTCATGACTCCTGCTTGAAGTGCAGGTGGCAGCCGTGGCCATGGTAGCCTTTGCCCAACTTTCTGTTGTCTGCCAGCTACGCCCCATCCTGGATCGGGAGGCCCTCCGGTCAGTCACTCATGCCCTAGTCGTCTCCCATATAGACTATTGCAATGTGCTCTACATGGGGATACCCTTGAAGAGCATCCAGAAGCTACAGCTGGTTCAGAATGCAGCCACGCAAGGAGTTTTAGGAGCCCCAAGGATGACACATATAACACCTTTGCTGCGCAAGCTGCATTAGGTGCCAGTTTGCTTCCAGGTCCAATTCAAGGTCATGGTTATCACCTTTAAAGCGCTAAATGGCATGGGTCCAGGTTACCTGAGGGACCGCCTCACCCCCATTGCATCGACCCGTCCCACCCGGTCAAGCAGACCGGACCCTGCCAGGGACCCTGTCCATGAGAGATTGTTGATTGGCAGGGTCCAGGAAGAGGGCCTTCTCTACTGTGGCCCCTGCCTTGTGGAACACTTTACCCCCAGAGGTAAGGCAGGCCCCCACTATCAGGCCTTCTGAAAGAGAGTGAAAAATTGGCTTTGCCACCTCGCTTGGGGTGGGAGAGGGGATAGCCAATCATAGGGGTGGTTGGCGCCATTATGTGGCTCTGAGGAATTTATATTTCATATAAATGTTAAATATTTTTCTATATTTGATATGTCATATTTATATTTTTACGAGGTATTTGTTTTTATATTTTTAATTTCTTGGTATTTTAACTAAATCGTAAACCACCCAGACTTGCTTACGAGATAGGTGGTATAGAAATATCAGAAATAAATAAATAAATAAATAAATAATACGAAGCCATTATGCCTGTAAAACATATCCACCCAGACCCTGGTTCACACTGCATCCGCTAGACATTAAAGTGACCACCATAAGGTCACCCTTCGAACTTGGAATGTGGCTGGGTGGTTTGCATCCACCAGAGACCCCTGCTTCACTGACTTCCTCTCCCACCACGACATCATACTGATCCAGGAAACATAGACTGCTGATGAACTGATGTTAAATGGATTTCATTCATTCTCAATTTGGGCAGAACCAGGTGTAAAGCAGGGAAGAGCGAAAGGGGTCCTGGGGGTCCTAGTCTCCACTATACTATGTGCCATATCAAGGCCCCTCCCCCCACTCACATCATATGACATGGCAGTGCTAATCCAATTCAGTCACCTTGCCCTGTTGATAATAAATGCTTATATGCCCCAATGAGTCATAAACCCCAGATCAGAGCCTTGTTGGATGAATTGGAAACTTATGCTGCTGACCTTATACTGCTGAACTCAAATGCTGGGTAGTCTGTAGTCCTGGAAGGGGACCTCAACTTAGATTGGGCCCCAGTGACCACACCCTCTATGCACAGCACAAATGTCCCCCTACCAACCCTGAAGATGACAGTGTCCTCCCCTCTGCCTGCCCCCCCACCCAAAAGATCAGAAATCAAACTTTGCAGGTCTCTGCCTGGCTCAAACGGCCTTCAGGCTGAACATTCACATATTAAATAGTGCCAAAATGTATCTCAAATGCCACCCTGAGACTAGAGACAGGCCTCATGAAACTGGAGGCTAGGGTGTGGGTGGTCATACTCAACTATTGGCTCAGATTATCGCTTTTTCCCTTGGCCTTGCCCCATTAACTATGAGGGATGACTTCCAGTCCACAAAGAAAGAGGCAGTGACAACTAAAATCTCATCCCTGGGCTTCTCTCCAGGTCTACTACTCAGCATGGGATATGATCAGGCCAAAGCACTCAGTGTGTAGCAGACACAGAGCGCCAATTGGATTTAGCCAGGTCCCCAACCTTTATTGCCAGTGAATACAGCATGTATTCTGCCTCCCCTATGGCATACGTATCTAAACTTGAGGTACCCAACCATCGGAGGGCCTTTACTCTGGCATGATGTCACACCCTCCCCTCAGGAGGACCCTGTGACTCAGGTCACATAGAAACAACAGAGCATGTGCTCCTCCAGTGTCTGTATTATAGAAACATTGTACACCTCCCTGCTGCTATAAGATACCAACCCTGCTACAATATACAGTATTGCCAGGTTCTGCGCAGCAGCGCTTAAAATTAGCCAGATGATGACCAGTGCCATAATCTAGCATTTATTTTATTATAATAGAGTACTGTATTTACAGATATACTAACCTTTATGCTCCCCTATACCCATCTAATGCTCCTACCCCTCCGTCCAGATTTTCTTTTTTTTCCTTTTCCCTTTTCCTTTCGACTGCTGTTTTAACTTTTATATTAGATTTTAAACTATTTTCAAAAAAATAAAATAATAAAATAAAATAAAATAATAAAATAAAATAATAAAATAAAATAAAATAAAATAAAATAAAATAAAATAAAATAAAATAAAATAAAAAAATAAAATAAAATAATAAAATAAAATAAAATAAAATAAAATAAAATAAAATAATAAAATAAATAAAATAAATAAAATAAAAAAATATAAAATAAAAAAATATAAAATAAAATAAAATAAAATAAAATAAAATAAAATAAAATAAATAATAAAATAAAATAAAATAAATAAAATAAAATAAATAAAATAATAAAATAAAATAAAATAAAATAAAATAAAATAAAATAAAATAAAATAAAATAAAATAATAAAATAATAATAAAATAATAAAATAATAAAATAAAATAAAGCAATAACAGACTTCCTAGGATAAAATCAAATGAATGTCCATATTCACAAATAAAAAAGAACTTATAGTGGATATTTCGATACAGTTAAAGAAAGGAGTGAAACAGAAACTGAAAGTGTTCATGTTACTTTGAGCAAATCTATTAATTGTTTGGATTATTTTTTAAGCCATATCAAGATTTTTTTAAAAATATAGAGAAAGAGGTATACTAAAGTCTAAACAGATCAATAAACAATCAAATCTGTCCTACAATGAAATGTGCTGTGTTATCCAGGCTAAATCCTGGGGTATTTTTACAACTGTAAGATGAACTCTGTTCATGATGCTTCTTACCCTTCTGGCTTGAAATTTTCTCTTTGGGACATGGAAGACAATCATGGCAGCAAAACGGCTTCCCCTCCTGCTTTCTTTTGAAATAACCAGGAAGGCAGCTCTCAGTACACACCGAAACAGGCAGGGTCTGCCCAATACGTGAAATAAGGAAGAAAATGTTAGAATTCAATCATGGTTTTGAAAAAAGAGCTGAAAAGTCATAATTGATTGATATTCAGTAAATCAAGAATGCTAATATTAAGGAGTTGATTTTTTCTCATCAACATGATCATCAAAGCTATTTAACAATTGATTTTTTCCTGTTCTACTAATTGTATATGTAACCTAGTTTCTTCTAAACTGGGAAATATTTTATGCTCAGACCATGCTGAACTTTATTCAGTGGGACTCATTATAAATGAGTTATTTTTTGCAATCACTTAAAATCCCGCTGTGAATAAGACAGACATTTTAAATAAACTTAAAGAGAAATTAAGATACTTTTCAGGCTTATTTTAAAATACAGAACCTAATGCAGTGGTCCTGGATATAATGAATGCATTTACAGGAGAGTGGTGTACAGTTGAAGATGATAGAGCAAAAAGAGGGCATCCTCAAAAGAGATCACAAACTTGAAAGAAAGTACAGTGGCAGTCTTTCCCGTGAGCCCAACTTCAGAAACAGGACATCACACCAATTACTTGTGGAACAGTGCCTCTGGTCTCCAACAGAGTTTCCCACATTACAGGTTCTTCCTCCCCTGCCATGGCTTTGCAACGAATGCCAAACCCAAAACCTGGATGGGCACATTTTCAAGAGGGAACATCTCCCCCTTGCCCATTCAGGTCAGGACTGTCATCTCCTGCCAGATGAAAACATGAAGTTGTTACAGGGCATTATTATTAGTGGAGAGAATATTATTTCAGGAAGATCTGGCCTTCATGAGAAACAGCCAGAAAATAAGGCTTCTGAACACCTGTATGATATGATGATAGACCTGTATGATATGATGTTACTTCAATCCAACTTTATGTAGAAGTTAAATAGTGGCACCCATATGGGAGCAGCCACTGGGTTCATCTCTCTTCTCCACCCCCATAGACTGGAATCACAATTCCTGCAGGCATTCCTGTAGGATACTACAGTTCCTTGTATCTTCTTAATTAAAGAATAAATAATCTCACTTTTAATTACTGGTGCAGAATGATCAGAATAATATAATTTATTTAGTGCATTAGCAATCCTTTTTATTAGCATGACTTGTTTAAACATCTTAATTTATATTTTCCCCCTACATCTAATAAAAACAGTTTGCCTCATTCATTATTATCACAATACAAAACTAAAATATCTACCAATGATCTAATATTACTAGAGGCTTCATCATGCACACTTGAGATTGAATCTGGACTAAGTCATTTTAGAAGCCTGTTCACTCCTTTTTAAATTCTGATTACACTTTGTTCTTCTAAACTTTTAGTTGTTTGTCAAATAAATCAGCAAGAATTCTTTGCTTTTAAACCTTTTTCTGAATATCAATATGCTTCATTCCTAAAATAATCCTCTGAAGGGTATTTCAAATAGCCTGTTTCATATCTAAAAGCTCAAACTTTTATTTGTGAAAAAAGGTAAAGGTAAGGTTCCCCCCGCACATTTGTGCAGTTGTGTCCGACTATAGGGGCCGGTGCTCATCTCCATTTGTTAGCTGAGCAGACAGCGTTGTCCGAAGACACTTCCATAGTCATGTTGCCGGCATGACGCACACAGAATGTTGTTACCATCCCACCGAAGTGGTACCCAATTTATATACTTGCATTTGTATGCTTTCAAATTGCTAGGTTGGCAAGAGCTGGGGTGAGTGTGGGAGCTCACTCCGTCAAACAGGGCTAGGGATTCAAACCTCTGAAGTTGTGACCATCCGATCGACAAGCCTGATATCTTACCCGCTGAGCCACCACACCCATTATTTTTGAAAAATTATGTCTATAATATTCATTATATGTTAAATGATATTGAGTTATTTTTTGGATATCTTCCCTGTCATTCAAGCAAAAAATGCAGTGCCTACTTGATTGAAAGTTCTGGGCCATGTGATGGCTTCCTCATGAATGGTGAGCTTTTTCTCTTCTACTGAGGGATCCAGCTTCCCAACTTTCACTCGATGGAAGGATTGGTTTGGGAATGTGACCCAGTTTATAATATCAAATCCAACTATCATTTCCCTCCTCTGATCAAACAGAATCCTGTCCCCAGCACTGTTATTAAATGAGATCCTTCTCAGAAACTGGTGGAGCTGAATATCAATGAATAAACAAATGTTGGTAAGAAAGCAGAATCAGTAATGAATACACTATTTTCACATCAACTGCTACAACATCGTCTGCAGATGCTCTACTTGCCCTCAGCATTTGGTTCATCCCTTCAGACCCATTATATACTGTAACTCCAGTACACAGAGACAAAGCTCCATTCTCGTCATTTTCCCATAGGAGCAACACCTTCTTTATATGCCATTTTAATTTAAAATGATAACAATAATTTCCACATTGTTCACAATGATCTCATGATAAAAAAATTGCTGTCCAACTATAAAACCCCAAGTATAAAGCCAACTGAGTTGAGCAGCTGAAAAAAAAAGGAGTATAAGTTTCCTGTCTATGTGGGGGAGACATATTTCTTATCTAGCAGATATTACTATCAATAGTCAATTTTATTTGAAAACGTGAAGAAAAAGCAACCAAATTGAATCCAGAGTATGTAGGATTGCACTTTGTTTTCTAAAATGTATTTATTTATTTAATTAATTAATTAATTTCTATGGTTGCCCGTCTCAGCAAGTGACTCTGGGTGGCTTACAATCATAAAAATTATAAAACAGTTGGAATACTTAAAACAATTAAAAATACAAAATAAATATACATGGCCGCCAAGTAAGCAATGCATGGATGTTAATATAGCCAAGAAATTGGGCCATTAACACCCTTGGGGCCCCAGGCCCGGGTACATAACAGGTCTTCATGGCCTTAGGAAAGGATTCTGATCTCTGAAGGGAGAATATTCCAGACGGCAGGTGCTATGGCAGAGAAGGCACGCCTTCTAGTCCCCGCCAACTGACATTCCTTGGCTGATGGGAATCATAGCATACCCAACCTACTAAACTGAATTGGATGGGTAGAAACAACTGTGAGAGGACAGTCCCTTAGGTAACCCAGTCCCAAGCTATGCAGGTCTTTAAAGGTGGCAACCAGCACCTTGAATTGCACCCAGAAGCACACCGGCAACCAATGCAGCTCATGTAGTAGTGGTGTTACATGTGTCGAATATCTGACACCATTTACTACCCGTGCAGCCGCATTCTGCACCAGTTGAAGCTTCCGAATGCTCTTCAAGGGCAGCCCCATGTATAGCATATTGCAGTAATCCAGATGGGAGGTGATGAGGGCATGAGGTACTGTGAGCAAAGCCTCTTGGTCCAGGAATGGGCACAACTGGTGCACAATCTGAAGGTGTGCAAAGGCCCTCCTAGCCACGGCTGCCACCTGCTCTTCCAGCAGGAGCCGTGAGTCCAAGTGGACCCCCAAATTGTGTACCAGGTCCATATTGGGCAGTGCCACCCCATCCAGGACCAAAGATGGAAAAACCAGGGTACTGGGAGTCCCAAACACCCATAACCACTCAGTCTTGCTTGGGTTGAGCTGAAGCCCATTGCATCCCATCCAGGCCCCTACAGCCTCCAGGCACTGAGATAGGACATCCATGGCATCACTCAGGCAGCTCGAGTTGGAGATATAAAGCTGGGTATAATCAGCATATTGATGATACCTCCCCCAGCATCCTCGTGTAGATGATAAATAGGTGAGGGGAGAGAACCGAGCCTCAAAGTAGGAGGCGCAGGCTGGACCTCTCCCTCCTATCAACACTGACTGGAACCAACCATGGAGGAAGGAGGGGAACCAGTACAAAACTTTGCCATTCACCCCCAACTCCCGAAGCTGGTCCAGAAGGATACCATGATTGATGGTATTGAAGGCCGCTGAGAGGTCAAGAAGAGCGAGGATGGTCACACTGCCCCATCCCACTCCCACCAGAAGTCATCTAAGAGTGCTATCAATGCCATCTCCCCTAATCCAGCCTGAACCCTGACTGAAAAGGGTCCAGATAATCCCTTTCATCCAGGGTCCTCTGGAACTGCCACAAGACCACTCTCTCCACAACCTTCCCTAAAATGGAGAGGTTGGAGGTTGGATGAAAACTATCCAAAGTACTTGGGTTGAGTGATGGCCCCTTGAGGAGAAGGAGCACCACTGTCTCCTTAAGAGCTGATGTAACCACCCCCTCCCTCAGAAATTACTAACCACCACCCAGACCAAATCATGCACCTCCTCCTGGGCAGCCTTGACCAGCCAGGAGGGACACAGATCTAATACATAGGTGGCCAAACTAGCAGCTGCAAGGACCCTGTCCACTTCCTCAGGTGCAACAGGATCGAACTCCCCCCAGATAACCATGCAAGACTTAGCCCCTGCAGCCTCCACTGGTGCTGCCATAATCCTGGAGTCCAACGTAGATCAAATGCTATGACTTTATCTGCCAGATGTGCAGCAATGGGCATGGAGAGGCCTCTCAGGAACAATCCAATCCAAAGCCACGGCCACCCTCTTGTTCCATGCAGCCACCAAGGCTTCAGTTGGACCATGCAGCAGACTTCCCGGAACAACCCCTAGCTCCCTCTGAATCCCAACTGGGTCCATCAGTCGCCTGGGGCAGGCCGATCTAATAGGCCCAGCCTCCCTGCAGAGGGGGGTGTCACCAGAGAATTGGAAGCTCATCAGGAAGTGATCTGACCATGACAGGGGAGAAACCAATACCTCTCCCAGTTTCAGAACACTCTGCCATTGCTCCGACAGAAGAACCAGGTCAGGCGAATGACCACTATTATGCGTTAGGCCCTGGATGACTTGGGACAGGCCCATGGCTGTCATGGTGGCCATGAACTCCTGAGCTACCTCCAACCCCACCCCCATGGAAGGCAGGTTGAAATCCCCCAAGCCCATAAGCATGGGGAACTCCACCACTAACCCAGCTACAGAGTCAAGGAGCTCAGGCAGGGAGGTTGCTACGCAGCAGGGAGGCTGGTACAATAGCAACAGTCCCAATTGATCCCTCTTAGAGCCCAACTTAACAAATAGGGTCTCGTACCTGGCAATCTGAGGAGCAGCGCCCCTGGATGCCTCCCAAGTATCTAGGATGACCAGCAACACGCCATCGCCCATACCCTGGGGTCCTAGCTGGTGCCTTACATGGAAACCAGCTGGGCACATCTCAGAAAGGGGGACTCCCTCTTCCTCACCCAGCCAGGTCTTCATAATAAAGGCTTTGGTATGAGGTTGTTAAGGAGTTAATTTTTTTTAATCTTTATTTTTTTTTAATTCAACATGTATTTTTGAATCCTTTGGTTAGAAAGTTTTATCTCTTTACTTTCTTCACTGATTAACAGCTTCTGTATCTGCTTTTTCAGAAATAAAGCTACATGTAAGTGAATAGGATTAAACTGATTTGTTTTTATATTGAAGGTTTTGGTTCTGATTTAACCAACTGGGACTTTCCTTTCCCAATGCATCAGCTCCAGCAGCCTTTGACATCTTTCTCATGAAGTAGTCTAAAAGAGGAAAATCCCACATACAAATAAAAGCTATGGCAATATCACACCCCAATTGCTGCATTACCCTTTTTTAATCGTGATATCCAAAGTTCCACTGAACTTCTCCACTAAGCCATTGTTTAATCATTATGGTAAGGGTTTGACTTACGGTGGGAAAATGGCGGATTGAGTGGCTCACCTTATAAGCTGAGCTGGTGATGTGGTGCTTTGGAGCCCCAGGCAGGATCCCTGGAGCCCAAAGTATTCTCCAGAATCAAGAAAAATCCAGGAAATCATCCTGTCTGTCCTCCGGACAGCCGTTCCTCACAAGTGGATCATGAAAAAGAGTTCCAGCAATCAATGGGTGAGTGGAGAGGCTGGGATGTGGGGCTGTCATCTCTTTCAAGATTGCGTTGAAGCTGAAATACGGACACTAGAACCAACCACCCCATTTCTAAAGACACTTTATGAGTTGCTGATTCTTTTACTTAAGAGTGGCTTTCTTCAGGTCAGAGAAGAGGATACTCTAGGTAATTTTCATTATTTTGGAGGATTATTTGTGATTGGATTAATTTTGGATTTTGTTATTTGCATATTCAGCATAAGAACTAAAGCTGGCATGTTTCTTTTTGAAACAAAAGAGATTTTTGGGAATTAGTTATTATGTTTTGCTTTGATTTTAAGACAGTAGAGGGAGCCATAGACCATGGCATTGAGAAGAGTGCAGAGAAGAGGCTCAGGGGATATGGACTTTTTCAGAGCCATGTTTGAGGAGCTGGCTGAGAAAGTTACCCAATCTATTGAAAATAAATTTCTGGAATTGGAGAAACAGTTTGATGATAAACTGGGCCTGTTCCAGATAATTTGGGACCCGACTTGAGACAGTGGTCTCACCCCGGACTTGGTTTTCTTGTCTAAGCATTGGCAATGTGATCTGAGGGGAGAGGTAGATCTGTCCCCGTTGTCATGCTCAGACCACGCCTTGGTGACCTTGAGATTCTCCTTTGCCTCCCCACTCCACAGGGAGGCAGGACCCTATGAGGTTTCAGAGGGAGCTGGGGGTTATACATGATGATCTGCTGCACAGTCCAGCAGAGGTCCTGGCTGCAGCATGGACTTGGGGGCGGCCAGGGCCTTGGACAGGATTGCGCCTGTGCGACCTCTCTTGCCACGTTCAACCCATCACTTCCAGTGGTTTATGGAGGAGTTGAGGGTTTTGAAGAGGGTTAAGAGACATCTAGAGTGCTGCTGGAGAAAGACGAAGACTGAATCTGACTGAACACAATCTAGAACCACTGTTAAGGCCTACCTTGTGATGGTAAGAGTGGCGAAACATTAATATTTCTCCGCTCTTATTGCCTCTGCAGAATGTCACCTGACAGCCCTGTTTAAGATTACTAGTTCTCTTCTGGGTCACGAACAATCAGTGACCTATTTACAGGGTTCTTCGGAGGAGTTTTCAGAGCATCTACAGTCTGGGGAGATGCTAGAGGAATGTACATACCCTGTTATCTGGTAATGGTTTGATCCTGTTGGACCTGAGGAAGTGGACAGGATCCTCCAGATTGTAAATGCCACCACATTTTTCTGGCTAGTAAAATTGGCCTGGGAGGTGACTTGTGGTTGGATCCAGGCAATGATTAATAAATCTCTGGGGGAGGGGGTGTTCCCGGTGGTCTTTAAGGAGACGCTGGTGCACCCCCTCCTCAAGAAACCATCCCTGGACCCTACTATTTTGGACAATTTTCATCCTGTCTCCCATCTCCTCCCCTTTTTGGGGAAGGTGGTTGAGAAAGTGGTGGCATTGCAACTCCAGAGGATTCTGGAGGAAACAGATTATCTAGACCCCTTTCAGTCAGCTTTAAGGCCAGGATATGGGACAGAGACCACATTGGTCACACTTATGGATGATCTCTGGTGATGGGGCTACACTACATGGGGCTACACTTGAAGAGTATCCGGACGCTTCAGCTGGTCCAGAATGCGGCTGTGCGGACTGTTATTGGTGCCGTAAAATTGGCACATGTGACACCTCTGCTGTGCGAGCTGCATTGGGTACCAGTTTGCTTCTGGGTCCAATTCAAGGTGTTGGTTATCACCTTTAAAGCCCTATGTGGCATGGGGCCAGATTACCTGTGGGACCGTCTCATCCCCATAACATCAACCCGCCCCTTCAGAGTTGAAGTTTTATAAAATAAGATGGAGACTAGAGGTTTGGAGAGAGAATGAAAACTGGACAAAATTGTATTGTTTGAGGTTAAAAAAAAGGAATTTTGTTTGAGACTGCAGGGGATGCTGGAAAAGAGAGATGAAGATATAGGGGAAAATATTTCCCAAGCACTAGCAAAGTTACTGAAATGGGAGGAAGACAGGATGGATGAAGTGTTGGATAAAATCCTTTGTATTAACTCAAGGTATGCCAAAATCAATAAGAAACCAAGAGATGTTCTGGTTCGTTTTGCCAGGAAAAGAACAAGGGATCAAGTTCTACAGTCACTTTGATACAAAATTAAGAATTTACAATGTGGATATAATTGTTTTAAAAGAAATTCCTCTTAGGATTTTAAGAAAAAGAAAATAATATTCATTTTTTACAGATGTTTTGAAGCAGAACAAGATTATATTTCATTGGAAAAAGTTGGAAACTCTAACTTTTACTTATCAGCAGCAGAGATTTAGATGAAATTCAATTGCAAAGGCTAAGGATTTTCTTGCGAAATATGGGGCAAACTTAGAACAGTGCTCTGTGGAGGATAAAGAAAAAGCTTTACAAGATCACCAACAGGTAGAGGATACTGAACAGGATGTGGAGATAGGAGCCACATCTAAGGACTTTGATGGACATTTTGCCTAGAAATTGAGTATAAATATATTACTTGGAATATAAATGGAGCTAATGTTTCTAAGGGGCATGGTGGCTCAGCGGGTAAGATGCCAGGCTTGTTGATCGGAAGATTGCAAGTTCGGAGGTTCGAATCCCTAGCCCTGCGTGCAAAGTGAGCTCCCGCACTAGCTCCAGCTCTTGCCAACCTAGCAATTCGAAAGCATGCAAATGCAAGTAGATTAATAGGTACCACTTTGGTGGGTAGGTAACAGCATTCCGCGCGTGTCATGCGGCCACATGACCGTGGAAGCGTCTTTGGACAATGCTGGCTCTTGGGCTAACAAACGGAGATGAGCACCGGCCTCTAGAGTCGGACACGACTGCACAAATGTGCGGGTGGTACCTTTACCTTTACTAATGTTTCTCAAAAAAGAAATAAGATTTATTATTTGAGAAAGTTAAACTGTGATGTGATATGTCTACAGGAAACTCATATAAGAAAAAAAGGTGTTAAATATTTGACAAATTTTGGGGGGAAGAATTTATTTTTGCAGATTTGAAAAAGATTAATGGACTTGTTTTTTATGTTAAACCAGAATTGAAACCAAGGCTTTTAATATCTGATGAACATGGTAGATACATATGTGACAGTTGAAGTAGGGTTGCAAGGATTTAAATCTTTAATTGGAGTATATGTCCCACATGAGGACAAAAGGAAGTTTTTTAAACATCCTATGGATCAACTGTCACATTTTTTCATATCAGAATTGTTTTTGTTGACTTTCACTTCCGGGTGTTGGAATGAACGGAGCGAAGAACCGAGGCTCCTAGCCTTGATTCTGCGGCTTTCCGTTTGCGGTGGTTTTGAAAAGAAGAAAATCACCAAAAAATCACCCTCCAAGAGAGGGTAAGCAGAAGATCGCTCACAAGGGTCGCTGGATCAGCAGCTCTCTTCCGACCCCTGTATTTCCACCACGAGGGAAGGGAGATTGGAGCTGCGAGAGGCGACTGGAATTTACATGAAGCTCTGCGGAAGCCATGAATCTAGAAAAGATAAGTAGCTCCTCATCCAACCTTTTAGATACACTTTTTATTTTTAGATATTATTTTTCCTATTAAGTTCTATGATTTATCTCTGGACTTGCTCTATAATTGCTGGTGTTTTATTTCTTTCTTGTCAAAGATGGTTAAATGGGAAAGAAAAGCTAATTGACTTTGCCACAAATGAAAGTGATTTTCCATTTATTTTTATTTGGATTTAGGTTTCCTACCTATTGGCAATTGAATGTATTTTTACTTTGGAATTATCTATTTGGATTTTGATTTTATATGGAGTAATTAACATACTGCCTTTGATACTTTTGTCTTGGTGATTATTGTTAGGAAAGAACTTTTTTTTCCTTTCCCTTTTTATAAGCTCTTTTTGAAACATTTATACTTTGTTTGGACTATTTTTTCATATAGAAATTTGACTGTATAATATGTATTTTGGGTGAAAAAGCCATTTGGAATATTACAGCCTTTTATATATATTTTATATAATTTTTCCTCTTCAGTTGTTTTTGATTGGATAGAAGAATTACAAGTGGGTATGTGAAACCTTGGAACTGTCTATTGTTTTGACTACAGTGGAACAAAAAGTTTCCACTAGCCTTTTTATCTTTTGCTTTTTAAATAACATGGACTTATACACTTAATAGATTACAAATGAACTATGATGACAATTTTTTTTAAGGATTGATTTTACGTTTTGTATTTTTTTAGTTCCCTCCCTTTTTTTAAAGACAAATTATTGTCTTCCTTTTCCCTTTTTTTTGTACCTCCCTCCCTCTCTCTTTTTCCCTTTTTCCTCTTTTTTCTTTCTCTCTTTTACAGAAATAATATCCACACTATGGCGTTTTTGGCAACGAGGAGGAAGGAAAAGGAGAAGGAGAAAGAGACTGGAAGACCATCTATTGATTCTGCAACAACTGCACCATCAATGGAAACTCCACTATCAGAAATGAAAAAAATTCTTGATGCAATTGCAGCTTTAAATAAGAAAGTGGAAGATTCAATGGCTAACCTGGGTCAACAAAATAAGCAGATGGAAGAACAAATTACATCTTTAGATAAAAAGATGGATAAAAAGATGGAAGATATGAAAAAGGAGATAACTCAAGAGATAAAACAAGAATTTAAAAAGGAAATACAGATAGTTAAGGAAGTTGTGAACTCTGTCAGGAGAACTTAAAGATATGCAAGTTCAGGTACAAAATTAGAGACCAAATCAGAACACGTTACTAAAGAAATTGAACACAATTTAGATCTTACAGCGCTAGCAGAAATGAGAGAGAAGGAGCACATTTTGAGATTGAGAGCAGTTCCAGAACAAGTAAATGAAGATGTAAGAGAAAGGATGATTTCGGTATTGGCTAAACTCTCAGAGATAAGAGATCAAGATCTAGATCTGGAAATAGATAAAATGTTTAGAGTGAATTCACAATATGCTAGAGAAAATAAAGTTCCCAGAGACATATTGATATATTTTGTGAGAAAAGTTATGAAAGAGCAAATTTTGAAGAAACATAACATCAGATTAAATTATAGAAGGGAAAGAAATAATCGTATTAAAAGAAATTCCTTTGAGAATATTAAGGAAAATAAAAGATTACTCCTTCCTTATAGAGAAATTAAAGCAACACAGTATCTCATTTAGATGGGAGAAATTTGAAGGTGTATCTTTTATGTTCAAAGGGCAGAGGTTCAGAATAACTTCCATTCTAAAAGCAAAAGCTTTTTTAGAGAAATTCAAGACAGATATGAGTGGATCATCTGGAAACTTGGAAGAAAGAGGAGAGACATCATCAAAAGACAAAGAGAAGAGTGAAAAAACTGAGATTGGATATAACTTGTTTACATGAGACTCATATTTGTAAAAAAGATACTAAATATCTGATTCAAAAACAATTGGGAGAAGAATTCATCTCGGCTGGAAATAAAAAAACTAAGGGGGTAGTTTTATATATACAACCAAAGTTAAATCCAAAATTGATATTAACTGATGATGAAGGACATTATGTTGCGGTTGAAATTAACATACAAGGAACTAAAACATTGGTTGTTGGACTCTATGCACCGAATACGGATAAAGGAGTATTTTATAAAAATTTGATGGTCAAACTTTTGGACCTAACCTATGAAAATTGGTGTTTTATGGGAGACTGGAATGTAGTAATCTACCCCAGGATGGATAGACATTCACAAAAAGAGGTGAAGCACACACAGGGAAAATTGCCACAAACATTTTTTGACTTAAAAGAGACGTTGGATTTACAAGACATTTGGAGATTTATGAATGGGACTTCCAGAGAATATATGTACTATTCAGAGAGATTTAAATCATATTCCAGAATAGATATGATTTTGATATCTAAAAGTTTAATGATGAACATTAGCAAAGTTGAAATATTACCTAAGACTCTCTCAGATCATGATCCAGTAATGTTGACTGTTAAAGGAAAACAGAATGTATTTCGATGGAGATTGAATGAGTCATTATTTCGGAAAAATGATATAGTTGATGCATGTAAAAAAAAGTTAGAATATTTTCAACTGAACTCTAACAAAGGTACCAATACTGAAATTGTATGGGATGCCAGTAAAGCATACATGAGGGGTTATTTTATCCAATATAATGCTCAAATGGGGAGAAAGAAACAAGAGAGAATTCAATTGATTTTAGAGGAAATTAAAAGTAAAGAAACAAGTTTAAGAAATAAGCCAATGGATGATACTTTACTTACTCAAATTAATTTTTTACAAAAACAAATGATATTGACAGAAGAGATAGAGACCCAAATGAAATATACAAAACAAAAATATTTTGAACATGCAAACAAACCAGGTAGATGGTTAGCTTATAAATTGCAGAAACAAAGACAAAAGAATTTGATTACTAATATACAACATGAAGGGAAAGTTATGGTGAACAATATAGATATACAAGAAGCTTTTTATGACTATTATTCAAAATTATATAAAAAACAAGATGTCAATTTAACCGACATTGAGGAATATTTGAAGAAGCAAAAACTAACTGTTCTCAATGATCAACAAAGATTAACATTAAATAATCCTATAACAACAGAAGAAATGGTAAAGGCTTTTAAGAGAATTAGTAGTGGAAAAGCACCTGGACCGGATGGCCTGTCAGCAGCCTATTATAAATGCTTAAAGGATGAATTATGTTTACCTTTACAGAAGACTATGAACTCAATTTTGGAAACAGGAAACATGCCAGAGACTTGGAAGGAAGCACATATAACATTGATCCCTAAAGAACAACAAGATTTGACTTTAACTAAAAATTATAGGCCAATATCTGTATTAAATAATGATTATAAGATATTTACAACAATATTGGCAGATAGAATGAAAAATATTATTAAGAACTTTATTTATCAAGATCAAGCTGGATTTCTACCTAAGAGACAAATCCAAGACAATGTCTGAAATATATTAGATGTATTGGAATACTTGGAAAAAAATTATGAAAAACAAGCTGCCTTGATATTTATAGATGCTGAAAAAGCATTTGACAACTTAAATTGGCCCTTTATGTTTAAAGTACTGGAAAATATGAACTTTGTGATGGGATATATGCTGGCTTAAAGGGGAAAAACCCGAGGCTTGAGAATAAACAGACAAGAAGCAGCTTGTTAGGGCCAACAGTGTTTACTGATAGCATAAGGCAATAATGCAGATACAATTACATTATCGCAAAAATGAAAAAGATGAATATACAGGATACATCGTTGTAAAAGGAAAAACAAAAACAAACTTATAAGCAGAGTTCCGTGTATTGATCCCAGGGCCAGAGTTCCTGCCATGGCCTATACCCAAAGCCAGGCATAGCTCACTCTGCCCAGTCCATGGGAAGTGAACACGTGAAGAACTACATAGCTAAAAGACACTAGAAGTCAAGAAGACATAGAACACCATTTTGCATGGTTGTATATTCAGACCTTCTAGCTTTCTGATTGGCTGGAAGTTAGCTGTTACACACACTAGGCCTCAAAGCACATAGCATGAGTTCCCCCCTCCTCCTTGCTCAGGGGGGCCTGGGCAAGGCTTCCCACAGAAGGAAACAAGGAGGATTTTGTTCCCATGCAATCTAGTCAAAACAATACACACGTGACAGTTGTTATCTTGCACCTGCACTTCACGTCACCATGAGAAGGCTGTGCTTTGTACAGGAATAATTCGCCAGGTCAACACAAGAACTCTAACACCCCTCCCGAACTATTTCTGTACAATGGGAGTAACAAACATTTTTACAGAAATAAGAAAAACAAAGGTTAATACAAGTGGACATTTTACCCCAGACCTTTTCAGATCATAATCCAGTCAGTTTAGTAATTAAAAGAAATCCTACCACCTTTAGATGGAGACTAAATGAAGCAATGTTACAAAAAGAAAAGATGGTGGAAGATTGTAAAAGGAGGTTAAATGAATGCTGTGACATTAATTTGGATAAAGGAACTGATTTAAAGACTGTTTGGGATACGAGTAAAACTGTTTTGAGAGGCTATTTTATTCAATATAACCATGACTTAAAAAAAGAAATCTCAAGAAATAGAGCAGACCGTATTGGATCAAATTAAAATAAAAAGAGACTGAGTTACAGAAAAAGCCCATGGACACTAATATTTTATATCAACTTAAACTTTTGCATCAACAACTATCTATGTTAACTGTGAGAGAAATAGAGACCAAATTGAACTGTCAAGCAGAGGCACTTCAAATTTTTAATTCAAATAATTAAAAAATCCTTTCATGACTTTTACTCAAATTTGTATAAAAAACAAGAGGTTTCTTTGGAAAAGATGTATGAATATTTGGGGAAAAAAGGTTACCAAAACTCTCACAGTCACAGAGATGAATTATGAATAGCCCTATACCAACTTTTAATAAGGATTAAACCACGGAAAGCACCAGGGCCAGATTGGTTGCCAAGCCTATATCACAAATGTTTCAAGGATCAACTTATTCAACCTCTTCAAAGGGTGATGAACTCAATATTGCAGGGATCTGCAGTGCCATACTAATGGAAAGAGTCCAATATTTTATTGTTACCAAAGGAAGGACAAGATCTTACTTTAACTAAAAACTATAGACCAATTTCATTGTTGAACAATGATTATAAAATATTTATGTCAATATTGGATGATAGAATAAAGAGGATTTTACAATAATTTATTCACGATGATCAATCTGGTTTTTTACCTAAACGACAAGTAAGGGACAATGTGAGAATAGTATTGGACATTATTGAATATTTAAAACATCATAATGAAAATCAAGTGGTGTTGATCTTTTTAGATGCAGAGAAAGCTTTTGACAACTTGAATTGGTCCTTTACGTTCAAAGTTCTGGAAAACATGAACTTTGGAGAAAATTTTATACAGGGAATTAAGTTGATATACACACCTCAAAAAGCATGTATTATTGTTAATGGTGGCTTAACCAAATCAGGTAATATTAGATAAGATAAAAAAGTAAAGGGTTTGAAGGTTAAAAAGGAAGCTTTAACATTGAGGGCTTTTGCCGATGATTTAGTTTTGATCCTACAAGACCCCTTGAATGATATTGAACATTTGATGAAAAAATGGAAAGGTTTGGGGGCACTGGGTTGCTTTAAAAAAAATAAGCAAAAAACAAAGGTGTTGGTTAAAAACATGACCCTTCAATACCAAGAGACATTGATGAACAAGACTGCTTTTAAGATTGAAAAAAAGGTAAAATACTTGGGAGTTACATCATCAAATATGAATTGTATGTTGTTTTAGAACAATTATGTTAAGGTGTGGAATGATGTAAAAAAAGTCTTATCAGGATGGGATAAACTTCAACTATCATTTGATGCTTGTTGTGGGTTTTCCGTGCTGTGTGGCCATATTCTAGCAGTTTTGGTTCCTAACGTTTCGCCAGTAGCTGTGGCTGGCATCTTCAGAGGACAAGAGCACAGCTAGAAGATTCTCTCTTTGCCCAAGTGGAGGGTGTGTTTTCCTGCTGGTGTTTATAGCTGCTGAGAGTGTGTGTGTCTTCTGTGGGTCATTTACAAGAGATTAAGAGAGGGTTCTTTGTGGTGATTAGGGGGTGTGGTGCTGTCGTGTGTGGGATTAGCACATCTATTGTGTGAGTTGTTTGTATATTTCTGTGGTTGAGTAGAGTTCGTTGACCTTTTGCAAGCTGTGTTTTTCAGGACTGGCAGCCAGGTTTTGCTGATCTTTAGGCTTTCTTCTTTTTATTGAAACTGTGTTGGTGTTTATGTATTTCAATGGCTTCCCTGTATAGTCTAACATAGTGGCTGTTGGTGTTGTCCAGTATATCTGTGTTTTCAAATAAAATTTGGTGACCAGTTTGTTTGAGAGCATGTCCTCTGAAGATGCCAGCCACAGCTACTGGTGAAACGTTAGGAACCAAAACTGCTAGAACACGTCTACACAGCCCGGAAAACTCACAACAACCATCAGATTCCGGCCATGAAAGCCTTCAACTATACATTCAACTATCATTGTTTGGATGGATTTTGGTCATTAAGATGAATACTTTACCTATAAAGTTATTTTTATTTCAGACAATACCAGTTTTAACAATGGATGTACCATTTAAACAATGGCAAAAAGGTATCTCTAAGTTTACATGGCAAGGTAAAAAACCAAGAATTAAATATAAATTGTTACAAGATGCTAAAGAATGAGGAGGGTTAGGATTACCTGATTTGAAATTGTACTTTGATGCTTGTTTGCTTTGCATGAAGGAGTGGGTGACCTTGAGGAATAAGAAACTATTGGAATTGGAGGGGCATGATTTGAGATTCGGGTGGCATGGCTATTTATGGTATGATAAAGTTAAAGTTAATATGGATTTTAAAAATAACTTTGTTAGACTTGCCATATTAAAAGTTTGGAGTAAATATAAAACAAAGCTGTCTCCTAATGTACCTTTGTGTTTACCACCCCAAGTAGCTTTTTTTAGAAGAGAGATGACTGTGAAACCATTTTGGCTGACGTATGCTGAGCTACTAACATTTGTGGAAGGAGAGCCTAAGCTAAAAACAAGAGAACAATTAGAAATGGAAGGTCACACTTGTCATTGGTTTACTTTTGCACAATTGACAGAACAATTTAACTTGGATAAGAAGACTTATAATTTTGTTAATGAAAAAACCCAATTTGAAGTGGATTTATGTACTAATGATGAGCATGTTATCACTAAGATGTATAAAATATTATTGCAAATAAACTTGGAGGATGATTATGTTAAAGAATGTATGACCAAATGGGCAAAAAACTTTGGTATAATATCATGCTTGATCAATGGTAGAATACGTGGAACAAAGGTCTGAAATTTACATTG
The DNA here is from genome assembly GCA_023362775.1 of Charina bottae. Taxonomy (NCBI): domain Eukaryota; kingdom Metazoa; phylum Chordata; class Lepidosauria; order Squamata; family Charinaidae; genus Charina; species Charina bottae. The sequence continues at coordinate 27,610,567 of JALMGJ010000011.1, forward strand.
AATTACAATTTGATAGAGAAATTTTATAAAATGATTTACCATTGGTATTTAACACCTGATAAGTTGTTGAGGATGTATAAAGGGGTATCAGATATATGTTGGAAATGTTCCCAAGGTGAAGGTACCTTTGGTGGACCTGTAAGAAAGCTAAGAAATATTGGGATCATATATATTATAATTCAAAAGATTCTTAAGATGAATGTACAATTGAAACCGGAAATTTTTCTTTTGGGCTTGATGGATAAACAATTTGAAATAAAATGGGACTTTGATTTTGTATATGATAACGGTGACAAGATCTTTCTATACGCAAAGGTAGAAGGATTCACAAATTCCCACAGTGGAAGAATGGATGGTGAAACTAATGGATTTGGCAGAGATGATGAAACTGACAGCATTGATTAGAGGAAATAATTTGGCTGGATTTGCTTTTTCATGAAAGCATTCTGGGACTTTTTCCTTGTAACAGAAAATAATGTAGTTTTGATTTTGGGTTTTGATGATTAGGCTGTTATAGTTTATAGAAATAATGTTTATTATTATTAAATAAATAATAATTATTATTTATTATTATATATCATGTATTTTTATCTGTGCTGGATAAGGTCAGAAGTCAATTCTTTTGTATTTCTATTTCTGCACTTTTTAATTTATATTTTTCTTTTAGTCTTTCTACAATCTTTCTCTATATTTTTCTATTTTAGCTATATTTTGAAACTTTAATAAAGTTGTTTTTTTTTTAAGAAAAAGATCATTGTGGTAGGGGACTGAAGTGAGATGTTCCATATCATGAATAGCGCATAATTTCTCCATCATTCCTGAGTAGATTGTAGTTGCTAAATCATAATCTCAATCCATGAACCTATCCTCAAAAAAGATTGCTTAAACCCTGACTTAGGTGCTTTACACCACTGGGGCTTATAGATTACTTGCTCAGAAAAGCTAGTGGCATAGTCCAAAAGAGTAAATGTATCCTGTTTCCAACAAGGTATCTTGGGCTGAATAGACCCCAGGATGTCTACTTCCAATCTCTGGACTAGAGTTCTCTTGACAGGCAAAGACTCTGAATATATCTTCTCTTTGTTCTTGCTGTCTCCACCCCTTGGAAAAAATTACAGCATTTTACATATCAGTCACTTCCCTGCCATATCAGTCCAGCAAAACAAATTACCTTACCTTTGATCTGATCATATGGTAGGATAATAGGTACAGAATTTGGTATGGACACAATGCTGTATTTTTGTCTAAGTAGCCAAATTATTTGCAGAGAACATTGGTTAGATGGAAAGATGCAAAGAAATTGTGAAACTAAAAATGAGGGTCACTAAGGCCAAGGATTAAGGCAATGGGCTAGAAACCAGGAGACTGTGAGTTATTCTCCCGCCTTAGGCATGAAAGCCAGCTGGGTGACCTTGGGCCAGTCACTCTCTCTCAGCCCAACTCACCACACAGGGTTGTTGTTGTGGGGAAAAAGGAGGAGGAAGGAGTATTAAGTATGTTCACTGCCTTGAGTTATTTATAAAAATAATAAAGGCAGGATAAAAATAAAATAAATAAATAAATAAATAAATAAATAAATAAATGGAGTGAACAGTTACAAGTCATGTATAAATGGCGAATAACTAGAGCAGGTAGATGAGTTTAGTAAAATGTGTACTAAAGATGAGGGTTAGATTAAAAATTTAGGCAGTAAAATGCTGCTAGGAAAGTAGTGGGTAATTTGTAATATGAATACTTATTGGAAGGAAAAAATGTCTTTGTATAAGAGCATCCTTACTTGTTCCATGGAGAGGAGAGTTGAGTGTGTATGACGAAAGGTGAGAAAGAGTCAAGAATGAAAGGTGCTGAATGAACATTCATTAAATACCATGACAAAAGAAGAAAATAGAGATGATTTGACAGATTGAGAATAAATGAGAATTTAATGACAGAACATATTTATTATGGCAGAGTGAATGGAAAGAGAGGAAGGGGAAGACTGAGAAATTCATGGAGAGATTTGATGAGATCCTTAAAAAGAGAGAGCTAAGGAGAGTTGAAGAACAATGAGCAATACTTTAAGCAGTGCATGGGCATGGGTGGAAGCTAGGATGGTTTGAACGATAGAAAGTAATGGAGTGAAATACTTGGTGTAAACTAGATTTACCTAGAGTATATACCTCCTTTGTGTCTATCTCATCCCTTCATTTCTTTGGTTTACTGTGATTTGTATAAAAAATAGTAGATTGTGTATGCATGCAGGTTTGTATGTAGAGAGAGAAAAAAACATAAATGTTCAGTACCTTCCATGGCTGTTGCTCCTCAATATACAGTTTCCCTGCATTTGGCATTCCATTGTGTTTTTGTTCCATCTGCATGGCATGTAAAGCATGAGCTACAACATACACTGCATTGTAGATATTGTAACTATGGCCAGTCATGCCCATTTCAAAAAAAGTCCCAGGAAGGTTCTCCAGTTTCTCCCTCATAGTGCAGATGCCACTATCTTTCTCATTCGCCAAGGGACTGGGAAATGCACAGTCAAATGCATGTTCCCACACATCTTTGATAAAGCCATCTTCTTTTGAGAAGAAATGGTCCCTTGCCTGAACAAATTGCTGAAATCCTGGAACTTCATTGGAGTAAACTGAAAAAGACAGGGCACCATGGATGTCTTGAATATCCCAGCTCCTTTGGTAAAACACTGATGCAAGATCCATTTGGGAGGGCATGACCCACACTTTACCTTTGGGCTCCATGGACACTGGTTCAATTTTTGGAAGGTATAGCAACAGCCTCAAATGCAGAAGAGTTCTTTCATAGACAATTACTGCATTGGCTTTGCTGTTCATAGAGACATAAAATGTTTCTACTAGCCACTCCAGATCCTTGAATAAGCTACTCATGTAAAATGGTTTGATTCTTCTCAAAAAGGCAATGCAAATGCCCTGAAGAGGAAAAGTTGAAAAGGCCATCCTCGCAAATCTTCCGCCATCATCTTCCCTCACAAGGATCCCAACCCAGGTCCACATGAAGTGCACAAGCAGCTGAATAAGTCCTTGGTACTGAACATTTTCATCTGGGACCATCTGGTAGAAGGAAAAGGATTCACTTTGATCCTGCATCTCTGGATGGGACCCATATATAATCTAAAGAATAATAAAATCAATAGGAGCTTAGAGAAGGGAAAGAAATGAAGAAATATTTGCTAAAATAGCAGCTGTACCAAAACTCTAATTTGGGAGGTCATCCTCAAGCATTTAGCAAATTTCAGTTTCTGTCAGAACTTAATTTAACAGCCTTATAAGAGAAAAAATGTTTTCTATTAATCAGAGGATAGATTTGTGGTACTTTCATACTATGCTATTGATAATATTACATTTCAGTGACATGCTTGCATTTCAAATTGGGTGCATTGGCATTCTCAGAATAACGTTTTCCAGGAATTTCTTGAAATACAGATCTTGATTGATTGATTGATTAAAATTTAACTTGCTTTCAATTGAAAATCATCTTCAAGTCCAGCTCTCAATCACCTATCTTGGAGAAAGGAAAATGAAAAGCCTTGCATGGTAAAGCTTACTAAATCAGAAGATAATTTTCTAGCTCTCCTTTGGAAATCATTTCTTTGAATGTGATTTATAATCTACTCTTGTTGATTCAATACACTATAATTTATACAAGATATATTAATATTATGCTTGATCAATGGGAGAACATGTATAACAAAGGCTTGAAATTTATACTGAACTTTAACTTGGAGGATAACTTTTATTAGATGATGTACTGTTGGTATTAAACACCTGATAATTTGTCGAAAACGTATAAAGGGGTATCAAATGTGTGCTGGAAATGCTCCCAAGTTGAAGTAACTTTTTACCACCTTTGGTGGACGTGTAAGAAAGCTAAGAAATATTGGGGGTTGTTGTTGTTCTGTCATTTAGTCGTGTCCGACCCTTCGTGACCATATTGGGGGTAGATATGTATTACAATGGAAAAGATTCTTAAAATGAATGTACAGTTGAAACCACAGGGTTTTTTTTTTGGGGGGGGTTGATGGATAAACCTCTTGAAACAAAATTTTGGACTTTGTTTTTGTATATAACAACAGCGTTAAGACTTCTTTATGTGAAAAGGTGTAAGGACACGCAAATTCCCACAGTGGAAGAATGGATGGCAAAATTAATGGAACTGGCAGCGATGGCAAAACTAACAGCATTGATAAGAGATAACAATCTGGCTGGATTTGTTTCTACATGGAAACCGCTTTTGGACTATTTGCTAGTATCTGAAAAAAATGAAGTTTTGATTTTGGGTTTTGATGATTAAGATGTTATAGCTTATAGAAATAATGTTTACTATCATGTGATTTAGAATAAGAGATTAATGTATTATGTATTTGTATTTGTATCAGTACTGGAGAGGGTCAGAAGTCACTCTTTGTATTTCTAATTACTTCTGCACATTTAAGTTTGTCTTTTTTCTATTAGTCTTCTCTTCAATCTTTTCCATATTTTGTATTTTATTTGTGTTTTGAAATTTTAATTAAAAAATTATAGATTAAAATTTAACTCGCTTTCAATTGAAAATCATATTCAAGGGCAGATCTCGGTCACCTAACTTTGAGAAAGGAAAGTGAGAAGACTTGCATGGAAAAGCTTACTGAATCAGATGATTTTCTAGCTCTCCTTAGTTGAACATCATGTTTCTTTGAATGTGATTTATAATCTTTTCTTGTTAATTCAATCAACTACAATTTGTTCCAGTTAAATCATTCAGGGTTTCCATAAAATCTCTAGCTATTAAGCAACAGTCCTTTTCTCTAATTTCATTGGGACACTCTTCTAAACATCATGACCCTTTCATAAGAGCCTTACAGTCAGCCTATAAAACCAAATTCATTATCCACATTGCCTCAAGCTTTAATACATTGGTTTTCTTTATATGCTTTGTTAATTACTGTAACCTAAGTATATCTCAAGCACACACTAGCATGTTCCCAACTCACACAGATGTAAAAAGTTCAGAAAAATCTGGATGACTTCATAAGATCTTATGGCTGACCACACATCCTACCTGTGGAAGTTTGTGGATTCTCAAGATATCTGCCATGTCAATGGAGGTTTCAGAATAAAGAGCCCCAATGACTGAGACCAGGTTGTTCTGGATGCCACATTTATAATTGGGGATCATTCTCTTCAGAGGTGAAAAAAGTTCCATTGTGGCATGATAAGTCCTTCTTCTATCATAGCTGTCAAAAATATTGAAGCCCAAGGTGACATTGGGCAAGATCTGAGGGTTTTCATTGATCTCCTTCACAGCAAATATCAAAGCCAAAATATGCTGATAAAACTTAGTCTGGACCCTGCAATAACAATTATATGTTTTAAAAGGAACATGCTGTACCTAACAGAAGAGATTGCAACAAGTGTACGGTCCATTAAGATATGTTTTTACAATAACAATCCATGGGTCATACTACTTCAATATATATCAGTCGATTCATGTTATTATGGACTGACCCAGAACTAATTCTCAGTAGAATAGTCCATTAATTTTACACTTTTTACTTTCTTTTTCTGTTTGTAGTTTTTTGTTTTGCTGTAGTTTTTATCTTTGTTTCAAGTATAATAAAAAAATATTACATCAATTTTTTTATGTGTTCTTGATTTTGTTATCTTTTTTCTTAATTATTAGCTGTAATAAATAAACTGAATGAAATTGAAAGCCTGCCATGAAATGAAACTGAAGTAGTACAAATTATATGCTTGTCTGGATGAACATCAGGCATGGGTGCATTCTCCTTTTTTTATTTGCTTAGATCATTTTCTTGCTATCTGGCAAAGGTTTTTGTGTTTGCAGGGATTGTAACAGCTAAAGGTGGATCAGTGTTTCAACTGGGGGTTAATTGATTGAGCCATATTATCCCCTCCTGTTTCAGCATTTGGATGCCAACAGATTGAAGGTTGGTTTCTACCTGGTTTGTAAGGTTTCCTCCCCCCAAAGGGAGGAAACAAAGTAAAACCATTTACATAAAGAAAAGCATTAATATTTGATTAATCAATATCTGAATAAAAGCAAACATTAGCTTTTCTTTCTCCAACTATAGGGTAAATTATTATTTATTTAGTGCTTGGTCTATGGATGTAAGAATGCATTAGTGTAATTATTAAGGAAAAAAAATCAATGTTATAAGCAAAAGAAGCATTGTAAAAAGAAAATCATACTTACAACTATCAAAATATACTAAAATTTCAGTACATCCTAGAAATATTCCTCTACAAACATGGATTGCATTGAGATGCTTTTTCTTTTTTATCATGCTGAAAAATGTTGGTTCAACAGTAGCATTTCTGTGACATATTGTCTGGATCGTTTAATCTTCAATTAGTAAACTGAAGCAAATTAAATTGTGATTCCCTTCAGAAATCCAAAGAAATTAATTAGAACTGAAACATTTGAACTGGAAACTACTTTTGTCACTATAACTAATTTTGCTATGTGTAGGATTATCCCAAATATAATCTGGAAACCTGTACAACATACAGTGGGTGTGGGGATACTTACACAGTTTCATCAATAAAAGAAAGATGAGGATCTTCAAAAAAGTTATCTAGTTCTGTAGGCATGAACATAAGAGAAGTAATGCAACCAATGATGAGATCACCAGGTTGGAAATAGTTGTGAGGAATAGGGAGAGGATCACCAATAATGCAATTTCTCATGTCACATTTCCAAACTATGTGAGACAAAAGCAGGTGTAAAACAATCAAGGTCATTGTGACAAATCTACATCTATAGCAGACCTTGTCTGATAAAGGTTTAGAGTCTCCAAAAACACTACCCTTACATTACTCAGAATTATTCTGAACCCTTGAATACAAATTATCAGGAATGAACTTGACATAATTTCATCTCTTCTTAGACTTCAGCTACAGATGAGGACAGCCAGGAAACATTTATATTCTTCATAAGTTCTCAGTCCTTATTTGGAATAGGTTTGCCAGAGAAGCTTTAACAACAGGCGGAATTAATAACAGTATTTTTGATAATTATAGATGGTGCAAAGAACTTGTTGGAGAGTGTATTTTCTTGCACATGCAGAGTATCAGAAAGCGATCAGCACCAGAGACCATAAATGACACCAGTCATTGTAGTAACTTGGTTGCAGTTATATTTGTTACTCATATAAACAGATATTTACAGACCTCTTCCAGATCCCTGGAAATATTACTATTCCACATACGTGATAGTAGAAACAAACAAACAGGAGTAAACAGAAACAGAAACAGAGTAAACAGGGTGGGGCAGGCAGGATCTTATATACTCTTCAGCCTTATTTACCTAATAAGGCTGTATTATAATAATACTGATTATTAGTGTTATTTATGGTTTTTTATTGATTTTATAGTTTTTATTGTGAACTGGCCAGGGTCCCTCCTTGTGAGGGAGATGGGCGGGATATAAATGTGATAAATAAATAAATAAATAAATTGTTGTGACTTACTCCTCAAGGAATAATACACCAACTATCCTCTTTGCTACAAACTGCTAGAGTTGTAAGTTGCAGCCCATTTTTTTCAGTTAACTCCTTGTGTTTTACTGCCCTAAGGGATTTTGTTAAAAAATCAGCAATCATGTCTTTTGAGTCACAATACTTTAACATGATTTCACCTTTGGCTATTAAATCCTTGACATGATAGCATCGTATGTCGATATGCTTAGTTCTGTTCCTACAACCCTCAGACTGAGCACAGCTTCGAGTTGTGCGCCAGCTACGCCCTTTCCTGGATCTGGATGCCCTCCAAACAGTCACTCACGCCCTTGTCATCTCCCATATAGATTATTGTAATGCGCTCTACATGGGGCTACCCTTGAAGAGTATCCAGAAGCTTCTGCTGATTCAGAATGCAGCAGCATGGGCAGTTATGGGTGCTATAAGTTCAGCACATGTGACACCTCTGCTGCGCGAGCTGCACCGGGTTCCAGTTTGCTTCCAAGTCCAATTCAAGGTGTTGGTGATTACCTTTAAAGCCCTTCATGGCATGGGGCCAGGGTATCTGAGGGACAGTCTTATCCCGATAACATCGACCCACCCCACCCATTCATACAGAGGGGGCATGCTTCAGACCCCTTCAATAAGAGAATTTCATCTAGCGGGGTCCAGGAGGTGTGCCTTCTCTGCGATAGCGCCCGCATTATGGAACATCTTGCCCCCGGAGTTGAGGCTGGCCCCCTCACTCCTGACCTTCCGGAAGTCTCTTAAGACCTGGCTCTGCCGCCTTGCCTGGGATGACGGAGGGAGTAGTGCCTCTTGGAGGTGGCTGGCCCCGTAGTGCCTTGATCTGGATTGTGGCTCCTAACCATCTTTGGATTTTATTTATTCCCTCTATTTATTGTTTTATAGTAATTTTTGTATAGATTTTAAATTTTGATATTTTGTAAACCGCCCAAAGTCCCCTATTCGGGGAGATGGGCAGGGATAAATTAATAAAATAAATAAAATAAATAAATATGAATACAAGCTTGATTATCTTCAAAAACTGTTACAGGCTAATGCAATTCCATGCCTATATCTTTTAATAATTGTTTAAACCAAACAATCTCATTACAGATTTGTGCTAGACTATAAAATTCTTATTCTGCTGTAGAAAGAGCAACTAGTGTCTGTTTCTTAGAATGCCAGGATATTATGGAGCCAGCATACTGAATTACAGCTCCAGAAGATGATCAGTGAGGTCTGCTTCCCAGTCTGAATCAGCATATGCCTGTAATTCTCCTGTCCCAGGAGCAGAAAGTCTCAGACAGTAATCCTTTTTTGTCTTGTAAATACCTAAACAATATTTTCAATCCTGCTTTCCCAGTAGAAGTTGGCTTTTCTACTTGTCTGCTTAAAAGTGAAACAGCATTAGAAATATCTGGCCAATAATGATTTGCAATGTACAATAAACTTCCAATTGCAGATCTAAACCCATCTGCCTCAGATAACTCAGGTTCTTCCATCTCCTTCTGGAATTCAGGAAGCATAGGGGTTAAGACTGATTTATATTCCTGCATGTTAAATTCTTCTAGGTGTCTCTTGATCTTTGGCTTACCAGGAAACTGCCATCTTTTTATCTGTATATTTCCAAGCCTAAGTAATTTGTTACTATGCCAAGATTCTTTAACGTAAAATTATTTTTCATGTAGGTTTCAAAATCAAGTCGCTGTTTATCTGATGAAGTAAGTAACAGTAAATCATCAACATACAAACACAAATACATAAAACTTTGTTTGCCTTTTTTAACGTAAACACGTGGCTCTGCTTTTTCTTTTTCTAAACCAAAACTTTGCAGTTTTTCATCTAATTTTAGCTTCCAGCAGTGAGCTGCTTGTTTCAAACCATAGATTGATTTTTGTAGTTCAAACACTAAATTTTTACCTTGTTCAAAACCAGGTGGTTGTTGCATGTACAATTTCTGGTCTAACTCACCATATAAAAATGCAGTTTGAATGTCATAATGATGAACTGACATTCCTTTTAGTGCAGCAACCTTCAGCAAAAATCTGATTGATTCACCCTTTGTGAATCAATGTGCAAAGATTTTGTCAAAGTCCAAATGTTTTCTTTGAGAAAATCCTTTAGCAACTAACCTTGCTTTGTATATCTGAATTTTCCAACTAGCATTGTTTTTTTAGTTTTAAGACCCATCTAGAACCCAAACAATGTTCATTGGGAGGTAGATTAACTAATTTCCAAGTTTCACTTTCTTTAAAGGAATCTAATTCCTGTTGCATTGCATCATACCAGCATTTTGCAATCTCAGGTAGCAACTAATTAAAGTTTGCAGGTGTTTACCTAATAAGGCTATATTGCTATGACTTACTCTTCAAGGAATAATACACCAACAGAACTGTCTTTAGATTTCAATTTCTCTGTGGTATGTGAAGAATGTGTTTTCTCACTGTACTTACACATCTTTGCTAGCAGGTTAATAGAACAAAAAGGATGTGTCAGTTTTGAAGGAGCCAGTGTGAAAGAAATAAATAGAATGTGGAAGAAAAAAACTTTTCAAGGAATGGGGGTGCTGGGAAATGTGGTTTAATCTGCAAAGGCATGTACATGCTGAGTATTAAGCGAGAATTTCCAAAGGTGACTGTCCACTCAGACTGGATCAGGGAAGTTTCAGAGCAAAGGCCATGTGGATAGTCAACATTGTTGGCCCTCCCTTGTGTGTGCATGTGTATTTGTAAACAAGCCATCCATTTCAGAGAGTGGAAGACATTTTATAGGGGGATGTGAAGGTCACAGTAGGGTGTCAGCTATGCTGCAGACCAAGGCATGAAGGAATGTGTCTTGTCTCCCAGTAAGTACTCTGACCTTGGTGCCTCCATCTGAATGCCTTTAGATAACCCTGGTGTGTTTTTAAGGGTGATTCTTACTTTCTCTCATGGATCAGCTTGCTTTCTGCCCCTGCTTCTCTCTGTGTATTCTGCAGTTTCATGACATTAATATAGGCTCTTGACTTCAGCTGACCAATACATGTCTCATTAGGATAGTTTCTTCCCCTCCTATCTCACCACTTGGGGTGTACAAATAATCAGGGCAAGAGAGATCCCTGCCTTGAAACTAAAAGGCCCCAGGCTGTTTTACTCTATGTTCCATGACTTCAGCGCACCTGATTTGTGAGTCTGAAAGAAGAACTGCAGGAAAGAAGCAGCATGGAAGAAAGCAGGGACCATATGGGGGAAGAGCTGCTGCCTACCACCTACACCTCCAGAATCAGCTCCTGTCTCCATATACACTTGCCCTCCTGTGGTGAGGCTCAGGCCCACTGCTGCTGATCAATGTGGCCCTCCTTGCTTCTTCCTCCTGCCCTCAGTTTCTGAAGCCTGGAGAGGAGGCTCAGTTCCTGCATGATCTCTCTTGGAGCCAGGGAGTTCTGGCCCTGTTTTCTGCTCTGTCTCAACCTCTACATGCCATTATAGATGACCACCTGACCACCTTATGGATTGACTGGCATTTTCTCCCACCTTGCCAGCCTTTATGGCAGTTCCATTGCTGGCCTCTGATGCCTCTATCTCCCCTGCAGGCCCAACTGCTCTACCTGATGTAGCCTCTCAGCCATATGGATTAGCACTTTCTTTTTTGGCACCAACCTTCTGCCTATGAGTGTGCCATTGTTGGCTTCTAGTGCTTTTCCTGCCTCGTTGTGTTTCTGCCCACTGTGGCCGGTAAAGACTCTCAAATCTCTACTGATGGCACTAGAAATATAGACGGTCTGCGTTCACTAAAGCCTGCCTGTCTCTCAGTACCTCTGTCACTCCTTCCAGTGATGACGTCCCCTCAGGAGAACAACCGTTTTAAGTATTAACAGATTACGAAGCAAAACCCTTCGAAAAGTAAGAAACATGTCACTGGGTATCTTGTCACTGTGCATCTGGGCCACACACATAAGGAGATGGTCTCGAAGAATAAAAATCGCATGCCAAGCCTGGCAACCGAGAAGGCGAACCTTCTGAGGATGGAAGATGAACTCATAGTTATATCTTCCAAATGAGCCACAACATGCTGCCTACCTGCCTGTCTGCCAAATGAAGCTACTGATTTCAGAACAACAGGCCAGCCCGGTGCTCTGTGAAACTCAGTGATTGGGAGGTTTAAAATGGACCAGCTCTCAAGGCCAGATCAATAGACTGGCTGGCTGGCTGGCTGGCTGGCTGGCTGGCTGGCTGGCTGGCTGGCTGGCTGGCTGGCTGATGTATGTATGTATGTATGTATGTATGTATGTATGTATGTATGTGACATTATTCCATGCATCTCCAGCATAGGAGATCATTACCTTGTCGTGTAGCTGGAGCTTGAGCACCTCAATGATGCCATAAGCTAAACTGTGAAGGGACACCCAAGATGGGAAGGTCATGGCAAAGAGGTGAGTCTAAATATGATCCCTGGGGAAGGTAACAGTAACCCACCCCAGTATAATTGCCGTGAAAACAAAATGGATCAGTACAACCAGATTGATTGATTGATTGTTCAAATTTCTATCACTGCCCATCTCCCCCGATGGGGGATTCTCAGTGGTTTACAATACAATCAATAAAATCAACAATTAAAAACATACAATATAAAATCAGTTATAATAATACAATTAAATAAATATAAATATAAAATCCATGTGGCGATATGATGTCATATAGTAGGGAGGATACTACGGTGCTAGCCACCCCCAGGAGGAGCTGTTACCTTTCCCATCCCAAGCAAGGCGGCAGAAAACGGTCTTCAGATTTTTCTGGAAGGCCAGGTGTGAGGGAGCCCGCCTCATCTCTGGGGGCAGATTATTTCAAAGGGCGGGCGCCACTGCAGAGAAGGCCTGCCTCCTAGACACCGCTACATGAAGTTGCCTTGTCGATGGCAAGCATGCCCCCTCTGCACAACCAGGTGAGGGGGGTCAATGTTATGTGGATGAGATGGTCCTTCAGGTAACCTGACCCCATGTCATGTAGGGCTTTAAAGGTGATAACCAACACCTTGAATTGGACCCAGAAACAAACAGGTACCGAATGCACCACGCGCAGCAGTGGTGTCACATGTGCTGATTTTACGGCACCAAAAACTGCCCGCGTGGCTGCATTCTGGACAAGCTGAAGCTTCCAGATACTCTTCAAGGGTAGCCTCTTGCACAATGCATTATTCTATATGGGGGACGACAAGGGCATCAGTGACTGTTCAGAGGACAGGAGGACCCCCAGGTTCTGCACTGGCTCTGAATGTAGCAGTGCCACCTCATACAGAACCAAAGATGACAACTTCCTGGGCATAGAGGGGCCATCAATCCACAGCCACTCAGTCTTGCCAGGGTTCAGCTGAAGCCTGTTGTTCCCCATCCAGACCCCCACAGCTCCCAGGCACTGAGATAGGGCATCGACCGCATCACTTACTTCACCCGGGATGGTGATATATAATTTATTATCCGCATATTGATGATACCTCACCCCGTGGTCACAGATGATCTCAGCCAATGGTTTCATGTAGATGTTAAATAGGAGAGGAGAGAACTGAACCCTGTGGCAACCCACACAGGAGGTATCATGGGTTGTATCTCTCCTCCCCTATCACCACCAATTGGGAACGGCCCTGGAGGTAGGAGGTGAACCAGTGCAAAACCACGCCACCCACCCCCAACTCCCTGAGCCATCCCAAAAGGATACCATGGTTGATGATATTGAAAGCCGCTGAGAGGTCCAAGAGAGCCAGGAAAGATGCACTCCTTCCATCCTGCTCTTGCAAGAGATCCTCCATAAGCACAACCAATGCAGTCTCTGTCCCATATCCCAGCCTGAAACCTGACTGAAAGGGGTCTAGATAATCTGTTTCATCCAGAATCCTCTGGAGTTGTACCGCCAAAACTTTCTCAACCACATTTCACAAAAAGGGAAGGTGGGATTCAGGACGAAAATTGTCTAACACCATAGGATCCAGGGATGGTTTCTTGAGGAGGTGGTGTACCAGTGCCTCCTTAAAGGTGGCCAGAAGCACCCCCTCCCTCAAGGATGTATTAACCATCACCTGGACTCAACCACAAGTCGCTTCCCGGGCTGACTTTACCAGCCAGGAAGGGCATGGGTCAAGATGACATGTGGTGGCACTTACAGTCTGGAGGATCCTGTCCACTTCCTCAGGTCCAACACGATCAAACTGTTCCCAGGTAATAGGGCAAGTACCTTCCCTCGGCATCTCCTCAGACTGTGCCTCATGCTTAGATTCCAACTTGGAATGAATCTGAGCAATTTCATCCTGCAGATGCTCAGAAAACTCCCCCAAATGGCCCTGTAAATGGGTCTCTGATTTTATCTGACCCAAGAGAGCTCAAATATCTTAAACAGGGACATTGGGCATTGTGGATGCAATAAGAGTGGAGAAATATTGCCATTTCACCACTCTTACTGCCACAAGGTAGGCGTTAATAGCAGCTCTAGATATGTCAGTATACCATCAGAAGATGTGACTCCCAGGTCAGAAGATGGTCAAAATGCTACTGGGGAGGAACAGAGGATAAGTTCAACTAGCCCCAGATGTGATGATGCAGCTAGCATCAAAGCCAAAAGGATGGCTAGCGGCCGACAGTTCTCGTGGTGAACGATGAATCTGATGTTCTAAAGATCAGCACACCATAGGAACCTGGAATGTAAGATCTATGAGCCAGGACATATTGGATGTGGTTATTGGTGAGATGGCAAGATTAAATATAGACATTTTGGGTGTCAGTGAACTGAAATGGACTGGAATGGGCCACTTCACATCAGATGACCACCAGATCTATTACTGTGGACAAGATGACCATAGAAGAAATAGAGTAGCCTTCATAATTAATAATAAGTGGCTAAAGCAGTGCTTGGATACAATCCAAAAAACAATAGAATAATCTCAATTCGAATTCAGCAGAAGCCATTTAACATCAGAGTGATCCAAATATATGCCCCAACCACAGATGTTGAAGAAGCAGAAGTAGATCAGTTCTATGAGGATCTCCAGCACCTACTGGATAATACACCAAAAAGAGATGTTATTTTTATTACAGGAGACTGGAATGCTAAGGTGGGTAGTCAAATGACACCTGGAATTACAGGTAAGCATGGTCTGGGAGAACAAAATGAAGCGGGACATAGGCTGATAGAATTTTGCCAAGACAACTCACTGTGCATAGCAAACACTCTCTTCCAACAACCTAAAAGACAACTTTACACATGGACTTCACCAAATGGTTGACAACGAAATCAGATTGACTACATCATTTGCAGCCAAAGGTGGCGGAAATCTATTTTTTGTTGTTGTTTATTCATTCAGTTGCTTCCAACTCTTCGTGACTTCATGGACCAGCCAAAGCCAGAGCTTCCTGTCGGCCGTCGCCATCCCCAGCTCCCCCACGGTCGAGTCCGTCACCTCCAGAATATAATCCATCCATCTTGCCCTTGGTCGGCCCCTCTTCCTTTTGCCTTCCACCTTCCCTAGCATCAGCATCTTCTCCAGGGTATCCTGTCTTCTCATTATGTGGCCAAAGTACTTCAGTTTTGCCTTTAATATCATTCCTTCAAGTGAGCAGTCTGGCGGACATTTATACAGTCGGTAAAAACAAGACATGGAGCTGACTGTAGTTAAGATCACGAACTTCTTATTGCACAATTTAGAATCAGACTAAAGAGAATACGGAAGACACACAGATCAGTTAGATATGAGCTCATTAATATTCAAAATGAATATGCAGTGGAGGTGAAGAATAGATTTAAGGGACTAGATTTAAAAGATAGGGTCCTGGAAGAACTATAGACAGAAGTTTGCAACATTGTTCAGGAGGCGGCAACAAAAAACAACCCAGAGAAAAAGAAAACCAAGTAGGCAAGATGGCTGTCTGCTAAGACACTGGAAGTAGCCCAAGAAACATCGGAGGTAAATTCCAGGCAAAAATGGGTATGATCAAAAACAAAGATGGCAAGGACCTAACAGAAGCAGAAGAGATCGAGAAAAGGTGGCAAGAATATATGGAAGATCTGTATAGGAAGGATAATAATATCAGGGATAGGTTTGATGGTGTGGTCAGTGAGTTAGAGCCAGACATCCTGAAGAGTGAGGTTGAATGGGCCTTAAGAAGCATTGCTAATAACAAGGCAGCAGGAGACGACCGTATCCCAGCTGAACTGTTTAAAATCTTGCAAGATGATGCTGTCAAGATGATGCATGCCATATGCCAGCAAATTTGGAAAACACAAGAATGGCCATCAGATTGGAAAAAATCAACTTATATCCCCATACCAAAAAAGGGAAACACTAAAGAATGTTCAAACTATCGAACAGTGGCACTTATTTCATATGCCAGTAAGGGAATGCTCAAGCTCCTGCAAGGTAGACTCCAGCAATTCATTGAGCGATAATTGTCAGATGTACAAGCTGGGTTTAGAAAAGGCAGAGGAACTAGAGACCAAATTGCCAATATCCGCTGGATAATGGAGAAAGCCAGGGAGTTTCAGAAAATCATCTATTTCTGTTTTATGGACTATTCTTAAGCCTTTGACTGTGTGGATCATAACAAATTGTGGCAAGTTCTTGGTGGTATGGGGATACCAAGTCATCTTGTCTGCCTCCTCAGGAATCTGTATAACGACCAAGTAGCAACGGTAAGAACAGAGCACGGAACAACGGACTGGTTTAAGATTGGGAAAGGAGTATGACAGGGTTGTATACTCTCACCCTACCTATTCAACCTGTATGCAGAACACATCATGCGATGTGCTGGGCTTGATGAATCCAAGGCTGGAGTTAAAATCTCTGGAAGAAATATTAACAATCTCAGATATGCAGAGGATATCACTTTGATGGCTGAAAGTGAGAAGGAGCTGAGGAGCCTTATGACGAAGGTGAAAGAAGAAAGTACAAAAGCTGGGTTGCAGTTAAACCTCCAAAAATCCAAGATTATGGCAACCAGCTTGATTGATAACTGGAAAATAGAGGGAGAAAATGTGGACGCAGTGACAGACTTTGTATTTCTAGGCACAAAGATTACTGTAGACGCTGACTGCAGCCAGGAAATCAGAAGGCGTTTACTTCTTGGGAGGAGAGCAATGATAAATCTCGATAAAATAGTTAAGAGCAGAGACATCACACTGACAACAAAGGTCAGCATAGTTAAAGCAATGGTATTCCCCGTAGTAACCTAGGGCTGCGAGAGCTGGACCATAAGGAAGGCTGAGCGAAGGAAGATAGATTCCTTTGAACTGTGGTGTTGGAGGAAAATTCTGAGAGTGCCTTGGACTGCAAGAAGATGAAACCAGTCCATACTCCAGGAAATAAAGCCAGACTGCTCACTTGAGGGAATGATATTAAAGGCAAAACTGAAGTACTTTGGGCACATAATGTGAAGACAGGATACCCTGGATAAAATGCTGATGCTAGGGAAAGTGGAAGGCAAAAGGAAGAAGGGCCGACCAAGGGCAAGATTGATGGATGATATTCTGGAGGTGATGGACTCAACCTTGGGGGAGCTGGGTGTGGTGATGGCCAACAGGAAGTTCTGGCTTTGGCTGGTCCATGGAGTCACGAAGAGTTGGAAGCGACTGAGTGAATAAACAACAAATTCCATGCATTCCAATCTCAAGTGGAAAAATAACAGCTTACTTTATAAACAGTTTTGAAAATTTGGATCTTTCATTTGGAATACAAGACTTTCTGCACTGCTTTAATTACACCTTCACTTTAGCACTTTTCTGAACAGAATTTGTTCTTTGCTAGGTCACTCTTTAATCCTCATTGCCTGTTATATTTGCCTGAAAATAATGCAGGGAAAGATTTCAGGTAAATATTGCAGTGAATATGAGGTCAGAAGCTACTACCCATGTAATTTGCATTTAATTTGAAAAAAGAAAGAGGAGGAGGAGGAGGAGGAGGAGGGGGAGGGGGAGGGGGAGGAGGAGGAGGAGGAGGAGGAGGAGCGGCATTAACACAAGAGGTATACGTTTTGATATATTGTCATGAGAGTCAATGCTGGAAGCTTTTTTCAAATCTTGACTCTCAAAATGGTTTCAACTGCATCTTGTTGATTAAATTTCTGAATCTAAAATTCAAACTCATTTTGCATAATAGACATAACAAAGCTAGATGAGGAAGCAGTTGGATTAAATACAATTTCATATATATTGTAAAGTAGCCATGCAGTTTCCAGGAGTCAACAATGACTCAAAAGGACCCCACTGACAAAAATAAAGGGAAAAGGGAAAAGGGAAAAGGGAAAAGGGAAAAGGGAAAAGGGAAAAGGGAGGGAGGGAGGAAAGAAGGAAGGAAGGAAGGAAGGAAGGAAGGAAGGAAGGAAGGAAGGAAGGAAGGAAGGAAGGAAGGAAAAAGAAAAATGAATCTAGATATTTCCTTTTAAAGATTATCTCAAAGAACCCGTGCAGAGAACTGTCAAATATTTTATTTTAAATCTTAAATTGGAAGGGCACATTTTGAACAGGGGGAAAACTAAAAAAGGAGAATTCATTACTGATTGTTTATTTTAGTCTTTTCTTCTCATTAGCTTGTCGCTGTTGCTTAGCTCAGGCCTCATAATAATGATGTAGCATTGTCACGGGTTCTTTTGTACCCAGGGTTGATTATTCAGACTCATCCAAGAAGTTCTTCAGTGAAACACAGCACACGAAAAACTTTGGTCTCCCCTTATCGTTTTTGTTGCTGTTGTTGTTGTTGTTGTTTTTATTTTAGATATTAACAACTATTCACAGTAGAAAAGTGCTCTTGTTACCTATGTGTCTAATTAGCACAATTCTGGTTCCTACTAAACAAACCTATATTCCTAACCAACTTAGAATATTTAACTGTACCTATTCTTATCTAATACATGTAAGAGACTAACTACGCTATCACTATTCCTATATAACTACAACTAACACTATTAGATACTACTACCTCTGCTACTCCAACTAGCACAAGGTTCCTTTAAGAGGACAGCTTTCTCACTTGCCCCTCTTCAGATGTTGACTTTTCCTTATCTGTTTCTTCAGACCTTCCACGTCTCTTTAGAAAAACAAAATTTCCCTTGGTTGCTGCTTGTCTCTACTCTGGCTTCCAGCTGCAAACTCAAACAACAGCTCTTTTCGCATATTCTGTTCTCTCCCTAGCCTCCTCCTCACTCTCTCCTCTCTCCTAACTCTAGCTGTTCTTAATGAAGCACTTTTTAACAAACTCATTGCTGTCCTTATGCTGAGGAATGTTTGAAGTAGAGGGGGAGGAAGATGAATCCAGGTGCCTGCACTTTGCTTTAAGCCGGTCCTTCCACAAGCATTTTGGTAAAAATATGGAATCCAGCAATCCAGCCCTGAAAGCCAGTATGGAGAAGACCTCCATGGCCACCAGGTATTTTCCCTTAGTGCTCAGGTAAGATGGAACAAAGTTCACGGCAAAAGAGCAAAATACCAAAGGTAATCAACTTAGGTACATTGAACGTGCTAGTAGGATTTCTGGCTAGAAAAGCCACCATAAAACTAGCAAACACCAGAAAGCCCATGTATCCCAGGATGTAGTAAAGTATAACACACGAAAAATCATTGCATGTCAGTACAAGTTTTTCCATTTCTGAATGCATGTCAACATCTGGAAAAGGGGGAGAAGTTGACAACCACACAATACAAATGACTGCTTGAATAAGGGAGCAGAAAAGAACAATGTGGGTGTCCAGTCCTTTTACCACCCACTTCTGCATTCAGGATCCTGGCTTACTGTCCAGAAAGACAGACCTACTGGCTTGCACACAGCCCCTATTCTAAAACAATTGCTTACCAGCAATAAATTTACAAACCACCAAAAAGTGATGCTACTGATACAAAAAGTGGTAGCAAATCTTTTAGCAAACCTAGTTTCCTAAAATGTCAGCATCTGTGACCCATTTAGTAAGAGCCATGGAATATGGGACATTGGAACTTGGCTTGTAAGAACAGAAAGTGGTGAAGAGAAGGAAGGAAGGAAGGAAGGAAGGAAGGAAGGAAGGAAGGAAGGAAGGAAGGAAGGAAGGAGGGAGGGAAGGAGGGAGGGAGGGAGGGAGGGAAGGAGGGAAGGAGGGAAGTCTTCTCACTCTGTGAAACTCAGTCTGCAAAATCAGACTGTGTATTTTGATGCTTCGCTATTTATATAAACATAAATGATGAAAATAATGGAAATTTCAAAGGGTTACTAAAAGAGAGATATACTGAAAAGAGGAGTTTGTGTGTCTATTACTAATTTTTTCGCTTAATGAGTTGTTCTCTATTGTTTAGCTCTGGCCTAAAAATGATTATGTAACATTTGGGGAAATATATGCAGCCCAGCAATCCAGCACTAGAGGCCAAAATGGAGAAAACCTCCACAGCCACCATGTATTTCCCTTTGGTGCTCAGGTAGGATGGAACAAAGGAGAGCCACACACTGCAGAAGATCAGCATGCTGAACGTGAGACATTTGGCCTCATTGAAACTGCTGGGGAGCTTCCTGGAGAAAAAGGCTACTGTGAAACTGGCAGCTGCCAGAAAGCCCATGTAGCCCAGGACACAGTAGAACATGGTAGCTGAGCCTTCATTGCACTGCAAGATGATTTCCTCAATTTCTGAATGGGTGTCAACATCAGGGAATGGCGGAAATGTGAAGACCCACACTGTGCAGATGCCTGCCTGAATCAGGGAACAAGAAAGTACAATGGAGGTGGCCGTTCTTCTTCCCACCCACTTCCTCATCCTGGATCCTGGCTTGGTGGCCATGAAAGCCAGAACCACAGTGATGGTTTTTGCCAGCACAGAAGACACAGCCACTGAGAAGATGATGCCAAAGCTAATTTGTCGGAGGAGACATATAATATTGCCGGGTGCAACAAGGAACAGCAGTGAGCAAAGGAAGCAGAGAACAAGGGAGATGAGTAGAACGTAGGTGAGATTTCGGTTATTGGCCTTGATGATGGGAGTATTGTGATACTTCAAAAATGTTCCCAGCACCACAGCTGTGCAGGAAGAAAGAAAAAATGCCAGGATGAGTAGACTTATTCCCATCGGTTCTTCATAGGATAAGAAAGATATTTTCTTGGGAAGACATGAATCTTGGTCCTTGCTAGGATGTTGCTCTTCTGGGCATTCAGAACAATCATGCATGTCTGGAATTGAAGCATATAATTTTTCTATGCTCATTTTCTATAGTCATTGCATTATTATGTACTTTGGTATCCTAGGCTGCTACTGTCCATCTCACTTTCTACTGTTGCATTTATGACCAAGTAAGCAGAGGTTAAAATGGTATTTTTTCCTCTTAAGATACTCTTTTTCCCTGTTTTTTACTGTATGCCTTACATTTTGTCCAGAAGAGGAGCCAAGATGGTGATCAATTAAGCTCCTCAGCTCCTGAACTAACTCCTGTGACTGTCCTCACCCCCGCTGGTTTAGCCATACAGCCCAAAAATGCCATCCAGATGCAAGTAAAGAACCCAGACCAGCTCCAGTAATGATACTGGGACCCATAAATCCAACAAAGCAGAGAAACAGATGAGGATTGACTCTTGCCTTCCCACTGCAGAGGCAAGAAAAAACGTGAATAACTGATGAACAGCTTCAGGACCCCCTTCACTTCCAAAGAATGTAACAATAACAAGACTGGCCTCCTCCCCGACCCTCCACAACTTCAGGCTAAGTCACTTCTTGGAGCAGGGAGGCAGCAAAGATAACCTCTTGGAACAAGCCTCCCCCATATCCCACAACTACATTTTTAAACCTTCCCATGAAATCTGCCTTTTTTCTGCAGAAACTGATCTGAAAATCCTCCATGGCAATCAGGGGGCTAAAATGGATTGCCACATTGGCATTCTGGTAGCCCATCCCACAATATATTGATGATACCTCATCCCGTGTTGACGGATGATCTCACCCAGTGGTTTCATGTAGATATTAAATGGGAGAGGGGAAAGAACCGAACCCTGCAGCACCCCACAAAGTAGGGGCCGAGGGTCGGATCTCTCATCTCCTATTACCACCAATTGGGACCGGTCTCAGAGGAAGGAGGTGAACCAGCACAAAACTACGCCGCCCACCCCCAACTCTCTGAGCCGCCCCAAAAGGATTCCAGAAGGATTATACAGCAATTTCCAAAATCAATCCCTTACTCTAACTCAAACCAACATCACATTATATCTATAAGTCCTTCTATTAACCCATATACCAATTACTAATGCAATTGCTTGTTCCCTTTATATAAATTATATATATATATATATATATATATATATATATATATATATAAAAATCAACTTCCCTCCCCCATAATAATTTATTTAATTGTTTCCTTCCCACCGCTATTCTATAAATTTCTATCCACTATTAATAAAAATCAAATTATAAAAATATATATTGTCTAATTTTATAATTAATAATACTACAACAATCTTAATCCTATTAAATTTAAAGACTAAGCAACTATTATTATACCTTATGAATACCTTATAAATCTTACAAATCAAACAAACCTTAAGAAAAATCCAATAAATCTTAATCCAAATCATTAAAGAAAAATGAAATCATAACCTCATTATCCATCCAATTATACATTCTTAATTTTTACCCCTCCTCAAAATATACCAAAGCATTAACATATCTTCCTATTACACCCAAGAAATTTTTTAAAATAAAAATCCAACAGCTCAACTGCCCCCCTTAAAGTCTCAGCCTTCTCAGCAAAATATTTCTTAGAAGAATCAAACAGCCCAACTACCCCCCTTACAAACTGAAACTTTTCAGCAGAAAGACTCCCACAAAGAATATACTCTTCTCTCCCATAACAATACCCCATGTAGCCATAACAATTCTTCAGGAAAATAGCTCTTCTTGTATTCTGCAGCTCAGACTGTCACTTTAACCCCTTCAAGAGCAAAATGTAGTCTTCATCTGGTATTACTTCAAAACTTAAAAATATAAAAATTAGATCCAGAAATAATGATAAACACCAAGAGAGTCTGCTTCTTCTTTCTGTAGAAAGCCTCTCTTGGGGTACAAAAACTTAAAAAGAACAATAAATTGAGTGTTTAAGAAGTGAGGTGGCTGGACTTACTGTCCCTTTAAGGGCATTGGAAATGATGAAATCCCAGCCTCCTGGCAGAGACTTGCTGGTTGATCGCACACGCTGGCCACGATGTCCCCTGGCTAGAACTTGCCATCTGGAGGATGAATGGGTCGATTCCAGGCATTTTTCTTACTCTGGAAAAGCACTCTGGGCTACAGGAGAAACCAGCCTGTGCCCAAAAAACTGCTACAATGCCAGTTCTGCCCATGGTGCGCGGGGGCAAAGCTGCTCAGTCCGCCATATTCCCACTGGAAGCCCCATATTCCTGACTTTTAACCTGCCATCTATCCCCACCAGACTCACACAAATGAGCAAGTACTTGTTGCAGACTCACTACATTCAGAGTGTCAGTCTTTAAGGCTGAATTAGTTCACAACCTCATTACTGGGAATGTAATGAATGGTCATGACCCTGCAGATAAGAGTCATATTTTGGTCAGCCATTCAAAAACTTCAAAGGAGGAAGTAGCACCTATAAACACAGTACTCATTAATCTGAGGAAAAAAACTAGCAGACATAAAAACAACTGGTGTACCCTTCCAGTGCTGGTTGTGATATGGAAGTTCAGCACTCACTTAATTCTTCTGCCCCACTGAGCATCCCCTCCAAACCATCTAATCAGACTCGCAGAAAGCTATCAGCTCACTATTCTGACTTCTTCACCAACAATAGTGAAAGTGATACTGACAGTGACTCCTCCACGAACTCCATTCCAACAATATTGAAGGAACCAAGGCTATCCCAAGCAGCTAGCACCCAAATGATACTGCCTTGCAAACAAAACAAATCTCAGCCAAGTACTATAGAAACCCAATCTGGAGGTATACCGTCATCTGCTTCCAAATCTGAGGGGACTCCCTTGGCACTGCGGGAGCCTGGCTCATAGTAAGAACAGATTCCCTCACCTCCTCTTTCACTGGATATGTGAAAGGACACTCCCCCTACCAAAGATTTGGGATCCCTTCTTCCAGTGCTACACTGATTCTTCCCATCTCTCTGCCAGAATCAAAAGCCCCCTTGCCCCCTCACGGGAACAGAGGCTTAATGGACAAACAGATGGCAAAGAATGGAGAGCAGGAACTTTATGGTACCCCACTTTCCCCCCCAATGGAGGGAGACACAATTACAACCATCTCAACAAACAACTAATACAAAGCCACTACCACTGCAAAACATATCCACCCAGACCCTGGTTCACACTGCATCCGCTTGACATTAAAGTGACCACCATAAGGTCACCCTTCAAACTTGGAATGTGGCTGGGTAGTTTGCATCCACCAGAGACCCCTGCTTCACTGACTTCCTCTCCCACCATGACATCATACTGATCCAGGAAACATGGACTGCTGATGAACTGATGTTAAATGGATTTCATTAAGATTGGGACTGGGATTCTAATCACAGATTATCTTATTTTCTTTCGGGCTCAAATACTTTTATTGTGAATAGGACTGCCAAGTTTGTAGACAAGGCAGTTCACCAGAGAGCCCATTATATGGAAAAGATTGGAGTGCCATGTAGGGGTGATGAACTCATTTGAATTCTGATTAGATATACATGTATTGTATTTATTATTATTTCAGGTTATTCAATTATCTTATTTCCTATTTTGGTGTATTTTTATCAATTTTATCAGTTAAATTGAATTGTATTGTATTCTTGTTATCTTATTTTATCTTTGATATGGTCGTAAGACTAATCAATAAAGTTGTTGCTTGCTTGCATTAATTCTCAATTGGGGCAGAACTGGGTGTAAAGCAGGGAAGAGCGAAAGGAGGCCTGGGGGTCCTAGTCTCCACCATACTATGTGCCATATCAAGGCCCCTCCCCCCACTCACATCATATGACATGGCAGTGCTAATCCAATTCAGCCACCTTGCCCTGTTGATAATAAATGCTTATATGCCCCAATGAGTCATAAACCCCAGATCAGAGCCTTGTTGGATGAATTGGAAACTTATGCTGCTGACCTTATACTGCTGAACTCAAATGCTGGGTAGTCTGTAGTCCTGTAAGGGGACCTCACCCTAGATTGGGCCCCAATGAACACACCCTCTATGCACAGCACAAATTTCCCCCTCCCAACCCTGAAGATGACAGATTCCTCCCCTCCGCCCCCCGCCCCCCTGGCTCAAATGATCGGAAATCAAACTTTGTAGGGCTCTGCTTGGCTCAAACAGCCTTCAGGCTAAACATTCACATGTTAAATGGTGCCCTTGAAGGTGACCATCCAGCTGAATTCACCTAACTATATGGCTCTAGGATGAGTGCTATTGACCATATAATAATCTCTAGGGACCTTCTTCCTTATGCCAAATCCCTAGAAGTTATGCCTAAATTTGACAGTGATCATTTCCCAATCCTGCTCCAATTAAATATCTTCACTCAAGAAACACACACTGAGGACTGTTACCAACCCTTTCTAATACCAACTGGAAGCAATTACTGCCGAGCCAAGTGGACCCCCCATCTAAATTAAATGATAACTGAGCTACTGGCCTCAGATCACCTACAGAGCCTTCAGTCTGCCCTGACATCAGCTGAGTCTCCTGATGCACTCCCGGAGAATTATAACACCCTTACCCAAGAGCTCCATCAGTATCTAACCCATAGTAACAGTACAACCTTGAGGCAACAACAGCACCACTCCAAGCAGTGGTTTGACAAGGACTGTGTTAATGCCAAAAAAGCACTTGCTACCACTTACCAGGCTTATATATCCAACAGTACACTGACAGCTGAACAGGACCTCCTCCAGCAGAAGAGATACTACAAGCAACTGCTGGCATGCAAGAAAAAGGAAGCCATGAAAAACAGCGGCTTATTCAAGCAGTCAAATCCAATGACTCAGCCACATTCTGGAATGTCACATCAAGCTCCCAAAGCAATGGTCCATCCATGGTGGACTGTCACATCCCCCGAAGGACCTGGAAGGCATAGTTTCAGGAATTCTACATGGACGCCTCTGTTGGAAGTGGGTGCCTGAGCCAAATTATAGAAAATCTGCCACAGTGACAGTGATCAAGAATCTTGTTGCTCAATTACCAGGGAAGGCCCCAGGAGAAGACCTAATCCCTCCAGAGGCCATCAAAAACAATTTGGAGTTTTGGACCCCCACTTTGGCCTCACTTTTTACCTGCATTGACACTTATGGCCGAGTCCCCAAGGATTGGGGGCTTGATATCATTGTCCCTATATATTAAAAAAAAAAAGGGGGGGGAAAGGATGAACCTGCAAATTACAGACCGATCAGCCTCCTCAACACAATCAGCAAACTCTATGCAAGACATCTACAATGGAAATTCCAGGCCTGGTTGAAACAAGAAAACATACTTGCAGAAGAGCAAGCCGGCTTTAGGGAAGGCCGATTCACCATTGATCAGTGTCTAGTTCTCCAACACCTCATTGAAAAATACTCCTCCCACAATGCAACCTCCCTTTATGCCACCTTCATAGACTTCAAAGCAGCTTTTGATTCCATATCCCAAGCTATGGGAAAAACTGGAGGCCTCCTCAATTGACTGATGCTTTCTTTATTTAATACTTATACTGCATGAAAGGACTTCACTCAAAGTAAGATGTAACCCTTAGGGCCATCTCACCAGTGCCATTGGAACTGAGAAAGGCATCAACAAGGCTGCATACTGGCCGATCTCCTATTCAATTTCTATGTCAACTCCATGGTGGACCATATCCGCAACACCAACGTTCACTCCCCAAAACTTGCTGGAAGACATATCTCTGTTCTACTCCATGCAGACAATGCAGTGATACTTTCAAGAACACCTACTGGCCTTAAAAGAGCACTGAGAGCACTAACACAGTACTGCAAGGATGGCCAGCTAGAACTCAATTATCTGAAAACTAAAATCATGGCATTTGCCAAAAGGCCAAAAGCCACTCCTGGAGCATAGATGGCAACAAAAATGAGCAGGTCTCATGTTTCAAATACCTGGGAGTAGTCCTTCATTCTGCACCTGGGGACCACATTGCTGAAATTGCACAAAGAAGCTCATCTGCCATTCATAAATACTTCAAGTCAAGAGATGGCCACTATAATAATAATAATAATAATATTATTATTATTATTATTATTATTATTATTATTATTATTAAACTTCTATCACCGCACCATCTCCCCCAAAGGGGACTCTGGGCGGTTTACAAACATAAAGATTAAAATTCTATTATAAAATATAAAAATACAATATACAACTACTTATTATTATAAATTAAATAGAAAATCCAACAGGGCGATCTTAACCAACCTAATACCAACATGATCTTAAAAGGGCTCTAAGACACCAACCATACCCATGAGGAGCTATTCCTATTCCCGTCCCACGTGAGGCGGCAAAACCAGGTCTTTAAGTTCTTTCGGAAGGAGAGCAGCGATGGGGCCTGCCTCACCTCCGGGGGCAAAATGTTCCAAAGGGCAGGCGCCACTGCCGAGAAGGCGCGCCTTATGGACCCCGTCAACCGAAACTCCCTTACCAACGGGGGTCCGAAGCATGCCCTCTCTACATAATTGAGTGGGACGGTTTGAAGTTATGGGGATGAGGCGGTCCCTCAAATACCCTGGTCCCATGCAATGTAGGGCTTTAAAGGTCAAAACCAACACCTTGAATTGCACCCGGAAGCATACTGGCACCCAGTGCAGCTGGCGTAGCAGAGGTGTCACATGGGCCAATCTAGGGGTACCAATAACTGCATGTGCTGCCGCATTCTGGACCAGTTGAAGCTTCCGGATACTCTTCAAGGGTAGCCCCATGTAGAGCGCATTGCAGTAGTCTATATGGGAGATGACCAGGGACTCCTGATCCAGGAAAGGGCTTAACTGGTGCACAACACTGAAGCATTCAAATTATTTGAAGCCAAGCCAATAGCATAAATCCTGTATGGTGCCCACCTTGGCCCCTTCTCTATTTTGCACCATTGGAACTTGGCAATCCAAATTTCTAAGATTGGCCCTTCAAGTCCCAAAATGTATCTCAAATGCCACCCTGAGACTAGAGACAGGCCTCATGAAACTGGAGGCTAGGGTGTGGGTGGTCATACTCAACTATTGGCTCAGATTATCCCTTTTTCCCTTGGCCTTGCCCCATTAACTATGAGGGATGACTTCCAGTCCACAAAGAAAGAGGCAGTGACAACTAAAATCTCATCCCTGGGCTTCTCTCCAGTTCTACTACTCAGCATGGGATATGATCAGGCCAAAGCACTCATTAAACAGCGTGTAGCAGACACAGAGCACCAATTGGATTTAGCCAGGTCCCCAACCTTTATTGCCAGTGAATACAGCATGTATTCTGCCTCCCCTATGGCATATGTATCTAAACTTGAGGTACCCAACCATCGGAGGGCCTTTACTCTGGCATGCTCACTCGCTGGATCGTCACCTTGTTGTGGTGAGTGGGCTTGTGTGTTCCCAATGAACCCTGTGAGAGAAGCCGTCAGGAGTCATGTACTCCTGGCAGGGTCACCCATGGCGGTAAGGTCCGGGGGGAGGAACCAGACAAAGAACGATCCAAGAAAGTCCTCAATGGCAGAACAGGCGGAAGATAACAAGGTGTATTGTTACAATGGCTGCGAAGGCGGATGAAGGCTGCAGCAGACAAAAGGTCACCAATCGTCATGGTATCCATGCCATTTGATTAGAGCCTTTTTCTGTGAAGGTTGTGTGCTGATCGTTGTGCACCGATCTCCACACATAAAACAAATTCACGCACAGGTGTCTTCCAACCACACCAAACCCAAAACAACCAAAAGTCCCATGGCAACTGACGAATGGCAACTGGGCAGGACTGTGAAATCCGGAAGCTCCTAGTCATGGACCAGCACATGGGCGGTGGATACGGATTCAGTCGCCCTGACTCAAGGATCGAGGCAGTTGAGTAGTTCGGCAGCTGTATCCACGACTGAGCAGCCCTATTTAGGATCCACTCTGCTCACCCCATATGGGGAGGGGGCTAGAAAAGGTGCCCTAAACATAGTCTGCCTCATTTTCTCCCTGACTGGATTACCGCGACCAGTGGGGTCACCATCTAGCGGTCGTAAAAAACACATGAATTTTGGAACATGGAATATACGGACACTGCAAGACAATATGGATAGTGAACGACCTGAACGTAGGACTGCCATTATTGCAAGGGAGCTGAGACGTTTTAATATCGATATAGCAGCACTCCAAGAAACTCGAAGAGCAGGAGAAGGACAGTTGAAGGAAGAAAAAGGAGGTTATACCTTCTTTTGGAAAGGACTGCCTGAACAAGAATGACGAATACATGGGGTAGGCTTTGCTATCAAAAACGACCTTGTGAAGCTCTTGTCAGAAGTTCCCATTGGGATTAACGAACGACTCTCAACTCTCTGAATAAAACTCGCCAAAAACCAACAGGCAACTATCCTAAGTGCTTACGCACCAACACTAGATGCAGATGAGGATATCAAGGAAAAATTTTATACCCAGCTGGACACCATCTTATCAGAGATACCAAAGGAGGATAAAATTATCCTCCTGGGCGATTTCAATGCAAGAGTTGGGCGTGACTTTGATTTGTGGCCAGGGATCATTGGGAAAGAAGGAGTTGACAACAGCAACATGAATGGAATCTTACTTCTGACTAAATGTGCAGAGCGTAACCTTGTCATTACTAACACACTCTTTCGCCAGAAAAATAAATTTAAAACATCTTGGAAGCACCCATGGTCGAAGCACTGGCATCTTTTAGATTATGTAATTGTCCATGCTAGAGATCGCCATGATGTACTTCTCACCAGAGCCATGACGAGCGCCGATGACTGCTGGACAGACCATCGATTAATTCGATCCACGATGGCCATAAAGATTGTCCCTCCTCGTAGGTTCCAAGGAAGAAAACCAAGCCGTAAAATGAATACACTGGCCCTTCAAGATTCTATTAAACGAGCTTGCTTTCAATCAACTCTCAAGGAACATCTGCCTATGGAACTTCCTGAAAATGTTGAGGAACACTGGACTAAATTGAAGACTTCTCTTATTTCAGCCTGTGAACAAACTATCGGATACCAGACTAAGAGACATCAGGACTGGTTTGATGAGAACGATAGTGAGATTGAACATATTATTGACAAGAAAAGGAAAGCCTTCCAGATATGGCAAAAAGATATTAACTGTGCCGTTAAGAAAAAATCTACGCCAGTGCAAAGGCAGAAGTCCAAAGAAGAACTAGAGAACTTAAGAACATATGGTGGATAAAAAAAGCCCAAGAAACCCAACATTTTGCAGATGCTCATGATGCACGGGGCTTTTTTAATGCCATAAAGGCCATCTATGGACCAACAAACTATGGTACAAATCCCTTACGCTCAGTAGATGGTGCTAAACTTCTAAAGGACAAAGAGTCTATTGCACTGCGCTGGAAAGAGCATTACTACAATCTCCTTAATCGTCACTCTACTGTGGCTGATGAAGTCTTCTTGAAAATCCCGCAAAAACAAATAAGAGATGAGCTTGCAGTACCCCCTAGTTTGGAGGAAGTCAGTAAAGCCACTAAACAAATGAAAAATAACAAAGCTAGTGGACCTGATGGGATTCCTGCTGAAGTCTTTAAAGAAGGACGGGCCTGAACTTACACAACAACTTCATAAGCTCATCGAAAAAATCTGGATGAGGGAGGAGATTCCAGCAGACTTTAGGGATGCCATAATTATCACTCTCTTTAAAAAGGGTGATAGAACAGACTGTGGAAACTATTGAGGCATCTCCCTTCTAGCCACAGCAGGCAAAATCCTGGCAAAGATCATCGCAAACCGTCTCCTATCTGTATCAGAAGACATCCTTCCTGAAACGCAAAATGGCTTCCGCCCTTCCAGGGGAACAGTGGATATGATCTTCACTGCACGACAGCTTCAAGAAAAATGCAAGGAGCAAAACCGCCCTCTGTACATGGCGTTTATTGATCTGACTAAAGCTTTTGATACTGTAAATCGTACTGCTCTCTGGACCATCCTTCTGAAAATCGGATGCCCTGATAAATTTGTGAACATCTTGCGGCTACTCCATGACGACATGATGGCAACAATCCTGAATAACAATGGCTCTCAAAGCAATCCATTTAAAGCGGAATCCGGCGTTAAACAGGGATGTGTTATTGCTCCAACCTTATTCGCTATCTTCATCGCTATGATTATGCACCTTGTTGAAGAGAAACTTCTTACTGGTGTAGAAATTATATATCGAACAGATGGAAAGCTTTTTAATCTTAGTAGGCTGAAAGCAAAAAATAAGGTAATTGCAACTTCTGTTATAGAACTTCAATATGCTGATGATAATGTTGTCTGTGCACACTCCGAGGAAGATCTTCAAACTATCCTAAACATCTTTGCAGAAGCATATGGAAAGCTCGGCCTCTCGATTAACATTAAAAAAACCAAAGTGCTTTACCAGCAAGTTCAAACCAATCCCTCCGCAGCACCATCAATCCAGCTTAAAGATGTGTCACTAGAAAATGTTGATCACTTTTCTTATCTCGGCAGCCATCTATCTACAAAAGCCGACATCGACGCTGAAATTCAGCATCGCCTGAGCTCTGCGAGTGTAGCTTTCTCCCGAATGAAGCGTAGAGTGTTTGAGGATCGGGACATTCGCAGGGAGACCAAAATGCTTGTTTACAAAGCCATTGTACTACCAACCCTTCTGTACGCCTGTGAAACATGGACCCTCTACAAACGCCACCTCCAACTTCTTGAAAGATTCCATCAACGCTGACTCCGAAAAATTCTGCAAATTACTTGGGAAGATAGGCGGACTAATGTTAGCGTATTAGAAGAAGCGAAAACCACCAGCATTGAAACAATGATCATCCAACATCAACTTCGCTGGGCTGGTCATGTTGTTCGAATGCCTGACCATCGTCTTCCAAAGCAGCTACTTTACTCCCAACTTAAGAATGGAAAACGGAATATTGGTGGGCAGCAAAAGAGATTCAAAGATACTCTCAAAGCTAATTTAAAAAAATGTAATATCAGCATTGAGAACTGGGAAGCCCTAACTCATGAGCTTTTCAATTGGAGGTCATCCTTTATTAATGGCGCCATGGACTTTGAAGAAGCACGAGTACAGGGCGAAAGGGAGAAAAGAGCTAAAAGGAAGGCACGTCAGGCAAACCCTCATCATGACCGTCTCCCACCCGGAAACCTATGCCCTCATTGTGGGAGGTTGTGCGGATCCAGAATTGGCCTTTATAGCCACTTACGGATCCACCGTTAAAATTTTACCTTTGGAAGACAATCTTACTCGGCTACGAGTGATCGCCAATGATGATGACTCTGGCATGATGTCACGCCCTCCCCTCAGGAGGACCCTGTGACTTGGGTCACATAGAAACAACAGAGTATGTGATCCTCCAGTGCCTGTATTATAGAGACATTCGTATTAGCCTCATTTTACCATTATTGCATAAATACCCAGGGCACTCAGGATGATTGTACACCTCCCTGCTGCTATCAGATACCAACCCTGCTACAATATGCAGTATTGCCAGGTTCTGCGCAGCAGCACTTAAAATTAGCCAGATGATGACCATCTGTGCCATAATCTAGCATTTATTTTATTATAATAGAGTACTGTATTTACAGATATACTAACCTTTATGCTCCCCTCTACACATCTAATGCTCCTACCCCCCTCCAGATTTTCTTTTTTTTCCTTTTCCCTTTTCCTTTAGACTTCTATGTTTTAACTTTTATATATAGATTTTAATGTATTTTTTTATTTATGTGTTCCAGCTTTTTATTTCTTCTGTTTTTATTTAATATTATTTTGAGCCACCAAGTATCATCTTGCATACGACAGGTGGCCATATAAGTTTCTAAATAAAAATAAAACAAAATAAAACAATAAAACAATAAAACAAATAAAATAAAATAAAATAAAATAAAATAAAATAAAATAAAATAAAATAAAATAAAATAAAATAAAATAAAATAAAATAAAATAAAATAAAATAAAATAATAAAATAAAATAAAATAAAATAATAAAATAAAATAATAAAATAAAAAATAAAATAAAATAAAATAAAATATAAAATAATAAAATAATAAAATAATAAAATAAAATAAAATAAAATAAAATAAAATAAAATAAAATAAAATAAAATAAAATAAAATAAAATAATAAAACAAAATAATAAAAGACTTCCTAGGATAAAATCAAATGAATATCCATATTCACAAATACAAAACAACTTATAGTGGATATTTCGATACACAGTTAAAGAAAGTGAAACAGAAACTGAAAGTATTCATGTTACTTTGACACAAGCAAATGTGTCCTACAATGCTATGTACTGTGTTGTCCAGGCTAAATCCTAGTGTGTTTTTACAACCTTAAGATGAACTCTGTTCATGATTCTTCTTACCCTTCTGGCTTGAAATTTTCTCTTTGGGACATGGAGGGCAATGGTAGCAGCAAAACGGCTTCCCCTCCTTCTTTCTTTTGAAATAACCAGGAAGGCAGCTCTCAGTACACACTGAAACAGGTAGGGTCTCCCAAGAAGTGAAATAAGAAGGAAAATGTTAGTATTCAATCAGGTATTTGAAAAAAGAGCTGAAAAGACATAATTGATGGATATTCAACAAATCAAGAATGCAAATTGTAAGGACTTGTTTTTTCTCAACAACATCATTGTCAAAGCTATTCAAGAATGGATTTTTTTCCTGTTCCACTAATTGTATAAGAAAACTTGCTTCTTGGACTTCCGGTGAGAATGTGGCGGACTGAGCAGCTGTGCCTGCAAGATCTGTGGGCAGAAATGGCATCGTAGCAGTTTTTTTGGGCTCAGGCTGGTTTCTCCTGTAGCCCAGAGCTTTTTTCCAGATTAAGGAAAATGCTTGGAATCGAACCATTTGTCCTCTGGATGGCGAGTTGTAGCCAGGAGATCATGGACAGCGTGTGCAATTGATAGTAAAGACTTCACAGGGAGGCTGGGATTTCATAATTTCCGAACCATGCTGCAGCCCTTAAAGGGACTGTAAGTCCTGCCTTCTCATTTCTAAAGCACACAATTTATATATTTTTTTAAATTTTTGAACCCTAAGAATGGCTTTCTACAGTAAGAAGAAATGGACTCACTTGCTGCTAATCTTTTTAAGTTTTGACTTGCTTTCCCATTCAATGATTAAGGAAGACTGAGAGTAAATAATTGACTTCCTGTTATTATTTTTGTACTGAATTTGAAGGATTGAATATTTTCCTTCACGTTGGATTTCTTGTTTTTAATTCTTAGTTTTTTCTGTTTACTTTCCTCGAGATCTGCTTGTTAGTGTACCGTTTTCTGTTTCAATTTCATTTGGAAACTTTGTATCAACTTATTAACTCATTAACTCCTATCTACATTAATCAAATATCTGGGGGGGCATTATAATCTACTACCTGAAATATGGAGGATTTTAGAGAGGTTTTCTCAGAGTTTCATCATGAGAGTAAGCAGTCCTTTAAAGAGATTTTTTTCAGAGTGTTGGCAAGCTATTTTTCAGAATATATAGGACACTGGGGAAGAGATTATTTCTAAAGTATACCATCCGGCTGAAGATGTTATGGAGGAAGAAGATCTTGGCAAAGATGGAGATGTTATTGTTGTCAGTGACATTGAAGTAATGCCAGGCAAAGAAAACATCTTGGTGTTGAAGAGGTTAAAGCGACAGTCTGAACTGCAGATTATAAAGAGTTTTGATTTTCTGGGGAAATGTTACAGTAAGGGAAAGGAGCAATTCTATTATTGATTTGTATATGTGCTAATGGAAGGATTTATAGAAATGATGTGATCTTGGTTTGATATAGAGTAAGGGATTGATTAGAGAAATTGCTGTATATTCTTGATGTTAAAAGTCAGAAGTCACCTCTGTATGTAAACTTTAAAATTCTTTTTTCTTGTGTTTCACACTTTTTTAGTTTTTTTTCCTTTTGTATTTCCCCCCCTTTTTTATAGTTTTTATCTCTTTCTTGAACTTAATAAAATTCTTATTTAAAAAAAGAATATATTTTTTTCCTGTTCCACTGGGTCTAGGAGGCGTGCCTTCTCTGCAGTAGCCCCCGCCCTTTGGAATATTCTTCCCCCTGAAATAAGATATGGAGGACTTTAGAGAGGTTTTCTCAGAGTTTCATCATGAGAGTAAGCAGTCCTTTAAAGAGATTTTTTTCAGAGTGTTGTCAAGCTATTTTTCAGAATATATAGGACACTGGGGAAGAGATTATTTCTAAAGTATACCATCCGGCTGAAGATGTTATGGAGGAAAAAGATCTTGGCAAAGATGGAGATGTTATTGTTGTCAGTGACATTGAAGTAATGCCAGGCAAAGAAAACATCTTGGTGTTGAAGAACACCAAGATAAAATCCTCCATGTATGTATGTATGTATGTATGTGTGTATATATATATATATATATATATATATATATATAAAATTGTTTATTATTGATATTTATTGTTTTAATTGATATTAAACTTGTTGTGAACTGGCCAGGGTCCCTCCTCGTGGGGGAGATGGGCGGGATATAAATGTAATAAATAAATAAATAAATAAATAAATAAATAAATAAATAAATAAATAAATAATTAATAGTATAAGAAACCTTGCTGAAGTTTTCTTATAAACTGGAAAATATTTTAGGCTCAGACCATGCTGAAGTTAATTCAGTCAGACTCATCATAACCGAAGTATTTTTTCCACTCACTTAATCTCTCGCTGTGGATAAGACAGACATTTTAAATAAATTTAAAGAGAAATTAATATGTATTGTCGAAGAAGACACAGCCCGGAAGACCCACAAGAGCCAAAGAATTTAATATATTTTTCAGGCTTATTTTAAAATGCAGAATCTAATGCAGTGGTCCTGGACATAATGAATGCATTTACAAGAGGGTGGTATACAAGTGAAGATGATAGAGCTAAAAGAGGGCATCCTCAAAAGAGATCACAAACTTGAAAGAGTGCAGCGTCAGTCTTTCCCATCAGCCCAACTACAGAAACAGGACATCACACCTAATTGCTTGTGGAACAGTGCCTCTGGTCTCCAACAGAGTTTCCCACATTACAGGTTCTTCCTCCCCTGCCATGGCTTTGCAAATAATGCCAAACCCAAAACCTGAATGGGCACATTTTCAAGAGGGGACATCTCTCCCTTGCCCATTCAGGTCAGGACCGTCATCTCCTGCCAGATTAAAACATGAAGTTGTTACATGGCATTATTATTAGTGGAGAGAATATTATTTCAGGAAGATCTGGCCTTCATGAGAAACAGCCAGAAAAGAAGGCTTCTGAACACCTGTATGATAAGATGATAGACCTGTATGATATGATGATACTTCAATCCAACTTTATAAGTTAAATAGTGGCACCTATATGGGAGCAGCCACTGGGTTCATCTCTCTTCTCCACCCCCATAGACTGGAATCACAACTCCTGCAGGCATTCCTGTAGGATACTACAGTTCCATGTATCTTCTTAATTAAAGAATAAATAATCTCACTTTTAATTACTGGTGCAAAATGATCAGAATAATATAATTTATTTAGTGCATTAGCAATCCTTTTTATTAGCATGACTTGTTTAAACATCTTAATTTATATTTTCCCCTACATCTAATAAAAGCAGTTTACCTCATTCATTATTATCACAATACAAAACTAAAGCATTTACCAATTATCTAATAGTACTAGAGGCTTCATCATGCACACTTTACATTAAATCTGGACTAACTCATTTTAGCATCCTGTCCACTCCTTTTTAAATTCTGATTATACATTTTCCCTCTAAACTTTTAATTGTTTGTCAAATAAATCAGCAAGAATTCTTTGCTTTTAAACCTTTTTCTGAATATCAATATGCTTCACTTCTAAAATAACCCTCTCTGATGGGTATTTCAAATAGCCTGTTCCATATCTAAAAGCTCAAACTTTTATTTGTAAAAAAAATGGAGAACCTACTTGGTTGAAAGTTCTGGGCCAGGTGATGGCTTCCTCATGAATGGTGAGCTTTTTCTCTTCAACCGAGGGATCCAGCTTCCCAATTTTCACTCGATGGAAGGATTGGTTTGGGAATGTGACCCAGTTTATAATATCAAATCCAACTATCAATTCCCTCCTCTGATCAAACAGAATCCTGTCCCCAGCACTGTTATTAAATGAGATCCTTCTCAGAAACCGGTGAAGCTGAGTATAAATGAATACACAAATGTTGGTAAGAAAGCAGAATCATTAATGAATACACTGTTTTCACATCAACTGCTGCAACATCATCTGAAGATGCTCTACTTGCCCTCAGCGTTTCGTTCATCCCTTCAGACCCATTATATAACTCCAGTACTCACATATAAAACTCCATGCTCCTCATTTTCCATAGAAGCAACACCTTCTTTATATGGCATTTTAATTTAAAATGATAACAATAATTTCCACATGGTTCACAATGTTCTAATGATAAAAAAATGCTGTCCAACTATAAAACCCCAAGTATAAAACCAACTGAGTTGAGCAGCTTAAAAAAAAGAGTATAAGTTTCCTGTCTATGTCGGGGAGACATATTTCTTATCTAGCAGATATTACTATCAATAGTCAATATTATTTGAAAATGTGAAGAAAAAGCAACCAAATTGAATCCAGAGTATGTAGGATTGCTTTTGTTTTCTAAAATATATGAGGTTGTTAATGAGTTAATTTTTTTATCTTCATTTTTTTTAATTCAAGATGTATTTTTGAATCCCTTCGTTAGAAACATTTGTCTCCTTACTTTCTTCACAGATTAACAGCTTCTGTATCTGCCTTTTCAGAAATAAAGCTACATGTAATGAATAGGATTAAACTGAATTTTTTATATATATTGAAGGTTTGAGTTCTGATTTAACTGAGTGGGATTTTCCTCTCCCAATGCATCAGCTCCAGCAGCCCTTTGACATCTCCCTCCTGCAGAAGTCTAAAAGAGGAAAATCCCACATTCAAATAAAGGCTGTGGCACTATCAACTCCCAATTGTTGCATTACCCCTTTTAAGAGTGACATCCAAAGTTCCACTGATCTTCTCCACTAAGCCATTATTTGATCATTATTTTAAGGAACTGAAGTGAACACTAGAAGATGTTCCATATCATGAATAGCCCATAATTTCTCCATCCCTCCTGGGTAAAAATAAGTTGCTGAATCTATCAGGATCTCAATCCATGAACCTATCCTCAAAAAAGATTGCTTAAATCCTGACTTAGCTGCTTTATACCACCGGGGCTTATAACTTACTTCCTCGGGACAGCTAGTGGCATAGTCCAAAAGAGTAAGTGTATATTGTTTCCCACAAGGTGTCTTGGGCTGGATAGAACCCAAAGAGTCTGCTTTCACTCTCTGGATTGGAGTTCCTATGACAGGCAAAGGCTATCAATGTATCTTCTCTTTGTTCTTCCTTTTTCCGCCTCTTGGCAAACATTACAGAATTTTACAAATCCAATCACTTCCCTGCCATATCAGTACAGCCAAACAAATTACCTTACCTTTGATCTGATCATGTGTCAAGAGAACATGTAGATTGTATGGACACAATGTTGTGTTTTTGGCTGAGAAGTGAAATTATTTTTCATAAAATATTGTGAGATGGAAAGAAAATATGAATCTGAAAATTTGGGTCACAAAGGCCAAGGTAGTTGCATTTGGGGAAATATTGTGAACAATTTAAAGTCATGTAGAAATGGACAATACCTACAGCAGGTAGATGAATTTAGTAAAATGTGTACCAAATATGAGAATTAGATAAAAAATTAAGATATTAAAATGTTCTAGGAAACTAGTACGCAATATGTAGTCTGAAAATTTACTGAAAGAAACAAAAATGCCTTTCTATAAAAGCATCCTTACTTGTTGCATGGAAAGTAGTGTTGAGTCTGCATGCTGAAAGATGAGACAGAGTCAAGAATGAAGGGTGCTGAATGAATATGGATTAAATACCAGGGCCGAAGAGGAAAATAGAGATAATTTGACAGATTGAGAATAAATGAGAATTGAATGACAGAACATATTTATTGAGGAAGAGTGAATGGAATAAGAAGAAGGGGAAGACTGAGAAATTCATGGAGCAAGTTGATGAGATCCTTAAAAAGAGAGAGCTATGGAGATTGAAGAACAAGCTTCAAGAAGTGCATTTAGCAGTGCATGGGCATGGGTGGAAGCTAGGATGATTTGAATGACAGAATGTTATGGAGTGATATAGTTGGTGTAAACTAGATTTACCTATATACCTCATTTGTGTCATATCTCATCCCTTTATTTCTTTCGTTCATTGTGATTTTTGTTAAAAAGAGTAGATTGTGTATGCATGCAGGTTTGTATGTAGAGAGAGAAAAAAACATAAATGTTCAGTACCTTCCATGGCTGTTGCTCCTCAATATACAGTTTCCCTGCATTTGGCATTCCATTGTGTTTTTGTTCCATCTGCATGGCATGTAAAGCATGAGCTACAACATACACTGCATTGTAGATATTGTAACTATGGCCAGTGATGCTCATTTCAAAAAAAGCCCCAGGAAGGTTCTCCAGTTTCTCCCTCATAGTGCAGATGCCACTATCTTTCTCATTCGCCAAGGGACTGGGAAATTCACAGTCAAATGCATGTACCCACACATCTTTGATAAAGCCATCATCTCTTGATAAAAAATGGTCCCTTGCCTGAACAAATTGCTGTAATCCTGGAACTTCATTGGAGTACACTGAAAAAGACAGGGCACCATGGATGTCTTGAATATCCCAGCTCCTTTGGTAAAACACTGAGGCAAGATCCATTTGGGAGGGCATGACCCACACTTTACCTTTAGGCTCCATAGACACGAGTTCCATTTTAGGAAGATGTAGCAACAACCTTAGATGCAAAAGAGTTTTTTCATAGACAATAATTGCATTGGCTTTGCTGTTCATAGAGACATAAAATGTTTCTACTAGCCACTCCAGATCCTTGAATAAGCTACTCATGTAAAATGGTTTGATTATTTTTAAAAAGGCAATGCAAATCCCATGAAGAGGAAAAGTTGAAGAGGCCATCCTCGCAAATCTTCCGTCATCATCTTTCCTCACAAGGATCCCAACCCAGGTCCACTTGAAGTGCACAAAGAGCTGAATAAGTCCTTGGTACTGAACATTTTCATCTGGGACCATCTGGTAGAAGGAACATGATTCACTTTGATCCTGCAACACTGGATGGGACCCATATATAAACTACAGGAATAAGAAAATCAATAGGAGTTTAGAGAAGGGAAAGAAATGAAGAAATATTTGCTAAAATAGCAGCTGTACCAAAACTCTAATTTGGGAGGATATCCTCAAGCACCTAGCAAATTTCATTTTGTGTCAGAACTTATTTGGGCAGCCTTATAAGAGTAAAAACATAGTTTTCTATTAATCAGAGGATAGATTTGTGGTACTTTCATGCTATGCTATTTATAATATTACATATCAGTGACATCCTTGCATTTCAAATTGGGTGCATTAGCATTCTCAGAAGAATGTTTTCCAGGAATTTCTAGAAATACAGGTCTTAATTCATTTGTTCATTGATTGATTGATTGATTGATTGACTAAAATCTAACTTGCTTTCAATTGAAAATCATCTTCAAGTGCAGTTCTTGGTCACCTAACTTTGAGAAAGGAAAGTAAAAACTCTTGCATGCAAAAGCTTACTGAGTCAGAAAATGACTTTACACGTCTCCTTATTTGAAAATCATGGTTTTTTTTAGTGTGATTTATAATCGTCTCTTGTTGATTCAATACACTATAAATTGTTCCAGTTCAAAATAATTTCGGCTTGCCATACAATCTCTGTCTACTAAGCAACTGCCTTTTTTTTCTAATATCATTTGTGCACTGTTCTTAAGATTATTATCCTTTCGTAAGAGCCTTACAATCAGTCAATAAAACCAAATTCCTTATCCACATTGCCTCAACCTTTAATAAATTGGCTTTCTTTATATGCTTTGTTAATTACTGTAACCTAAGTATATCAAGCACACACTAGCATGTTCCCAACTCACACAGATGTAAGAAGTTCAGAAAAACCTGGATGACTTCATAAGATCTTATGGCTGACCACACATCCTACCTGTGGAAGTTTGTGGATTCTCAAGATATCTGCCATGTCAATGGAGGTTTCAGAATAAAGAGCCCCAATGACTGAGACCAGGTTGTTCTGGATGCCACATTTATAATTGGGGATCATTCTCTTCAGAGGTGAAAAAAGTTCCATTGTGGCATGATAAGTCCTTCTTCTATCATAGCTGTCAAAAATATTGAAGCCCAAGGTGACATTGGGCAAGATCTGAGGGTCTTCATTGATCTCCTTCACAGCAAATATCAAAGCCAAAATATGCTGATAAAATTTAGTCTGGACTCTGCAATAACAATTATATGTGTTAAAAGGAACACACTGTACCTAACAGAAAACATTGCAATGTATGGTCCATTAAGACATGTTTTTAAAACAACATTCATTGTGTCATACTATTTTAATATATAAAAATCAATTCATGCTATTATGGATGGATGCAGAATTAATTCTCAGTAGAATAATCCCGTACACTGGATGAAATTGAAAGCCTGCTGTGAAATGAAACTGAATTAGTAAAAATCATATGCCTGTCTAGATGAACATCAGGCAGGAAGCTTAGATGGCTGAATTCTCCTTTTTTTTTTTTTTTGCTTAGGTTATTTTCTGGCTTCTGGCAAAGGTTTTTCTGATTGCAGGGATTGTGACAGCTGAAGGTGGATCAGTGTTTCAACTGGGGGGTGAATTGATTGGGCCATTTTATTGATTGATTGATTGATTGATTGATTGTATTTATACCCCGCCTATCCCCTCCCTAATGGAGGACTGTAGGCGGCTTACATACATCGTATTTCATATATTTATACATTTCATATATCATACAACATTTTAACCGCGTGCTAAGGAAAGGGGTGAGGGAATCGACTCTTTTCATGGGTACTGGTCGGCTGCTGACGTCCTGGATGTTGCTGTTTCGGGATCCATTTTTTTATCCCCTCCTGTTTAAGCATTTTGATGCCAACAGATTGAAGGTTGGTTTAAGCCTGGTTTGTAATGTTTCCTCCCCCCAGAGGGAGGGAACAAAGTAAAAACCTTTACATAAAGAACAGCCTTACTGTTGGATTAATCAACATCTGAATATAGGCAAACATTAGCTTTTGTATATCCAACTATAGGGTAATTTATTATATATTTATTGAACTGATATAGTCTCCCATCTTATGCTTGTGAGAATGAACCAACTGTAGCATATGATTAACTTTGTAAAATATTTGAAATGAAAATACAAATATCTCAATCTTTTATAATGCTCTTCAATTTTAACAAAGATTTAAAGATGACCTTCTAATCTGAACAATCATAACATGGTAACAGTACTGTATTTTATTATTGAGCTGACCTAGTCATAAGAAGAATGGATTAGTGAATTTATTAAGGGAAAATAAATCAACAGTATAAGCAAAAAAAAAGCATTGTAAAAAAAATCATACTTACAACTATAAAAATATATTAAAATTTCAGTACATCCTAGAAATATTCCTCTACAAACATGGATTGCATTGAGATACTTTTTCTTTTTTATCATGCTGAAAATTTTTGGTGCATTGAACAGCAGCATTTCTGTGACATACTGTCAGGTTTTCTTCATCTTCAATTTGTAAATTGAAGTAAATTAAATTGTAATTCCCTACAGAACTCAAAATAAATTAATCAAAGCTGAAATATTTGAACTGGAAAATTCTTCTGTCAGTATAACTAATTTTGGTATGTGTAGAATTATCCCAAATATAAATTGGAACCCTGTACACCATGCAGTTGGGATGGGGATACTTACACGGGTTCACCAATAAAAGAAAGATGAGGATCTTCGAAGAAGTTATCTATTTCTGTAGGCATGAACATAAGAGAGGTAATGCCACCAATGATGAGATCACCAGGTTGGAAATAGTTGTGAGAAATAGGGAGAGGATCGCCAATAACGCAATTTCTCATGTCACATTTCCAAACTATGTGAGACAAAAGCAGGAGTAAAATTATCAAGGTCATTATGCCAAATACACTTCTACAGCAGACCTTGTCTGATAAAGGTTTAGTCTCTCCAAAAATATACTAG
Source organism: Charina bottae (assembly GCA_023362775.1). NCBI lineage: Eukaryota > Metazoa > Chordata > Lepidosauria > Squamata > Charinaidae > Charina > Charina bottae. The sequence continues at coordinate 27,653,300 of JALMGJ010000011.1, forward strand.
CATGATCTGCATTACCAGCCCACCCTCACACTACTCAGAATTATTCTGAAACCTTGAATACAAATTATCAGGAATAAACTTGACAGAATTTAATCTCTTCGTAGACTTGAGCTACAGATGAGGACAGCCAGGAAATATTTATATTCTTCATAAGTTCTCAGTCCTTATTGGGTATAAGTTTGCCAGAGAGGCTTTAAGAAAAGGCAGAATTAATAGCAGTACTTTTGATAATTATAGATGTTGGGAAGAATTCTCTTTAGATTTCAATTTCTCTGTGGTATGTGAAGAATTTGTTTCATCACTTTTACATACACATCTTTGCTAGCAGGTTAATAGAACAGCAAGGGATGTCTCAATGTTGACGGAGACAGTGTGAAAGAAATCAATAGAATGTGGAAGAAAGAAAGAAAACTTTTTAAGGAATGGGGGTGCTAGTAAATGTGGTGTCATCTGGAAAGTCATGTACATGCTGAGTATTAAGCAAGAATTTCCAAAGGCGACTGTCCACTCAAAATGGCATCAGGACAATTTCAGAGCAAAGGCCATGCATGTGGAGGGTCAACATTGATGCCCCCCTTGTGTGTGCATATGTGTTTGAAAACAAGTCATCCATTTCACAGAGAGTGCAATACATTTTTTGGGGTCAGAGGGTCACAGTAGGGTGTCAGCTATGCTGCAGACCAAGGCATGAAGGAATGTGTCTTCTCTCCCAGTAAGTACTCTGACCTTGGTGCTTCCACCTGCATGCCCTTATGGTGTGTTTTTTAAAGGGTGATTCTTACTTTCTCTCATGTATCACCTTGCCTTCTGCCACCTGTTTCTCTCTGTGTATTCTGTTGTTTTTTGACACCAATATAGACTCTTCATCTGATCAATATATGTCTAGTTAGGATACTTTCTGCACCACCTATCTCACCACTCAGGGGTGTACAAATAATCCAGGCAAGGGAGATCCCTGCCTTGAAACTAAAAGGCCCCAGGCTGTTTTACTCTATGTTCCATGACTTCAGCACACCTGATTTGTGAGCCTCAAAGACGAACTGCAGGAAAGAAGCAGCATGGAAGAAAGCAGGGACCATATGGGGGAGGAGCTGCTGCCTACCACCTACACCTCCAGAATCAGCTCCTGTCTCCATATACACTTGCCCTCCTGTGGTGAGGCTCAGGCCCACTGCTGCTGATCAATGTGGCCCTCCTTGCTTCTTCCTCCTGCCCTCAGTTTCTGAAGCCTGGAGAGGAGGCTCAGTTCCTGCATGATCTCTCTTGGAGCCAGGGAGTTCTGGCCCTGTTTTCTGCTCTGTCTCAATCTCTACATGCCAATATAGATGACCACCTATGGATTGACTGGCATTTTCTCCCACCTTGCCAGACTCCAATTTATGGCAGTTCCATTGCTGGCCTCTCTTGCTTATCTCTCCCCTGCAGGCCCAACTTCTCTACCTGATGTAGTCTCTCAGCCAGATTGTTTAGCACTTTCTTCTTTGGTGCCAACTTCCTGCCTATGAGTGCGCCATTACTGGCCTCTGATGCTTTACCTGCCTGACTGTGTTTCAGTCTGATCTAGCTGGTAGAGTCTCTCAAATCATTATGAATGACACTAGAAATCTCAATGACCTGCATCCACCAAAGCCTGCCCGTCTCTCAGCAACCCTCACATTCCTTCCAGTGACTACGGGATGACATCCCATCAGAAGAACAACCCTCTTAATTATTAACAGATTAATAAGCCCAAGTCTTGGACAAGTAAGTTGCTCTGAAAGTTGTCACTGGGCATTTGTCACTGTGCATCTGGGCTGCACACATAAGGAGATGGTTGCCAAGAATAACCATTGCATGCCAAGCCTGGCAACCAAGAAAGCCACTCGTCCAAGGATGGAAGATGAACTCATAGTTTCAACACCTCTGTTTTGGAAATCCTGGGTGTTATATCTTCCAAATGAACTAAATCAAATGACACAAGAGGTATACATTTTGATGTTTTCTCATGAGAGTCCTTGCTTGAAGCTTTTATTGAAATCTTCACTCTCAAAAAACTAAAACTAAAGAATGAAAGCCAGATTCTACCCTGAGAGACCTTACACTTCCATCAGGAAAGAGTTTTCCCCCCACTTTTGAGGGACAACTTCCCTATATCCAAAGATCATGGACAATCCCTCATAGCAGAAGTTCTCCTCTCAGCAGACATCCTTCCAAACAGATTCAGTTCTACATCTCTGTAAATCAGACACCTCAGAAATTGTAATGCTTGGGAAATAAAACAGCAAGCACTGGGCAGATTTTTTTTTTAAAAGAATGCAGTGAACATGCTCCTAAGTTCTTCTCATTGTGTTTTCAACCTTGTTATTCCAGAAGGTGAGTCATGATAAACTGAAAGGACTCTAGAGTCTTTTGGTCCAAGAGACAGATCTATAGGATCTGATTCACCACAGATTCACTGCTAACAAGCCATTATCTTATACATCTAGATATAAACAGACTGCCTTCCCTTTGCCACCAAAGGAAATGCACACAAGGTCTTTCCAGGCCCTGATAGGTATGAAGGACAGGATGAAAGCTCTTTGGTGACCATGTTGACTTCATTCTGCCACTGGGCCTCCTTAACAGGTAGGGCTGCTGCATGTTAGTCTGGTAGTCTAGTAGAAGGAGTCTGGTAGCACCTTTTTCAGCTAACAAATTGTACTTAAAGGTATAAGCCAGAGCTTTCCAAACTGTGTGTCGCGACACAATACTGTGTCACCTGGGGGCCCAAAGTGTGTCGCGTGACAACCCGGAAGCACCGGAAGCACCGGCGGCGGTGCTTCTGGGTTGCCGTGCGGCCGCAGCAACTGCCCCTTCGAAAAGGCAGGCTCCAGGGACCCCAAAAATGCCCTCGGTTCAGGCAGGGAGGCGAAAAGCCTCCCTGCGTGCGTGCATGTTGCCGAGCGGCAGCACTCAGCTGTTCTGCGGGGAGAATTTCCACCCCAGCTCCAGGGCAGTGTGTTCGTGCGGTGAGGAGAGGCTTTTGCCTCCCTGCCAGAACCAAGGGCATTTTCTGGGTCCCCGGAGCCTGCCCTTTCGAAGGGGCAGCAGCAGCAGCAACAGCGGCACTGCCCCTTCGAAAGGGCAGGCTCCGGGGACCCCGAAAATGCCCTTGGTTCAGGCAGGGAGGCTGTGCACGTGCGCATGTTGCCCAGCGGCGCTTAGCTGTTCTGCGGGGAGAATTTCCACCCTGGCTCCAGGGCAGCGTGTGCATGTGGCGAGGGGAGGCTTTTGCCTCCCTGCCGGAACCGAGGGCATTTTCGGGGTCCCTGGAGCCTGCCCTTTCAAAGGGGCAGCAGAAGCAGCAGCAGCGGTGCTGCCCCTTCGAAAGGGCAGGCTCCAGGGATCCCGAAAATGCCCTCAGTTCAGGATTGGAGGCTGCGCGCATGTGCATGTTGCCCAGCAGCGCTCAGCTGTTCTGCGGGGAGAATTTCCACCCCGGCTCCAGGGCAGCGTGTGCGTGCGGCGAGGGGAGGCTTTTGCAAAACAACAACTGTGTGAGGTGAATTGGGCTGAGAGAGAGTGACTGGCCCAAGGTAACCCAGCCGGCTTTCATGCTTAAGGCAGGACTAGAACTCACATACTCCTGGTTTCTTGCCTAGCACCTTAACCACTAGACCAAACTGGCTCTCTTTAGATGAAAATTATATGAAAATTATTATATGAAAATTATATGAAAATTATTATATGAAAATTATATGAAAATTATTATATGAAAATTATATGAAAATTTTATGAAAATTACATGGATAGTAGCTTCAAAGTTCATTTTCACTGCAGTAGATTCTTGAAATGGTTCCCTGCATCTATTTTCAGGCAAAGATGACAGGCAGTGAGGATTAAAGAGAGACCTAGCAACCAATTTGTCAGGCAGGCAGGTAGGCAGCATGGTGTAGTTCATCTGCATCTTGTTCATTAATCTCAAATTCCAGCTTTATTTCCAGATTAGACGGAACTAAGCTAGATGAGGAGGCACTTGGATTAAAAGTAAAATCATATACGTTGTAGACAAGCCAGGCAGTCACCAGGAGTCAACAATGACTCAAAGGCACCCCCCCCAAAGAGAAAATGAAAAAAAGAACAGAAACATAAAAAGAAAAAGAAGCGGAAGCAGAAACAAAGAATGAATCTAAATATTTCCTTTTAAATAATGCCACAAAGACTACATGCAGAGAACTGCCAAATATTTTATTTTAAATCTTAAATTGAAAAGGCACAGTTTGAACAGTGGGAAAACAGAAAAAGGTAAATTCCATTTTTGTTTGCTTGTGTTACTTTTTTCTTCTCATTAGCTTGTTCCTGTTGCTTAGCTCAGCCCTCAGAATAATGATGTAGAATTTTAGTAAAAATATGCGACCCAGCAATCCAGCCCTGGAAGCCAGTATGGAGAAGACCTCCATGGCCACCAGGTATTTTCCCTTAGTGCTCAGGTCAGTCAGAACTAAGGATAGCCAAACACTGCAAAAGAGAAAAATACCAAAGGTAATCAAGTTAGGTACATTGAAAGTGCTAGTAGGATTTCTGGCTAGAAAAGCCACCATAAAACTAACAAACGCCAGAAAGCCCATGTATCCCAGGATGTAGTAAAGTATAACACATGAAAATTCATTGCATGTCAGTACAATTTTTTCCATTTCTGAACGCATGTCAACATCTGGAAAAGGGGGAGAAGTTGACAACCACACAATACAAATGACTGCTTGAATAAGGGAGCAGAAAAGAACAATGTAGGTGTCCAGTCCTTTTACCACCCACTTCTGCATTCAGGATCCTGGCTTACTGTCCAGAAAGACAGACCTACTGGCTTGCACACAGCCCCTATTCTAAAACAATTGCTTAAAAGGTAAAGGTACCCCCCGCACATTTGTGCAGTCGTGTCCGACTCTAGGGGCCGGTGCTCATCTCCGTTTGTTAGCCAAAGAGCCAACGCTGTCCGAAGACGCTTCCACGGTCATGTGGCCGCATGACACACGCGGAACGCTGTACCAGCAATAAATGTAAAAACCACAAAAAATTGATGCTACTGATACAAAAAGTGGTAGCAAATCATTTAGATAACCTAGTTTCCTAAAATGTCAGCATCTGTGACCCATTTAGTAAGAGCCATGGAATATGGGACATTGGAAGTTGGCTTGTAAGAACAGTAAGTGGTGAAGGGAAGGAAGGAAGGAAGGAAGGAAGGAAGGAAGGAAGGAAGGAAGGAAGGAAGGAAGGAAGGAAGGAGGGAGGGAGGGAGGGAGGGAAGGAAGGAAGGAAGGAAGGAAGGAGGGAAGGAGGGAAGGAGGGAAGGAGGGAAGGAAGGAAGTCTTCTCACTCTGTGAAACTCAGTCTGCAAAATCAGACTGTGTATTTTGATGCTTCGCTATTTATATAAACATAAATGATGAAAAAATGGAAATTTCAAAGGGTTACTAAAAGAGAGATATACTGAAAAGAGGAGTTTGTGTGTTTATTACTAATTTTTTCTCTTAATGAGTTGTTCTCTATTGTTTAGCTCTGGCCTAACAAGGATTACATAACATTTGGGAAAATATATGCAGCCCAGCAACCCAGCGCTAGAGGCCAAAATGGAGAAAACCTCCACAGCCACCATGTATTTCCCTTTGGTGCTCAGGTAGGATGGAACAAAGGAGAGCCACACACTGCAGAAGATCAGCATGCTGAACGTGAGGCATTTGGCCTCGTTGAAACTGCTGGGGAGATTCCTGGAGAAAAAAGCTACCGTGAAACTGGCAGCCGCCAGAAAGCCCATGTAGCCCAGGACACAGAAGAACATGGTAGCTGAGCCTTCATTGCACTGCAGGATGATTTCCTCAGTTTCTGAATGGGTGTCAACGTCAGGGAAAGGCGGAAATGTGAAGAGCCACACTGTGCAGATGACTGCCTGAATCAGGGAACAAGAAAGAACAATGGAGGTGGCCAGTCCTCTTCCCACCCACCTCCTCATCCTGGATCCTGGCTTGGTGGCTATGAAAGCCAGAACCACAGTGATGGTTTTTGCCAGCACAGAAGACACAGCCACTGAGAAGATGATGCCAAAGCTAATTTGTCGGAGGAGGCATATAACATTGCCAGGTGCAACCAGGAACTGCAGCGAGCAAAGGAAGCAGAGGAGGAGGGAGATGAGTAGAACGTAGGTGAGATTTCGGTTATTGGCCTTGACAATGGGAGTATGGTGATACTTCAAAAATGTTCCCAGCACCACAGCTGTGCAGAAAGAAAGAAAAAATGCCAGGATGAGTAGACTTATTCCCATCGGTTCTTCATGGGATAAGAAAGATATTTTCTTGGGAAGACATGAATCTTTGTCATTGCTGGGATGTTGCTCTGCTGGGCACTCAGAACAATCATGCATATCTGGAATTTAAGCATATAATTTTTTATGGTCATTTTCTATGGTCATGGTATTTTTATGTACTTTCGTATCCTAGGCTGCTACTATCCATCTCACTTTCTACTGTTGCAGTTATGATTTACAGTAGTAAGCAGAGGTTAAAATGGCATTTTTTTCTCTTAAGGGACCCTTTTTTCTCAGTTATTACTGTGTGCCTTATATTTTGTCTATTTATTTATTTTGTTCTTTTTTTGTGTCATGTTTTATGGGGTACAATTTGCTACATGATTCTCTAGACAGTATTACTGAAAGTAATATCTCTAAAAATAAATATTATGGATTGATGTCGTGTGCAGGTGCAGAAATAACACGCCGAGGCTGGGAATCTAGTCTCTAGTGTTTATTGCATACCTACATACAGAAATCCTGCTAAACTAACGATGCCTACAGATTCCCAAGCATACCAGTCCAACCTAGGGCGGAGCCTTCTTCTGACGTTTGGGAAAATAGGCCAGGCACTCTGAGCTGCGTGCCCTCTTATCTCTCCTGGCCTGGCCCTCTTCTGCACTCTCTTGTGTCTCCCTGACACCACCCCCCTCTCCAGCCAAAAACTCCAAAACAACCCCCTCCCCTCCTTCGTCCTTGGCGTCTGGTACAATCCCGTGTGAATAAGTGTCCATCTCCTCCTCCCCCTCCTGGGAGCTGGGCAGAGAAGGGAGGTCGTCTACGAAAGTAATGTCTGGGGAGTCATCCTCTCCTTCTGTTTGATCAGATAGCTTGGATGCAGCTGTCTGTTCCTGAAAAACAGCTAAATCGTTAGCAGGGCTCTCCCTCCCCCCGCCTGGGAACTGGAAATCAGAGGTGGACGGGTGAGAATCCCCCTCCTCCCCCCTCGCTGGCTCCGACAGAGGGAGCAGAAATGGCTGCTGGCAACTTACTACCACCTCAGGCTGGCCGGCCTCCTCGTCTCCAGCTGGGGGCTGTAGCTCTGGGAGTCGAGCTGGTCGAGGCTTGTGAGGGAAAAGCTGATGAAACTTATGCACCAGCAAGGGGGCATGAACGTCTTTGGCATTTTCCCAGGAGCGCTCTGTCTGAGAATACCCCTTCCAGTGTATTAAATACTGAATCCCCCTGCCCCTCCTTCTGGAATCCAAAATTTCTTGCACTTCATACTCCGGTTCCCCTTCGACAAGTATTGGCGGTGGGGGGGTGGCATGTGACCACAAGGCGCTTGGAGGGGAATCTTTGACTAACAAGGACTTGTGATACACTGGGTGTATCTTCATGGAGTGGGGAAGTTGCAAACGATAAGCCACAGGGTTTATTTGCTGTAGCACTGGAAAAGGGCCAACAAACTTAGTGTCCAATTTCTTGCAAGGCCTGTTAGATTGCAAAAACTTAGTAGAGAGCCAGACCTTGTCTCCCAGTGAGATGGAAGGTCCTTCCTGTCTGTGTTCATCTGCGTTCTTTTTATAGGCTGCTTTTGCCAGATCAAGCTGCTCCGTTAACAGATGATGAGCTGCCTGCCGTTCTGCCAGGAAATCCGTGGCTGCAGGAACGGGTGTTTGCTGGGAGGAAAGAGGCAACACTCTCAGGTCTGTGCCATAGAGTGCCTGGAAAGGGGACATCTTGGTTGAGGAATGTACTGAATTGTTGTAAGCAAACTCTGCCATTGGGAGGAGTTCTGGCCAATTGTCCTGGCGGTAGTTAATGTAACATCTGAGATATTGCTGCAATAATTGGTTAGTTTTCTCAACTTCGCCATTATTGCAAGGATGATTTGCAGAGGATAAGTGTATCTTGACCCCCAATGTCTGAAAAAGCGCCCCCCAGAACCTGGAAGTAAACTGGGAACCTCGATCTGAGATCAAGTGGTTAACCATACCTCTATATCGGAAGACATTGTCCAAAAAGAGCTGTGCTGTAGCTTGCGCTGTTGGAAGGCCCTTGCAGGGAATAAAATGTGCCATCTTTGTAAAGCAGTCCACCACCACCAGGATGGAAGTGAAGCCTTGTGCCTGTGGCAAGTCAGTGATGAAATCCATGGAGACAGTGTCCCAAGGTTGGGGAGGCGTGGGTAAGGGTTGCAAAAGGCCTGCTGGTTTCCCTGCAACAGTTTTAGCACGTCTACATACGTGGCAAGAGGCCACGTAAGTCTTTATGTGCGCTGCCATCTTGGCCCACCAGTAATCTCTGAGTGTTCTGTGCAGCGTCTTGAACACCCCCCCGTGTCCTGCCGTTGGGCTATCATGACATAGCTGTAGAACTTCTTCCCTCAGGGTTTTGGGAACATAAAGCTGCCCACTATGCCAAAGGGTCCCTGCCTCCACTGTGAACGGGGACGTTGTTCTGCTCTGGACCCCTTCTAGGTCCTCCAGCCTAGCCCATGCATAGGGGTCTTGTCTCTGCTGAGCCTTGATTCGTACAAAGAGATCGTCTACTAGTCTGACTGCTGCCAAGATCTCTACTTGGTCCCGCTCAGGAGACTCCTCAAAATTTTGAGGCTGCAAGATTGTGGCTTGGGTGGCTTGGTCAGGTTCTGCAATGTCCTGCAGCTGCCTCGACAAGGCGCCAGCCACTTGTTTTGTTTGCCTGGCAAGTACGAGATGACAAAATTGAAGCGTGAAAAAAATTGACTCCATCTGACCTGACGGGGGGTGAGGGATCCCGAGCTCTGCAAAAGAGCCAAGTTTTTATGGTCTGTGTAAACTTTGACTGGGAATGCCGCTCCCTCTAACCAATGCCTCCATTCTTGAAAGGCTGACTTTATGGCAAGCAATTCTTTGTTGAAAACATCGTAATTCCTCTCTGCCGGTGACAGCATGCAAGAGAAATAGGCACAAGGTAACAAAGCTTCCCCTCTTTCGTCCGCTGCTTGGAGCAAAATGGCGGCGACGGCGAAGTTAGATGCGTCACAATGGACGTGGAACTGTTTTAGAGGGTTGGGGTGCCTCAGGAGTGGTGGGGATGCAAACAGCTGTTTAAATTCCTGGAAAGCAGCTTGCTGCTGTTCCCCCCAGCAAAAGCGTTTGTCTTTCTTTAAAAGCTGAGTAAGGGGACGCGCTTTCTCCGCATATCCGGCAATAAATTTGTGAAAGAAATTCGCATACCCCAGAAATTGCTGGACCTCCTTGACGTTACCGGGAGGCTTCCAGGACAGAATTGCTTGGACCTTTGCAGGATCCATGGCTATGCCTTCTGTGGAAATCCTGTATCCCAGATAGTCTAATTGAGTTAAGTCAAAGGCACACTTCTCTAGCTTGGCAAAAAGCTTGTTCTCCCTCAGCCTCTGCAGAACGTTTCGCACATGAGTTATGTGGGAGGTGGGGTCCTCAGAAAAAATCAGAATGTCATCGAGATACACGATTACATATTTGTCTAACAAGTCTGAGAAAATATGGTTCATAAATCTGGAAAATACTGCCCCACAATTACTTAGTCTGAAAGGCATGACTAGATATTCAAACTTACCATATCTGGTGTTAAAGGCCATGAAATATTCATGGCCTGGTTTTATTCTGATCAAATTGTAGGCATTCCTGAGGTCTAGCTTGGTAAAAATGCGGGCCTTTTGCAGGCGATCTAGCAATTCTGATATAACTGGAAGAGGGTAGTGGTCTCTAACGGTGACTGCGTTGAGTGCACTGTAGTCATGCACCGTGCGCATAGGGGGTCCCTTATAGCCAGTCTGTGCCGCTGGGGTGAAAGGATCAGGCTTTTTAGGCACGAAGAAGGTAGGGGCAGATGCAGACGATGTCGATGGCCGAATGAAACCTTTCTTGAGGTTGGTATCCACATATTCCTTTAGGATAGCTAGCTCCTTTGGAGACATTGCATAATGCCTTGCCGCTGGGATCTTGGCTCCAGGCTTTAAATCTACTGTGCAGTCTAAAGGTCTATTGGGGGGCAATACCGTGGCTTCTTGCTCTCCGAAGGTGTCTGCGTAGTCTCCATACTTTGTTGGTAGGAGAGCCCTCCCTGCTTCCCGGCTTGTAGCTGCTGGTTGGGATCAGGTAATGCCCTGTAATTTGTGATGTAGACAGTCCTGAGAAGGAAAAGAAATTGCTCCGGTCATCCAGTACAAATGGGGGTTGTGAAGTTTCAACCAAGGTGCCCCGAGGATGACTGGGACTTGCAAGAAAGCAGTAACATACAGTTGGATCCACTCCTTGTGATCTGCGATGGATAGTTGAATTGGCTGGGTGCAGTGTGTAATGGCGCCTGCCTTGAGAGGTTGCCCGTCGATGGTTTCAACCTGCATGGGGTTTGGCAGTGCAATCATTGGAATCTGAAACTTTTCCACTGCTTCCCCATCTATAAAATTGGTTGTCGCACCGGAATCGATCATTACGTTTACCGGTAATAGGTGCTTGGAGTCTGTAGTCAGCGTGGCTGGAACAAGGTAAAAATCTTGGCTGCAATCTGCCGCCTGAGCCCTTCTTAATTGCTGGATGGCCTCCCTGTGGGGCTCTGGCAAGGGGGGGGCATTGAAGTTTAACTGCTGGGAAGAAGTGGCTGGTATGTGGGCCTGCTCTGTGCTTTGGGTTGTAAATCTTACTGGAGCTGCCTGGCATCTGGCCGGGCAAGCCCTTGCGATGTGCTCTGGCCCCCCGCAATAAAAACAAAGTGCATTCTCCCTTCTCCTTTGTCTCTCGGCTTCAGAGACCCCCCTTCGTGTGGCCCCTATCTGCATAGGTTCCTCTGCGCTCAGGGGAACAAACGAGTTAGAGGGGGTAGCAAAACCTGGAAATGCAGGTCGGGTTCCTGCCCTGTTTCTCCCTGGCCAGAGCTGCTTTAACTCTTCCAATCGAGCATCAATGATGACTGTTAACTGGTATAGGCCTTCCAATGTAGCTGGCGTGCCCTGCCGCACTAATTCCATCTTAATCTCTTCGTCCAGTCCTTGTTTAAACTGATCCTTCAATGCCACCTCATTCCAACCCAAATCTCCTGCCAGCAGTTTGAAATCTGCGATGTACGCTCCTACTCTCCTGTTCCCCTGTCGGAGCCGTCGGATCTCTCGGCTGGCAGTGACTTCTCTGATTGGATCATCAAAATGGGCTCTAAAATGGGCCATAAAATTCTGGTAGTTGTCCAGAATTGGGTCGTTACCTTCCACCATGGGGATGGACCATCTTGCGGCTGAGCCTTTCAGCAGACTTAAAATGAAGGTAACTCTGGACCTCTCCGTTGGGAACTCGTCTGGTCTGCTGTTGAAAAACATGGTGCACTGGGCGACGAAAGTCCTGAGCTGTGCTGTCTCTCCCCCAAATTTCTCTGGCAAACACCCTGGAGATCACAGAACGACTGGTGGTGGTGGTGCTGCTGGTGCCGGCTGCTGGACGACTGGGGCTGGTTGCTGCATTTGTTGTATCATTGCTGCTTGCAAATTGTTAATCTGGTCGTCTACTTGCTGTTGGTGTTGTGTTAATGCTGCCACGAGCTGAATTATTGCCTGTTGCAATTCCTGTGTCTGAGAAGCCATTCTCCTGGTTCATTTTTTCCTCCCTCTTCTGCTGGGAGTTGTGGTTTAGCAGGATTGATGTCGTGTGCAGGTGCAGAAATAACACGCCGAGGCTGGGAATCTAGTCTCTAGTGTTTATTGCATACCTACATTCAGAAATCCTGCTAAACTAACGATGCCTACAGATTCCCAAGCATACCAGTCCAACCTAGGGTGGAGCCTTCTTCTGACGTTTGGGAAAATAGGCCAGGCACTCCGAGCTGCATGCCCTCTTATCTCTCCCGGCCCGGACGTCTTCTGCACTCTCTTGTGTCTCCCTGACAATTGTGTTGGTATCAATTCCTTTCTGTTTGATTTTGTTCCCTTTCTAAAATCTCTTCAACCAGAAGTGAGCCAGCTAATGCAATCTAAGAGGGAGTCTATGTGATGTTGCACCTCTGTGCTTGGAATACGTGGTGTTGTATAGGGTTGGTTCGCTTTATTTATATTGTTTTTACTTAATATTATTTTGAGCCACCAAGTATTATCTTTTGATGAAATCTATTAATTGCTTGAATTATTTTGTAAACAACATCAAGATATTTTTAATATATAGGAAGAGGTATACTCTAGTTTAAATAGATCAATATATAAGTAAACAGGTCCTACAATGATATGTGCTATTTTCTCCAGGCTAAATTCTGTTTTTTTTCCCCCAACTTTAAGATGAAGTGTTCATGATGTTTCTTACCCTTCTGGCTTGAAATTTTCCTTTTGGGACATGGAAGACAATCATAGCAGCAAAACAGTTGTCCCTCCTGCTTTCTCCTGAAATAACCAGGGAGGCAGCTCTCAGTACAGACCGAGAGAGGTAGGGTCTGCCCAACAAGTGAAATAAGAAGGAAAATGTTAGCATTCAATCAGATATTTGAAAAAAAGAGGCTGAAAAATCATAATAGATTGATATTCGGCATATCAAGGATGCTAATATTAAGGAGTTGATTTTTCTCATCAACATCATCATCAAATCTATTTAAGAATGGATTTTTTCCCCTGTTCTACTAATTGTATAAGTAACCTTGTTTCTTCTAAACTGGGGAATATTTTAGGCTCAGACTATGCTGAAGTTAGTTCAGTGGGATTCATAACTGAAATATTTTTTTCCAGTCACTTAATATCTTGCTGTGGATAATAGAGACATTTTAAATAAACTTAAAGAGAAATTAAGATATTTTTCAGGCTTATTTTAAAATACAGAACCTAGTGCAGTGCTCTGGCTTATAATGAATGCATTTACAAGAGGGTGGAAGATGATAGAGCTAAAAGAGGGCATTCTCAAAAGAGATAACAAGCTTGAAAGAAAGTGCAGTGGCAGTCTTTCCCGTGAGACCAACTTCAGAAACAAGACATCACACTCAATTACTTGTGGAACAGTGCCTCTGGTCTCCAACAGTGTTTCCCACATTACAGGTTCTTCCTCTCCTGCCCTGGCTTTGCAACTAATGACAAACCCAAAACCTGAATGGGCACATTCCCAAGAGGGAACATCTCCCCCTTGCCCATTCATGCTGGGACTGTCCTCTCCTACCAGATTCAAACATGAAGTTGTTACAGGGTGTTATTATTAGTGCAGGGAATATTACTGCAGGACAATCTGGCCTTCATGAGCAACAGACAGAAAAGAATGCTTCTGAACACCTGGTTCTCAGGATACGATGATACTTCAGTCCAACTTTATGTTGAAGTTAAATAATAGAAAAAGAGAACCAAATCTGGTGGCACTCTGCTTTTTAACCTTTTTCTGAATATCAGTATGCTCTATTCCTAAAATACCCCTCTCTGAAGGGTATTTCAAATAGTTTGTGTCATATCTAAAAGCTCAAGCTTTTATTTGTAAAGAATATCTCTATAATATTATTTCTCTGTTAAATGATATACAGTTATATTTTGGATATCATTCCCATCATTGAAGGAAAAAATTCAGAACTTACCTGGTTGAAAGTGCTGGGCCAGGTGATGGCTTCCTCATGAATGGTGAACATTTTGTCTTCAGCAGCCCAGGGATCCAGCTTCCCAACTTTCACTCGATGCAAGGACTGGTTTGGGAATGTGACCCAGTTCTCAAGATCCAGTCCTGCAACCAGTTCTCCATTCTCGTCAAAATAAATTTCATCCCCAACATTGTTGTTAAATGAGATTCTTTTCAAAAGGTAGTGAAGCTGAATGTAAATCAAATAGGCAAACATTTATAAAAAGAGGGGCATGGTTAATGTATAAAACTTCATTATTGTTCAAAATGGTTTCCTTAAGTGCAAGACTCTTCCTAATTGTAATGTTGTGGTGTTCCTCCCTGATACTTTTATCTGTAATTTGTTTATATAGCATCCTAGATCAAAAATGGTTCAACAGTAGTTTACTAACTTTTAATAACTAAAAAAAATATATCCCAATAAAGCACTTTTTCTAAGATATTTTAATATTCAAAACATATTACATTAGGTAAAAATGCTTTATTTAACACATACATAGGATAATGTTTGTATTAGTTTTGGCAGGGACTGTTAAAACGTTATTTCCCTAAGTTGTTATTAGAGATATGGCTATTAGGGAAGATCTAATTTGTTTAATTTTTGTCCCAAATTTTAAAATTAAACAGTTATAAAGGGGGAAGTAGGAAAGAGTTGCACTTCTGAAATTGTCAAAATTATCTTTCTTTAATGTTTCAAAAAATCTGTTATCCATATTTTTTGACCCAATAAATAAATAAATAAATAAATAAAGTGGAAAGATATAAATTTTACTGCTTCACTAAGATGCCATGATGGGGAAGAAAAGAGGATTGGATTCAGTGACTGATAAGTTTCTACCCAAATGGGAGTGATCCTGACAAGCACAAAGGATAATTGAGATTCTAAGAAATGTTTCTGTAATTGAATTGAGTAAAGCTAGTTAAACCTAGCCAAAGAATTTTGGCAAGAAAGAGATACTGAAAACTATTTCTTGCCACCTATTGGTCACCTATTGTCCAAATATGACACCCTTGTAGATAGATATAGTGAATTTCCTGTTAACAGGTTGAGTTGGATTTAGACAAAAGTCAAATATCTGGGTTGAGACACCCTGGGGCTGATCCTACAAGTGAAGATCTCCACATCTAGAGTGACCTTCAATTTTTCTATCTCAACAGTAAAACTCTTTTGTATGGTTTATTATCAGTTGAAGAACTCTTCCATCTTTCATTTCTAATGTAGGTTCTACAGTCTTAAAACTTACTGGTAGTAAGTTTAGAAGCCAAACAATGAATATTTCTGTTTATATTTTTATCTCCTATCTTATAAGATGTCTTCTCATTCCTCAGCAGCATTTTCATCTTGAAAGTCCAAATAGGAACTTCTGGTTCTTTCACCTTCTACATTGATTAAAGCTTCCTTGCTGCCATTTTGAAAGTTGTCTCCTTGCTATTTTTAATCTTTCCTTCAGCTGCTCAGGTTAATTTATCTTCCTTCTCTTTCACAGAACAGCTGTAATCACCACTTTTGGACCACAACCTTTTTTGACTGATTTGATTTTGAGTGTGTTCCTGAAGAGTAGGACTCTAAAGTCTGACTCCAGCAGAAATAAAGTTGGTTAATGTATTTGTTTAGGGAGGGGAGGCACAGGCAAAACATACGTAGATCTCAGCTAGTTGTAGCCTATGAGGGAAAGAGTTAGAGAGCAAGTGAGTTTGGAAGACTAAGGGAGGAAAGAAAGTACCTTGAGATGAACAATCCGACAAAAATAGAGTAAGAGGTAAAGGGAAAACAAAAGAGAAATTCCTAACTTTCGATTCACAGCTCACTGTCCCTTCTGATCTGCAATTGAAGTCTCATATTTGACTACTCAGAAAGTTACCCGCCATGGTTGTATATCCTGAAGATTTCCTTTCCTGTCATTCAACTTTCTCCTATGTTTTCTTTGGCTCAACTGCATGGCATATAAAGCATTTGCCACAGCATACACTGCATTGTATATACTGTAACTATGACTGGTCATCCTCATTTCAAAAAAAGACCCAGGAAGGCTCTCCAGTTTCTCCTTCCCAGTGCAGACATCCTGCGTTTCCACATTCACAGATGGATTTGGAAATACACAGCCAAATGCTTGTTCCCACACATCTTTGAGGAAACCATCTTGAGGAAAGTATGAGAAATGGTTTCTGTTCTGAAGAAAACGCTGGAATCCTGCAACTTTATTTGAGTAAGCTGCAAAGTCTAGAGCACCATGGAGGACTTGGATATCCCAGCTCTTCTGATAAAAGAATGAAGCAAGACCCATTTGGGAGGCCATGATCCACACCTTACCTTTAGGCTTTATAGAAACGATTTCCATTTCAGGTAGATATAACAACCATCTCAAATGTAAAACATATTTATCATTGATTATTACAACATTAGCTTTGCTGTTAATAAAAAGATGAAACGTCTCCACAAGCCATTTCAGGCCATCAGACATATCATTGATATTAATTGTCCTGAGCTGCTCTAAGAAGGCAATACAGATGCCATTGAGAGAAAACATTGAAAAAATCAGTTGTTCAAATTTTGCTCCACCATATCCTTTCACAAGTATCCCAACCCAGGTCCACCTGAAGTGCAAAAGTAGCTGAAGAATCCCCCTGAAATGGAAGTCTTCATCTGGAACCATGTGGTAGTAGAAGGGGATTTCAGTTTTACCATTCATACTTGGAGGAGGGCCGTACAGGAACTATATAAATAAAAAATAAATAGGAATATGGTTGTCAAAAAAAAATTCGTCTTCTGCAAATGCAGAGTTCTGAAATGTCTCAGAATATGCTTTCACATTATTTATGTGCATAAAATATTTGTGAGACTAGGTTTGCAGTAGACGATTGTTGTGTTCCCTTCCAACTGCACAGTTCTATGATTTAATGAAAAGATGTCAGATGTTTCATTTATGGAATATAATTCTTATTTCAATATTCTTTTGTTTCAAGAAACATGGGCTATGAATGTAGCTTGAATCACGTCAACTGGATTTCTATTTTCTCAGTGGAAACGTTTCGCTCCTTATCCAAGGAGCTTCTTCAGTCTGAGCAAAGTTAGTAAGGGAATGCTTAAATATGTTTCTAGGTGGCTGTGTGACCTTGCACCTGGGGCTAGGTCATGGTTATTTTGAGATGTTATTTCTAAGTCCCTTTATCATCTAAAGGAGGATCGTTAAGATTACCATGCTGCTGTTGAGCTTGCAAAATGGTCTTAATCTTCCTAGGCACAGAAGACAAAGCAGGAAGGAAAATAGGGGAAAGATTGTGCCTGAGGCCCCCACCTCTATTCAAGGAAGGATTTTCCAAGTTGGCATGAATGGATTCCTTGAGCCCTCTTTCAAACCACCTATCTTCTCTGTCTAAAATGTGAACATTAATGTCCTCAAATGAGTGTCCTTTTTCCTTTAGATGAACTGCTGACTCCATTTAACCCTAACCCTATTTTCCTTCCTGCTTTGTCTTCTGTGCCTAGGAAGATTAAGACCATTTTGCAAGCTCAACAGCAGCATGGTAATCTTAACGATCCTCCTTTAGATGATAAAGGGACTTAGAAATGACATCTCAAAATAACCATGACCTAGCCCCAGGTGCAAGGTCACACAGCCACCCTAGAAACATATTTAAGGATTCCCTTACTAACTTTGCTCAGACTGAAGAAGCTCCTTGGATAAGGAGCGAAACGTTTCCACTGAGAAAATAGAAATCCAGTTGACATGATTCAAGCTACAGACAATTCCACCTGGATGACCGAGAACCTTCATAGACATATGGGCTATGAAGGATCTATCAATACCTGGATATATTCCCTTTACTTTGGATACAATTCCCAGTACAAAAATGGGTAGACCATCTGGTGGCCTGAGTTCTATGGTTTCTGTTAAACTCAATGTCCCAGTATTTATGTTGGAGTCTTGCTCAAATATGTCTCTAGCCCTCCTACTCAGATTTAAATTTTACTCTGTATTACTTGTTAATGTGTATTTTCCCCCAGTTCATGGGCATAGAGAAATAAATAATTTCTGGGATCAGTTTGACACCTACATAAATTTGCTATCATGTCAATACCCAGACTCTATCATAATAATAGCTGGTGATTTTAACACATGTATTAGCCAATCTGATGCCTCTCTGCAAACTCATTTTAAGTGGCCAATGCCCCCTAAAACTGATGTGGGCTATTTATTAGCCAGACAATCTAAAGACAAAAATGTAATATTGGAGGATTTCATTTGGCTCAATTTGTGGACAGTTTAGATCTAGTTATACTTAATGGCACTGTCATCAGGGGTGACATAAAAGGGGAGTTTACATTCTAGCACCCTAACGGGGCCATTGCTGTTGATTATATTATGATTTCCAAAACTTTGTATGTCATATAGCTTTAACTTTTATATACCCCTATAGTGATTATTTTCCACTAATTTGTCTTTTTGATTCTAAAACAAATCTCAAATCATTAGAAGTAGCTCACTGCCCCATTGACATTACAATGAAGGTGCAAGTACAAAATAAATGGTCTCAAGATTTGGCTAAAATTATGTCTGGAATTTTGACCTCAGAGCCCCTGCTTCAAATGCATACCCAAATTTGCTCATCTGATTCATATGAACAAGTAATACCACTGTATCAATCAATTACTGTTAATCTTCAAGCCCCCCCTGACAAGATTTACAGAAGCTAATTTTGTTTATGCACATAAAAGATCTATATCTTGGTATGATAATGACTGCACTGAAGCTAAAAAGGCTCTCTTAAATGCAATAACTTCCTTTCTCCAGGAAAATTCTTTAAATGCTTCAAAATTACTTAAGATTTAAAAAATATATAAAGATCTCTTGAAGATAAAGAAATTGCAGGCTATAAGAGAGAATTGGAGTAATTTAATTTTAGCAGCAAATTCAAGAATTCCACTTGGTTCTGGCGTTTAATAAACCAGTCTGTTACAGATAGACGTTTTTACACAAACATCTTCAGATAAATGGGGGATCATTTTAATAACATATTTAAAAGGGAATCTGCTGTAATCTCAGATGTGATTCCCTCTTGTAATGACCTCCCGGATTGGCCACCAGTATCCATAGCTGAGGTTAAAGATCTTATTGTCCAATTAAAACCAGGTAAAACATCTGGAGGTGATTTTATAAAGGAAAATATAGACTGGTGGGCCCCAGTTTTAGCCACCTTATTTACACACATTAATAACACAGGACAATTTCCATCTGACTGGAATCAGGCCATTGTTGTATGAATATACAAAAATAAAGGAAATAGACTCGACCCTACAAATTATAGGCCTATCAGTTTTAAACATTTCAGACTTCAAGTAAACTGATTTTTTGGCTTCATGGTTTGCCATGTTAAATTCCCCTGTTGTTACATTGCATCACAAAAGAGAATTCTGTCAGTGCCTATCACCCAAATAATCTTCCTTACCTGTCTTTCTCAGATTAAGACTGAAATCTTGGGGGGAATGGACCTACATCATGGAGGACTTCCTAGGAGTAAAAAGGCCTTTGTTCATGCCAATGTAAATGGCAATGAAGCTTCTGAGTGTGTCCAGTTAACATCTGCTGGAGGGATAATTCTTTTACAAAGGGAGACACTGTGTCAGGCCCAGCTCAAGAATGACCAAAAATCAGTCCAGCCAATCTTCAGTTCTTTATTTGCTAATGCTGTATAGACAGAATCTTGCCAGACTAAAGCAACTCTATCTAACCTAAGGGGAAATAACCTGGGAAAGCTCTAGGGCATGGCTATTCTGAATCTCTTGGCTTTCCAACAACTGCCCCCTGGACTATGTCTCCTCTTATCTCTTCCACCTGCTTGGAATGTGCTCCCTCCCTCCTGAAAACCAGTGGCACTGCCAAAATCCACCACACTATGGTTCTAAGTCGAAAGATGTCTTTTCTTTTAGTAAAATATAGTGCTTTCCAAAATTTAGTGCTTGAACACATTTCTGGAATAGATCCTTTCCTCATTCATACTTTACAACAAATTTCACACTGATTTTCATATATACTCCTCTTGAAATTCTACCACAATGAACCCTGTCTCCACGTAGTACAGTGATTAAGGAGTGGATGAGGAGTGGGAAGATCCAGGATCAAGTCCACCTTCAGCCACAGGAGCATCCCGGTAACTTTGGGCCAATCACTCTTTCTCAACCCAGCCTGTCTCATCTGGGAGTGCTACCTATATCCCCTCGAAATCCTGAATGCAAAGCAGGATATAAATCTAATAAAGTAATAAAATACAAAAAATCCAGAAATCTTGTTCAACTTTTTGCTCCTTCTATTAGTAACTTACATGAGAAAACTACAGAAATCCAAAGTTCCTGCCTAACAGGTAAATGGTAATTATATGACTGGTTACTTTTTTAAACTGACCTACCATTACATCAGATTCTTAAATTGAATCCACTCTACTTTCTTCTTTAATAATTACATTTTATTAAATATACCTCATTGGAAAATGTAATAAAATTTAAATATATCTTAAGGTCTTACAATAGCATTTATTTGAAAGGCAAAGCAAAATGTGGACAACTTATCATTAATGCACCTTACCTGTGGAACTTTGTAAGTGCCTAAAATATCTGCCATATCAAAAGAAATTGCAGGATCAAGAGTCCCAACAACCGATATGAGTTTGTTCAGGATGCCACACTTGTAATTGGGTATGAATGTGTTCTGACTGGAGAAAAGTTCCATTGTGGCATGATATGTATACTCCCCACCATAACTGTCATAGATTCTGAAGCCCAAGGTGATGTTAGGTAAGAGCTGAAGGTCTTCATTGATCTTCTTCACAGCAAATATCACAGTCAAAATATATTGATAATACTTAGTCAGGACTCTGCAATAGGAATAAATGCTATATCAAATTAAATTCTGCAGCTAAAAAAGGGCAGTGAAACTAAGCCCCATCAAAATCATGTCTTAGAAAGCAATAGTCACTCCTTCACATTAACTTATTTATTGATTACCAGAAAGTTTAAATATTGTGTAATTAGTTTACAGTGGAATATTCACTGGTGTCTTAGCTTGCTATTTCTAAGCAATTTTTATTATGTGAAACAGGAAAAATAATTGCCCTCCATATAAAATATGCATTGAATTAAAGCTGTGGAGTAAAATTCAAACTTTTCAAAAGAGCTTTCATTTTAATTTAAAGGACTGCAAAAAAATGGAACAGATCTTGCATTTAGTCTGGTTTAGCTTTTTCCAAGGAATTATGTCCTTTGTTAAAGCTCACCAACTATGACTCTTACAGAACCACAATTAGTATGACACAAATTGTAACTCCTTAATTTATATGCTATTCAAACATCTTAGAATGTTAGATGTGCCACTTAATATTATCCAAAAATCATTTTTTTTCTCCCCTAACAACAATGTGGGGAAAAATGACACTGATGTGATCTTTACTGCCTTGATAAGCTTAACTGGAAGAACATGCTGTAACAGAGAAACTGGGAGGAAAAAAAATAAGACAATTAATACATGCAGAATGGAGAATTTACTAATTAAATAACAAGGAGGACAGTAATTCCCAACCTTAAGGAAAAACATCTGTATTGTCAGATTCTGCTAATTATAAAATACTGAATAGTTAATTTTCCCCTTGTTTGAAAGAACAGAGAATCTAGCTGTTCATTTCCTTTAGAAAGTAAAAGGAAATAGTATATGATTTGAAATATATATTCTCCTTGATATTTCAGTTGGGAAAGGCTACATTTGCATCATTGTGGCTAACTGTAATTCACAGAATATGTCTATTAAAGAATGTCATCTAGAATGATATAGATTATGGAAAGAAAGTAAGAAAAATGTCTTACAGGGGTTCACCAACTACAGAATGATGGGGATCTTCCTCAAAGTTTTCCACATCTGTAGACATGAAGACAAAAGAAGTGATGCCACCAATTATTAGGTCACCTGGTTGGAAATAATTGTGAGCAATTGGGACAGGATGTCTGATTTTGCATTTTATTTTTTGAGTCTTGCAAGCCATATATGGGAATAGCAATAATACAAAAATCAATATCATGTTAAATATTAATCCTAGTTCACAGAGTTTCTCTTGTTTCCATATAATGCTTAAGAGTCTTCAAGAATGGAATGGCTCAAAGTGAATCTCTCTCTGTTCCTCACATAACTCCCATTCTGGTCTGAACCTTAAAATAAAAGTCATCCTGAGAGATCATTCTGATACTGATCCCTAAACTCTAAGGACAGATTTTAAAAAGCATTTAAAAATACTTAAACTGTAGATCAGGACTCAGTCCTCAATCTTTTTTGTTAGAATAAATTGCAACCAGGACTTTGAAAAGTAGCAAATGTAATAATAGTCTTTTTGATAATTATATGAGGGAGATAAAATTGCAACCTTTAAATTTCAATTTCTCTGTGGAATTAAGAATATAATATATATTATATAATTTATAATAATTATAAATATATACATATAACTGCCCAGAGTCTACTGCTGTAGAGATGGGCGGTGATAAATTTGACAAACAAACAAACAAACAAACAAATAAATAAGCCTCTCAATTCTAAACATATTACTTGCAATTCCATCCTTCAGCTGAACAATCTATCAACAAATAATGAAGGAAAAGTTTTTGAGATGAGGAGAAGTGAGACACAGCAAAGGCTGAGGAATCCATGCTTGATTCTAAAGACAGGCCAAACATGAAGGCAAAAATTGCTTCCGAGAACATGAGAACACAAATACATCCCCTATTTGTTACTCCTAAAAAGTTCCCATCTTTTTCCAGGATCATGCAGTTGCCTCCATAGCTTCAGAGCGATATTGGGAAAAGTTCTGTTCGATTTAAGGAGTTCCTTGCCCATTAATGTGTGAGAAAATGCAAATTATCAATGTTCGTAGAAAGAGAAATTTAAAACAGGATATATAATTTAAGATTTCCATAGTGCTTGGGTTCCAGCTTCTTTTCTGCTAATCTGAAGCTTGTTTATTTGCTTGTTGTTTTTTAGTCCTTGCTTCCATAAGAATATGATGTAATTAAAAATCAGTTCTGCATAGGACCCAGTGATGACACTTAAATTAAACTTGAAATTAACTTTTAATATTTTGAGCTGAATGCTTGGTTGGTTTCAAGCTATTTGACAACATATAAAATGTACAAATATATCCTGATGTACAAAACACCACTCCCTCTCATTTTTAAAATACTTTTGTGAGTTGATGGTGGCCTCATGTAGTAGTAGCAGTAGTTGTTGCAAGTTCATTTCTATACCACACTTCCAAAATGTCTCAGGGAAACTTACATTAAAATTAAAATAATTTAAATAAATTCAAACAAAATAAACAGATTAAACTAACATTGATTCTAACCAATATTAAAAACTATTTAGAAAGTTTAAATACTGTTTCAAAGACAGGGTGAAAAGGAGGGCTTCTTTAGCACACTTGAAGGCTACACTTAAAGAAGGTAGACTCCTGACATCCAATTCTATAAACATGGAAACTGAGAAGACCTGGTCCCAAATCACTGCAAGATGAGCTGGTTGCACCTAAAAATTTACCTCTTCTGACAATCTAATGAGTGCTAGACAGTAGCTGAGAAAAGTCACTGAGATGACAAAAGTCTAAAGTTATTTAGGGTTCTAAAGGTGAAAAATAGCACTTGATATTTCATCAAGGAATTTTGGACAGTCTAATGCAGGGCTTTCCAAACTTTTCATGTTGGTGGCACGCCTTTTAGCCATGCATAATTTCGTGACACAGTAATGAGGTGTCCCCGCCCCCTGGCCCACGAAATTGGCTGCCAGCTCCAAACCCCACCCACCAGCCCACTCGGTTGGCTCCTGGCTCCAAACCCCACCCCCTTGCCCACGTGATTGGCTCCCGGCTCCAAACCCCGGCCCCCCAGTCTTTTACTGTATGTATTGTATTGTATGTAATTGTAGATAAAATAGAAAAATGCCCTCCAGGTGTGCTTGATGGGGAGGTCATGGACCCAAGACCATGAACAGTGTTTTTCAATTTTGGCCACTTTCAGATATGAGGACTTCAACTCCAAGAATTCCCTACCCAGCAATGCTGACTGGGGAATTCTGGGACTTGAAGTCCACAAGTCTTGAAGTTGCCTAGGTCAGAGCTTTCCAAACTGTGTGTCGCGACACATTTCTGTGCCGAAATTGGGGGGGAGGGTGCAGGGACGCGAGTGGGCCGCCACGCTGGGTGGTAGGGTGTGCAGGGACATGACTAGGCCTCTGCGCTGGGTGGTGGGGGGTGCAGGGATGTAGCACATGTGATGTGGGGCAAATGTTAGTGGCCACAACAGCACAAGGAAGGGTGTACAAAACATTTCGAATGCAAAATCTTGTGTTTCAACCTTGCCCTGATCACACCAGGCAGTGTTTCAGGGCTGGCAAGCCTGCTTTGAGGATGAAGCACCCAGCTCTTGGGTATGGGCCATGTCCAAAATGCCAGCCCGCCAACCCCATTTGTGTGCAGGACGACCGATTTGCACTTCAGATGGTGCCTTTTGAAGTGGGCACGGTTAGGAATAGAAACATTTTGCACATCTCCGATGGCCTGGACCTAGCAGGCAAGTTAGATTTGCATGCTGGCTGGGGAATTCTGAGAGTTGAAGTCCACTCATCTTAAAGTTGCCAAGTTTGAAAAACACTGCTCTATGTTCTTCCCTTGTGTCAGGGGTTATGGCAGTGACATATACTTGGTTGGATTAATCCCCATGAATTTAACCTTTTCCTTTCCATCCCATTAAGCAGGAAAAGACTTTGGTAACTTGGAGGGGTGGGCACACAAGATTTTGCGGTGCCACCGTTTGCAAACCTCACTGGCTCGCTAGGTCCAGCCCACGTAGTAAACTTGGGTTCTTCAACTTGATTTTCTCCAGACACTGTACTTGGAATCGGAGATGTACAAAACGTCCAGTTTCTCCTTCCGAGTGCAGACATCCTGCATTTCCTCATTCACAGATGGATTTGGAAATACACAGCCAAAGGCCTGCTCCCACACATTTTTGAGGAAACCATCTTGAGGAAAGAATGAGAAATGGTTTCTGGTCTGAAGAAAACGCTGGAATCCTGCAACTTCATTTGAGTAAGCTGCAAAGGCCAGAGCACCATGGAGGACTTGGATATCCCAGCTCTTCTGATAAAAGAATGAAGCAAGACCCATTTGGGAGGCCATGATCCACACCTTACCTTTAGGCTTTATAGAAACGATTTCCATTTCAGGTAGATATAACAACCATCTCAAATGTAAAACATATTTATCATTGATTATTACAACATTAGCTTTGCTGTTAATAAAAAGATGAAACGTCTCCACAAGCCATTTCAGGCCATCAGACATATCATTGATATAAATTGTCCTGAGCTGCTCTAAGAAGGCAATACAGATGCCATTGAGAGAAAACACTGAAAAAATAAGTTGTTCAAATTTTGCTCCACCATATCCTTTCACAAGTATCCCAACCCAGGTCCACCTGAAGTGCAAAAGTAGCTGAAGAATCCCCCTGAAATGGAAATCTTCATCTGGAACCATGTGGTAGTAGAAGGGGATTTCAGTTTTACCATTCATACTTGGAGGAGGGCCGTATAGGAACTATATAAATAAAAAATAAATAGGAAAATGGTTGTCTTTTTTTTTTCAATAATTTTTTATTAAGATTTTAAAAATACAAAGTTAAAAGTCAGAAATGAAACAGAAATAAAAATACAAATTAAAGAAAGAAAAGAAAAAGTGTAGAAAAATAAAGAAAAGAAAGATAACAAAAGACATAGAAATTGGTTAACTTCCGATCTGTCTCTGTTCATAGAAATAAGAAAAATTTTTATCTTACATACTAGATTTTCATATAATATTTATAAACATTTCTTGTCTAATATATTCTATTTATATATATTTTAATCTTCAAAACCCCAAGCAAGCTTTGCCCCTCCTGCTTTTTGCAAATAATCCATCAATGGTTTCCACTCTTTAAGATAATAGCAGTTTGAGTTTTCTTTTAATAAACATGTCAATTTGTCATTTTCTGCCATATCCATCAGTTTTAACATCCAATCTTGTATCGTTGGTAAAGTATGATTTTTCCAATTTTGTGCATAAAGAAGTCTTGCTGCTGTGATCATATATTGTATAATTCTAGTACATTGTTTTCCTATTTTTTCTTCTGATATTCCCAATAAAAATAGTTCCGGTTAAAATGGAATTCTAATTTGTAGTATGTTCTGCATCAATGAATGTATTTGAGTCCAATATGTCCACCACATATGATAAAAAGACCCCTCCTGTTTTTTACATTTCCAACAAATGTTGGAAACATTCCCATACATTTTAGCAAGTTTTTGTGGGGTCATATACCATCTGTACATCATCTTACAAAAATTTTCCTTCAAGTTGTAACACAAAGTAATTTTTAACCCTTTATTCCAGATATCTTCCCATTGTTGCATTTGTATATTATGGCCAATATTTTTTGCCCATTGAATCATGCAATCTTTAACTTGTTCCTCTACCATTTCTCCTTTTAACTATAATTTACACATTTTAGCAATTAAGTGGTCATCCGTCTCACATAATGGTATCTCAAATTCCGATTTAGTTTGTTCAAATTCAATTTTTTTTTATCTGATTTAAATTTTTCTACAAGTTGCATATAGGAAAGCCATTGAAAGGTATATCCTTCTAGAGCAAGTTCTTCTTTTGATTTAATTATGTAATGTCCTTGTTCCTTTTTTTAAAAATCCTTATAAGTCAACCATTTATCTTTATTTCTTACTTCTGTTCTATGAAATGCTTCTTGCGTAGAAATCCATAGGGGTCCCTTGTAACATAAAGTTGTCTTATATTTATTCCAAATCCTTAACAAAGATCTTCTAATATAATGATTTTTGAAATCTACATTAACGTTAACTTTATCATACCACAGATATCCGTGCCATCGATATCTTAATTCATGATCCTCCTAATTCAGTAATTTTTCATTTTTCAGAACAATCCATTCTTTAAGCCATACCAAGCTACAAGCTGCATAATATAATTTCAAATCCGGAAGACCTAAGCCACCTCTTTCTTTTGAGTCTTGCAAAACTTTATATTTTATTCTTGGTTTTTTCCCTTGCCAAATAAACTTAGAAATATCTGCTATGGAAAATGTTTGTCTTAAAAAATAAGCATCTTCTGCAAATGAAGAGTTCTGAAATGTCTCAGAATATGCTTTCACATTATTTATGTGCATAAAATATTTGTGAGACTAGGTTTGCAGTAGAAGATTGTTGTGTTTCCTTCCAACTGCCCCGTTCTGTGAGGAAAGGTTTTCCAATAAACGGGGCAGGCTAAACCAAATTGAAACACATTGAAACATCAGTAATGTGCTTTTAGCCTTGAAGCTGGCTTTTCACATTAATTTATTGCAAGCTTATCTCAACATTCCCATGACAACCCATGCCAGATGCCCAAGAAGAATGTAGCCTCCTTCCTGCATTTGGCACCCTTAAATTACTCCCTCCCACTGTCCTACTCACCTGTTTATTTTCTTCACTAAGACAATTGTTTTCATTGAAGTAGATAGCAGAGGGGGCAGGAAGCAACCTGAGAGATCTGTTGCACATTAGTATGCATGCATCACCTTTTCCTTCCTTTTTTCTGAAATGTGTATTAGTGCATTCCTTTTTGTTGGCAGGGGAGACACCTGCTATCTTTTGGTGGGGCCACCCTCTAGTACATACGGTATTAATAAATACTGCAGTAAGCCTTGTTTATTTTTGCTTTGAGTCCTGCTTTGATTCCACAGTTCTATGATTCTATGAATTTCCGTCCTCTTTCTATTTAACTTGCACATTTTGTTCTGTTTCTTCAACAATGGAATTAATTTTGTCTATGAAAGTGGTTTATACTATGTTGTAGAACCATAGAGCATTTCTAAGCTCATTGTTCTGCAGACAGAAACAAATTGACAAAAGAAAGCATCTCACTTCTGTTCTGAAATATAATATTTCTGAAATATCTTAATTTATGCCTTCACATTATTCCCTTGCATAAGATATTTATGAGACTATGATTGGATTAGATGAATCTTGGGTTTGGTACCAACTTCATGAATTCCCTTCCCCTTTCCAGTTCAGTTGGAGATTTTATTTTATTTTCCTGTTCAATGGAAACAATGTTTCTATGAAAGTGGTTTATAATTTGTTGTAGAACAATATAGTATTTCTAAGCTCTTTGTTTCCTTTTTATAGACAGTTTATACTTCTAATTTGAAAATGTATCTTCTCAATTTATTGAAGAATTTTGATTGCATCACTGATCATTTTCTGTAGTGAATGTCATCTATGAGGATGGAATACCAAAAACCAATGTCCTTCCTTGGTATACTATCATCATTAAAAACTTGTTCCCATAGAATCCCTGACATTTAAGATGTAGCCTTGGCTAGTTCATTCATTAGCTAGTTAGGAAGTTATATAGTTACAAAATTTTTAGCCTCTCCAGTCCCAATGGTTTGTGGGCAACATACAACATGGAATAAAAAATTAAAATGCAATAATAAATAAATCAGTCAATAAGGAAAGTGAGAAGAGGGAAGAGAGGAGAGAGGAGAGAGAGAGAGAGAGAAACTACAAAAGAAACTCAGTAAGTTTCATGTGGAGATTATATACAGAGACTGAAGTACACATTGGAAAACTAAAGGTAAAAGGTTCCCCCGCACAGTCGTGTCCGACTCTAGGGGACGGTGCTCATCTCCGTTTGTTAGCCAAAGAGCCAGAGTTATCCGAAGATGCTTCCGTAGTCATGTGGCCGGCATGACGCATGCAGAACGCTGTTACCTTTCCACCGAAGTGGTACCTATTTATCTACTTGCATTTGCATGCTTTCGAATTGCTAGGTTGGCAAGAGCTGGGCGAGTGTGGGAGCTAACTCCGTCACGCAGGGCTAGGTTCTCGAACCTCCAAACTTGCAACCTTCCAATCAACAAGCCTGGCATCTTAACCGCTGAGCCATCGCACCCCCTATTGGAAAACTGCCCTATGTTAATTTTTTTTTGTAAGTAGGCCTGAGAGAGAGTGAGTGGCCCAAGGTCACCCAGCTGGCTTTATGCCTAGGTGGGATTAAAACTCACAGTCTCCCGGTTTCTAACCTGGTGCCTTAACTACTACACCTCTCTCTTGTCATCTTAAGACTGAAATACTGGGGGAAAGGGAACAATGTGAGGAAGGATTTGTCAGAAATACTAAGGCTTTTTTCTACTCTAATGTAAATGGCAATGAGGTTTCTTGAGTCTGCCCAAATCTGTTGCAGCAATATTTCTTACACAGTGATCCAGTATGTTCTAATATAAGGATTTATTTTCCTTTTCCTAAGATGCATTGCTTTCCAACCTTTGGTGCTTGAATACATTTCTGGAATGGAGCCTTTGCTCATTCACCTTTTACAACATATGATTTCTACATATACCCTTGAAATTCTACCATGATGATCCTTGTTTTGAAGTAGTACAGAGATTAAGGGGTGGAGGAGGAGTGGGAAGACCCTGGTTCAAATTCACCCTCAGCCAAAGAAGCTCACGGTGTAACTTTGGGCTCCTCACTCTCTTTCTCAACCCAACCTACCTCAACTGGTTGGAGAGAAATATAGTAGGAAAGAGCACTATGTATGACTCCTTGAGCACCTGAATGGAAGGCAGGATATAAATCTAATAAAAAATAAAATATTAATAAATAAAATCCAGAAACCTTATATCTTTTTTTGCTGATCACAATACTAAGTTGCATGTGAGAACTACAGAAATCCAAAGCTCCTGCCTAATTGGTATTTTTTAATGCATATTCATGGTTAATTTTTTGAAACTGGAACATCGTTATATCAAATTCTGAAACTGAATTCACATTGCTTTATGCTTTAATGTATACATTTTCTTAAATATATTTCATAGAGAAATGCACACAATATTAAATATATCTTAAGGTTTTGCAATCCCCCAACTGAAAATACAAAGCAAAGTGTGGATGACTTATCATTAATGCATCTTACCTGTGGAACTTTGTAAGTGCCTAAAATATCTACCATATCAAAAGAGATTACAGGCTCAATAGCCCCGACAACCGATACGAGTTTGTTCAGGATGCCACACTTGTAGTTGGGAATGAATCTATTCTGACTGGAGAAAAGTTCCATTGTGGCATGATATGTGTACTCCCCTCCATAACTGTCATAGATTCTGAAGCCCAAGGTGATGTTATTTAAGAGCTGGAGGTCTTCATTGATCGTCTTCACAGCAAATATAATGGCCAAAATATGCTGGTAATACTAAATTAGGACTCTGCAATGGGAATTACATGCTGTAATAAATGGAATTCTGCACCTAAAAAGGGCAGTGAAACTAAACTCCACGAAAAAAATGTCTTAAAAACCAATATTCACTCTTTTATGTTAACTGGTTAATAGATTTTCCCTATGTTTAAATATTGTGTAACTAGTTTTCAGTAGTAACATCACTGAGTGTTCTTAAGTGAGCTTGCTGTTTCTAGGTAATTTTAATTACATGGAACTGAGCAGAATTATTGCCATGTATGTAAAACAGACATTGAATAAGAGCTGCGGAGTACAGTTGCTTTTTCTTTGGCTAGAGGTTTCATTTAAGGGACTGCAAAGAAATGGCAAACATTTTGAATATAGTCTGGTTTAGCCTTTCCTAGAATTTTAAATTGTCTGAGGCTCCAGCAACAATGACATTTATAGCACCACAAGTATGCCATACTGAGTAATAATAATAATTACTGTTTTTATTATTTGTTTTAAATCTGATAATCTTTACTGTAAGAACTGGATATGAGGGGAACACGAGAAGAAAAATAAAATAACACAATTAAAAAGGGACAATGCAGTTTTTATTAATTAAATAACACTGAGGGCAGGTATTTCTCCGTCCCCACCAAAATGTGTCACTTCATCATCATAGCATTATTCCTGGAAGAAAAATGCATGTATAGAATTTACTTTTCTCATATATTGAGGTAAAATATGCTACATCTCTGAGTAAATAGTATTCCTATGGTTAAATACAAATTGACATTTTTGCAAAGTTTTTATCTTCAATTTTAAAATACTTGTGAGCTCATAGCGACCTCATAGTTACTAGCAGTAGTTGTTGCAATTTCATTTCTATGCCAAAAAAATTCTTCCTAAAACTCTCAGAGCATATTACACTGCAATTTAAACCACTTAAACATATTCAAATAATGCTATGGAAGCTATGTTTTAAACTTAGAGTAGGAGTTTAATATAAATGTATGCATATATCTGTAGCAAAGAAAGTCAGGAGTTATTCTTTTTCTGTATTTCCTTTCTTTTTTTTCTTGTTCTGTACTTTTGACTTTGTTCTTTCTTTTTTCTTATTTCTACTTTGTTTTCCTACTTTACTTTTTTCATTCTTTCAAAAACTATTTTCATTCTTTTGTTCTTTTTTTCTCTTGAAATTTTAATAAAGTTTAATTAAAAACATATTCAAACAATGCAAACAAATTAAATAAAATTAGCATTAACATTATTATAATGATTATGAAATATTATTGGGAATGACTAAATGTTATTAGAAAGGGTGAAGAGAAGGGCTTCTTTGGTGCTCTTGAAGGCCTCTAAGATAGACTCCTGATGTCTAATTCTACAAAATGAGGAAAATGACTGAGAAGACCTGGTCCCAAATCAATGCATGATGAGCTGGTAGCACCTGAAAATGGATCTCTCCTAGCAAACCAATGAGTGCTAGACAGTATGCTGAGAAAAGACACTCATATAACACAGGTCTAAAGCGATTCAAGGTTCTAAAGGTGATAACTCACACTTGATATCTCATCAAGATACCATTAAACATTGTCTCTAAAAACAGACAAAACAATGTTCTCTCTAAAGAGCTCCAGAAACTAAGTTGGCTATTGGATTTTGAAGCCTGATATACAGTATAGTGCCTTACAATAGTCCATAGTGGCGGTTCCCAACTGATGCATCAATATTTGAGTTTGTTCTCTTCATTAAGTGGGTAGAAGAGTGATTTGTGCAGCTGATAAAAAATGCTCCCCTCAGCTTGCTACACCATAGTAAGACCTGAGTCTTAGAACATTCCCATAATACATTCCTGTTCTTTCTGGGGAAATGTAGATCCATCCAAAATAGGAGAATCCACCCCATTCACCAATATCATCACCTCTAACCCCACAGTAAGCACCTTGCATCTCTATAAGATGCAAGGTGCTCAGCGCGGTGGCTCAGCGGGGCACGGTGGCTCAGCGGGTTAAACCGCTGAGCCGTTAGACTGCCGACCATAAGGTGGGCAGTTCGAAACCGTGTGACGAGTTGAGCTCTTGTCACTAGCCCTAGCTCTCTGCCAACCCAGCGATTCGAAAGCTAATATATAGCAAGTAGATAAATGGGTACCACTCACGTGGGGCAATTTGCGGGCGTCCAGCGGAGGGTCGTCCTCGTTCCAAGAAAGACCTGGAAGAGCGGTGATGACGGCTGAGGACGACGGAGGACGACGGATCTGGAAATACCAGCTCCTGGACGTCAGCAGCCGGCGCGGAGCGAGGCATTCTGGGACTTGCAGTCCAATGCCTGCAGCGGAAGAGCCGGTTCCCTTCCTCTCTCCCTGTCGCGCGGTAATAAATTGTAAAAATGTAAAATGTAAAATGATGATGTATAATTGGATTTGATATATATAATGTAAGCCGCCTAGAGTCCTCCAGTAGGGAGGGGATAGGCGGGGTATAAATAAGATAAATAAATAAATAACCTTCCCCAGCCATGGATGATTGGAGACTGATCTATAATTATTAATCCCCAAGGGATCCACTATAGGATCTTAAGAGGAGATGTGAACATCACCTACTCTAAATAAGAAGTAATTCTTGTTGGAATTATCAGGGGTCAAATCAGCATTGTCTTATAAGCATAAGGGGGGGGGGGCTTCTAGTAAACACATCTCTATTGTGCTTGTGGGATGTCACATATGTCACCTGATTTTCACTTCCTTTCTGCTTCTCAAGTTTGGGGATTAACAATCTCCATTATTCTTTGGGCACACCTGCAAGCAGGAGGTGCTGCAGAATGCAGCTCTCATCCTTTCATCTCGCTTGAACACAGACATTTCCATTTCCATAATGATTATCTACAATGAACTGGTGATGATTAAGTGTTTTCTACTAGGAATCTACTTGTATCCAGTTCTACTGAATAAATGTAAGCTATCTCTGTTTTTTCTTCATCTAACTACTGTGTGAAGACTGAATTTATTTCTGAACGTAATTAAGCTTAATGTGCAAGTCCTTTTGGTTCACGCTTCTACTTTGCAAGATTGTTGTTAGCTGCTTGGAGTTCTTTTATTAACCTTCAAAACTCCATCAATTCTGCCCTTTCTCATTAATGATGATAATTTGGTCATTTCAGATAATCTGCTTGCGTGCTGAAATTAGCCACATTGGGTAAAGATTGCAAAAATAGGTAGTGGGCCATACTACACCAAACAGCCTGCCTTCTTCCTGAGGAATTATGAACTAAAAGTTTAATCCTGCAACAGTGGTAACTGGCCTGTGGAAATAGTAGAGACCAGGTCAGACCAGATGTGAAATATTTAATCTGCCAAGAATTCATTCATTTAAAGTGCCACAATCATACATAGGTTCCAAAAGCAAATTTATAATGGAAGGACTTTGAATTAAATCCTCTACAACTTAGGAAACCTCTGGTGGACATGAACTTGCCAAAATACCGGGTTAGTTCTATGTGTCTGAACTATTAACTGTTCTGTACACTGCCAGAATGGTGTTTGCATTAATTAAATAAATTGCATAAAATAATATTGCTTGCCATTGGTAATCAACTGGAACTTTAATAGAATGTTCTGAATGTACAGTACACTGTGGTGAAATTTGGTAAATCTGTGAAGACCTCAACAAAACTCTGTATGAATATTCAAATCAAATGTTTCCATTCTGGCACCGAGTTCCAAGTTCATTCATTTGTTGAATGATCACTCATAATGCATTACACTGTTTAAGATGGGTATATGATGCAAGTCATCATCACTATCATCATACCACCATTATGAATGTATACCTGGTTTTTGCTATGTCCTTGTACTGCTCATACTACTTTCTAAAACCTAGAATATGCAAGCCAGTGGTTTGCAGTGGTGTTGGTTAATCTGTAAAGTGTTAGGAGTTATGAGAAGTAATGAAGGTAATTTGGGTGCTAAGGGTCTGGTTGAAGAGGTCTGTAACTGGGGAAAAAGTCAGAAGCAGAGGAAATAGGACCCTTGGAGGGGAGGGAATGTAAACAATTCAGGAGATTGGTTGGCATGCTTAGACAATGAGGAGAGCAATTGGCTGACATGATTCATCAACTAGGACAGGGGTCGGCAAACTTTTTTTGCCAGGAGCCATTTTGACATGCTCGTGCACATTTTGAAGTGCTTGAGAGCCAGGGGGCAGGGTTTGCGGGCGGGGGCCAATCGCGTGGAAGGGGGCGGGTTTTGTGGGTGGGAGCCAATCGTGTGGAAGGGGGCGGGGTTTGCGGGCAGGGGCCAATCGCGTGGAAGGGGTGGGGGTGAGTTCAGCTGCAGAAGAGCCACACTCAAGGGGACAAAGAGCCGCATCTGGCTCGCGAGCCGCCATTTCCGACCCTTGAACTAGGGAATTGCACCTAAAATCCCCCATTAGTGGTTGGAAATGGGGCGCCAGGCTTGTCTAAAGTGAACTAGAAAGAAGCTGAAAGGAACTTGTGGAGAGCTACCATAGAAAATCAGCTTTTTAATGACAGGACAAGATTCTGTCTTAAAACAAGCATTTTTTCCAGCAAACTGGAATACCAGCTATGCTACCATATCTATTCTGGCAATGATATGATGAGGCCAAATAATATTGTTGGGCTACCTGGCTTGAACACAGCAGATGCTATCTAGACACTCAACATGGCACAACAAGATGAAAGTCTTTACTACATACTAGAATGAAACCGCATGTTTAATCTCTATCAATATACGGGTACAATCCTGTCTTATACCCACTAAAGTATAACTGGGATGTGGCTAGCTGTATGATGACATGCAAGGTAGTCTTTATATTAGAAATCCAAGCTTGCACCAAACAGCATTAGTAAGAATGGGGTAAAATTGGGCTTAATTTGTAATTGTGGCCTCCTGGGCAAAATTTGCTAAAATTGACCAATACTACACATTCATTTACTAGGGCTTTACTATATCTGGCACAAGTACACCTAAGATAAAACAGCTGATCATCATGCTGCCTCTGGTGACCCAAATGTCAGCTGCTTCTGATTCCCCAAAAACTCTTCTGCAGCTCAAGGTAAGGTAGGAGATGATCACTGTACATTTCTGTTCCAGGCTGCCTGAAGTCCCAACATGGGATATGAACTGTGCTGACCAGATAAAAAAGCAGTCTAGTCCCATCCAGTCATCTGGTCTGGGGAAAGCCTAAGGGATTCCCATAAACTAATCACTTGTCAATTCCATCCACAAACCCTCACAACATGCTAAAACAACAACATTGCAACGAACCTGAGCACCGTGATAGAAATATATACAGTATGTGTGTCTAGGTATGTATACATACATGTATATGAGGTAGCTCTGAAGAGATGGAAAAAGAGGTTCATTTTCCTCTTCCAAAGTGTAATACTCTCATCATCTTTTATAGGTATATCTTTTAAAAAAAAACTTGACTCCCAGACCTGACGTCAATGCTTTTTCTTGTGGATATTAACTTCATTGGATCAGTTAATTCATATTCTTTCTGGACAATCTGGAGAGTGCTATGTTATCCCTCATCTAACTAAGCTTATAAGAGATACAGGGGGAATCTTTTCAAAAACATTTTTCACTGAAACCCTTGAAGCTCTGACTCTAAAACCTAGCAGAGTACCCCAAAGAAATTATATTCCTTCCTATTATTTATTGTACCAAAATATAAATCATCTCAGGAATTTTGATGCTTACCAATTAGAGACTATGAAATCATTGTTCAATTGATTGTTTTTGGAACTGAATCTTGAATCTGTAAGCAGTTTCAATCAGTTGAGCAGTTTCACCTCAAACCTCAAACTGCAAACTTATATAGAATCACCTCCTTTTCAAAAGAAACAGAATGATGGCTGATTCACAGTAGCCTAATACACATATGCTAAGCTAGAATACTTCCAAGAATTTTCTGTTCAGCAATTACCTCCAAAAGAATCCACAAGCTATAGGAATAGGTAGAGGCAGAGGTAGAAGTAAAGTAGAAGTAAGGTAGAGCTAAAGATAGAAATAAACATAGAGATGTTGAAAATAATGGAAACTTCAAAGAAAGATTACTAAAAGAGAGATATACTGAAAAGAAGAGTTTTGTGGATTTATAACTAATTTTTTCTCTTAATGAGTTGTTGCCTGTTGTTTAGGTCTGGCCTAACAAGGATTACATAACATTTGGGGAAATATATGCAGCCCAGCAACCCAACACTAGAGGCCAAAATGGAGAAAACCTCCACAGCCACCATATATTTCCCTTTGGTGCTCAGGTAGGATGGAACAAAGGAGAGCCACACACTGCAGAAGATCAGCATGCTGAACGTGAGACATTTGGCCTCATTGAAACTGCTGGGAAGCTTCCTGGAGAAAAAAGCTACTGTGAAACTGGCAGCCACCAGAAAGCCCATGTAGCCCAGGACACAGTTGAACATGGTAGCTGAGCCTTCATTGCACTGCAGGATGATTTCCTCAATTTCTGAATGGGTGTCAACATCAGGGAAAGGCGGAAAGGTGAACAACCAGACTGTGCAGATGCCTGTTTCAATTTATTTATTACAGTCATAGACCAGTACAAATAAAAATACGCCATATGTAGCCAATAAAAGTTCTCAGCTATAATAAAATAAATAAAATCCATATCTAAAATTAGTTTAGCAAAATACTTAACATTTGTATATAAAATCAAGAAGACAGCCTATTTTACATTATGTTGAGTTCCATATCTTGTGGCATCCTATGGTTATTAATTATTAACTATTAAAATTAAGTGTTAATATCAAAATTTTAAATGAATAGTTATAAAAGAAAGTAAAATATTTATGGTAAGTTTTTCACTAAGTTACGTCGGCTCTTTAGTGCTGCTGCGCAGAATCTTGCTACCTGTGCTGTGACTGTAATCCACTCATCTTTGAGCAAAATCTGAAGATACTCGGTTTCAGAACGGCCCGGATACCTCATAATTATCGGGGAAATGAATTTTATTCGAATATCTCTGTAGAATGAACATCGTAGAAGGACATGTCCAGTAGTTTCTATCTCTCCAGAATTACAAGGACAGAGTCTTTTATCCAATGGAATTTTTTTATATTTGCCG
Organism: Charina bottae; assembly: GCA_023362775.1. Classification (NCBI taxonomy): domain Eukaryota; kingdom Metazoa; phylum Chordata; class Lepidosauria; order Squamata; family Charinaidae; genus Charina; species Charina bottae. Next base: position 27,690,532 of record JALMGJ010000011.1, read on the forward strand.
TCCAAGACGGCTGAGGGGAGGACATGGCATCGTGCAAGTGAGAAGGCTTCCGATGGTTCAATGTCTCTAGCTGGCTGAGATATCTCGCAGAGGTAACAGTATTTCTAGTAGAGTCTGGAGCCAAAAATGTCGGGGCTTTCTCTAGATCTGCTTGCCTCTCCATGTCCTCTACCCTTTGTCTCAGGCTTTGTTTTGCCTTGTCGTAGCCCAGCTCTAGTATTGAAGACGGAGAAAAACCTAATTTTGTGAGATTATATTCGACAGCCTTGATCCATGAGGAAGAAAATTTGTCTTGGAGAATTAGTGGTGCAAGGCCTTGTGGAAAAAAGTTGAGTTTTAGCCATAGATTTAAGGAAGCTATACAGATTCTTGACTCAACTTTTACCAGTCCTGTCTCCAGGCGTAAGCGAGCGTTAGAAACACAACAAGGGATCTGTAGAATTGCTCTTATAAATTTGGATTGAACTCTCTCCAAAGGTATGAAACTAGAAGATGAGGGTCCAAGCTGGGTCCCATACAATAGCTGTGCAAGTGACTTAGCCTGAAAAAGCTTAATTGCAGCTGGGACATAATGTCCTCCTTTCGAGTGGAAACATTTGAGAATGGCTTTGGCTGATCTCTGACCAATAGCAGCTGCATGTTCGCAATGTGCATTCCTTGAGCCGGTGGTGTGTATGACAACACCCAGATATTTAAAAATGGTCACCTGTTCTATTTTATGTCCATTAAGGTACCATGAATGGAGTTTTGGCCTTTTAGCAAAGGCCATAACTTTAGTTTTCTGAAAGTTAATTTCCAATTTATCGTTATTGCAGTACTGGAGCAATGCTCGCAGGGCTCTTTTAAGACCTACTGGTGTCCTTGAAAGAATTACTGCGTCATCTGCATACAATAACAAGGCGATACTGTAATTCCCTATTTTTGGGTGGTGGTGGTTTGGTTTATTTATCCATTTAACCATGTCGTTAATATAGAAGTTAAAAAGCAGGGGGACCAAAATGCACCCCTGTTTTACCCCCTTTTGAGCTATAATTGACATGGAGAGAGTCCCTTGCGTGTTGCACCTAACCTTGAGGGTCGTGTTGGAATGTAAGGCACGTAATAAATGGAGAAGCCTACGATCAATTGAGGCGGCTTCCAATTTCTCCCACAACTTGATTCTGGTGACAGAGTCAAAGGCTGCCTTTAGGTCTATGAAGGCAGCATATAGTGATGCCGCTCTATTAGACACATATTTTTCAATCAGGTGCTGCAAGACCAGGCATTGGTCAATAGTGCCTCTCCCCTCTTTAAAACCAGCTTGTTCTTCTGTTATCAAATTATTGTGGTCCAGCCAGTTCTTGACTTTATCTTGTAGGTGTTTGGCATAGAGTTTGCTAATTATATTTAGCAAACTTATTGGTCTATAGTTTGAAGGGTCATCTCTGTTTCCCTTCTTGAAGATTGGGACAACAATTGCTAAGCCCCAGTCTTCCGGGATATTTCCAGTAGTATCGATGTAGGTAAATAGCGCCGCCAGGACTGGGGTCCACCACTCCCTATTGTTCTTCAGGAGTTCTGCAGGGATGAAATCAGCGCCCGGAGCCTTCCCTGTCTTAAGTTGATCAATGAGAGATTTAATTTCAGACACCGAAACTGGGTGCCATTTGGGTATGTCCTTCATAGTTGGCAGATTCGCCTCACTGGAGGAATCTTCATACAGCCTCCGGAAATGTAGCTCCCAGGCAGCTGGTGATATATGGGAGTCTAGAGGAGTATAGGTTCTGGTGGTTTGGCAAGCTATTAAATGCCAGAATAGGGAAGAGTTCTTATTCTTTACTGCCTCTATGAGTCATTCCCAGGTAGACCTGATGTCTTGCTTCTTCTTAGATGTCACAAGTCGCTTGTATTGTTTTTTAAGAATGAGGAGATGTTTAAGAGTCGTTGAGTTGCCATTTCCAGTCTCATTTTTATATATCTTGTAAGCTGAGGTAAGAGCTTTCTTTGCTTCCACACAATCCTTATCGAACCATGGCTTCGAGGCAAGGGCAGGCCTCTTAACTGAGAAATCAGGATCGCGTGTCAGTAGCGGTTGTAGATTTTGTACTAGGTTGTTATATAGTTCTAGTAAATTTTGAGAGGAGTTGGCTGATATGAAGTTCGATTGAATTTTTTGGAAGTTATCCTCTGCTAAAGCTCTCCTTACCTTCTGATCAAGAGACTGGGACCATGCAACCCGACATCTTGTTAGACCTGCTGGAGAAATTGCAGGAATGAAACAGTCCCTGGGAGACATCTGCCAAAAAGAACTTTTTAGTTGTATGCAGAGTGGTAAATGATCACTTTCTAGAAGTGGTAAGATTTCAAAATGTTTTATATATTTTAGTAAATCCATGGAGGTTAGGATATAATCGATGGTGCTAGTTCTAACTCCAGCCATAAATGTCACTTCTCCTGGATAGTCTCCTATTTGTGAGCCATTTGTTATAAAAAGGTTGAGCCTGTTTGCCATCTTTGCAAGGCAGAGGCCAGCGTAGTTTACTCCTTTATCTTTAGAGAGTCGTGTGAGGGGGGTACTAGTTAGATTGGAATCCTCCGATGGGGGGTATTGATGAAATTTAGAAAATAATGTGTAATCATCCGTACCCAATCTCGCGTTGAAGTCTCCCCCTAATAAGACCCTAGCATTTGCATGTTCCATAAGGAGATTACTAACATAGTGTTCCAACTCCATCCATAAGGCAGTTGTTTCGGATTTTCTTTGCGATGGAGGGAGATAAACGTTGATTATCAATAGTGAGTCTGGACCCGACTTAAGAAGGAGGGCCATAGCCAAATGTTTTAGAGGGGGGATTGATATAGACTCGATTCTCAAGGAGGTTGAGATAAGTATACCCAGACCTCCTTTCAATCTCCCTGGTCCTTTACCTGGCCTCGCTTTTAATTTATATGAGTAATATCCATTGAGGAGGAGGTCATCATCAGTCCATGTCTCTTGCACCAAAATAATATCCTTGCCTATCAAGGGGTCAGAGCGATTAAAACCTCTAAATCGATGCCATCCAGCTAAATTCCATGATAAGATGTTTAGGGTATTCGTCTTGCACTGATCTACATACAGTCAATTTGTATTCTCTGTAGTGGCCATTGTTAGATGGTGATTGTGAGGAGGGTGGAAGTACAGATTAGTTTATGTTGTTTGTTGTTAAATATAGCTGGCCGTGGAGTAAATTTCTTTTGTATACCTGGTGAGTCATCAGCAACAGCAGCAGAGTTTGCCTCATCAGTAGTATGGGGCTTCAAGACAGACCTCTGTCTCTTTCTTTGTGATACTGCTATTTGTTGAGCCTGGGAAGCTTCACCTTTGGCAATTATCTCTGCAGCATCCACCTCTGATTCCCACAGAGCTTTGAGATCCTTACCTGCGGGGTGCACTTGAAGATCCACCTTATACAAGGATTTTATAAGTAGGTCTGACTCTGGAGAGGACAAGAGATGAGCTATGTCCTTAGAGTCTGCATACTTAGGAGTCACTACACATTGACATTCTTTTACTTTTTGCAGACTATCAGAGATTAGATTAACCATTTCGGATTCCTCACATTCGGCCTGTGTGTCAGAGCATTTCTTTAATGTGAGGGTGTTAGTGTTTTGTTGAACGACTATGTTGTCACAGTCCTGAGAGCTTGATGATGCCAAGTTTATTAATGGCTTTACTGTAGAGTGTGTTGTTGTCAGTGCCTCCCTTAATTCATCCAGTCTTTGTATAATATCTACTTGCTCCGGTTCTGGTAACGCACCAAATAAATCAATCAGCATTTCTCCTGGCTCTTCCTCCACAGTCTCACTATCTGTAGCTAGCACAGTTTGTTGGTTATTACTCTGTTTTCTCAGGGCCGTTGTTGTTGCAGCTGCTTTGATTTTAGTTATATGAGAACTACTGCAATTAGGTGTTAATTCTCTGATTATCTTGTGATAATCTAATTATGATTAATTATCTTCTCTGAGGCGAAGACACGTATTGGGAATATTGAAAAGGTGTTCAGGAAGGGCTTCATTCTGAAAAGCATGCTAGGAAATATAGGCTGCTTAAAAGTTAGCAAAACTCGAATATAATCTCTTCTGTGTGGCAGCCAATCAGCATGCACTAAATCTATCATTGAACGTTCACATCGGAGAAGCTGGCTCAATGATAGCATAACAGCTCTTCTATCGCTCCATCTCCCTCTATTCACTCTGTTGTCATAAATCTGCAGGGTGATCTGATTGGTTTGTAAGTAGTAATTCCATTTGTCTCCTCTCTGTCCTTTTTCTAATTGGGGACTGCTTTCTTTACAGACATTCTTTCCTTTCCTTATGGTTTCGGGAAGAGGGCCAGCTTCTGTCTCTGTACTAACCCCGTGATGACTGTCAGTGTGGGTAGTAATAAAAATCTTCCTATTTCCTTCTGTTTTGTTTGAGTGGCTCTCAATAAACTTTGTGAAGGACTCCTTCAGGGAGTTGACCTTATCTTTAACTGTTGTTAAAAGTTCAAAAATTGATATCACCGTGTGTGCTGTTAGCAGACATTGTCTAGATATAAAGTCTGTTATGTTCTCCCTCTTTAAGTTCATAACATCCCCCTCTTGCATAAGCAAAGCAGCTGCCGAGCAGGCCGCTGTAGTCTGGGAGGGGGAAACATTTTCTGCAAGGGTGGAGGAAAGTTCTGAGAGCTGCTGGCTTTCTAGTTCTGACTGTAAGTCCCATTCCAATAAATTCTGTAAGGTAGCTCTATTTGTAAAGGAGTCTAAAGTCGAATTACTTACTGAAACAGTTTCTTTGTTTGTTGTATAGTCGTCCATTTTCTGTTGCTTCAATGGCTTAGATAAAGTCTGTGCTGCAGAGAGCCCACGCTGACTCTTTTTTCTTTTTCCCATTCTTAAAACCTGACTTGTGATATTGATAAGTTAGACTAAAAATATCCTCTCTGGCTTGGAGTATTTGTAGAAATGGTTAAAAGTAATTAGAAGTATAAAATATATAAAATTTAAGAAATATATATACATATATTTCAGAGTTTAAAATTTAGAAATAGGCTGTGCAAAAACAGATAAGTCCAATAGCAGGGCACTAATAGCAGAGAACACAGTCAGGCTGCCAGAGAAAAAATTTTTTAAAAGAAAACTTTAGAAGGAGCTATTTCCAGTCAGATGCCTGCTTGAATCAGGGAACAAGAAAGAACAATGGAGGTGGCCAGTCCTCTTCCTACCCACTTCCTCATCCTGGATCCTGGCTTGGTGGCCATGAAAGCCAGAACCACAGTGATGGTTTTTGCCAGCACAGAAGACACAGCCACTGAGAAGATGATGCCAAAACTAATTTGTCGGAGGAGACATATAATATTGCCAGGTGCAACAAGGAACAGCAGTGAGCAAAGGAAGCAGAGAAGGAGGGAGATGAGTAGAACGTAGGTGAGATTTCGGTTATTGGCCTTGACGATGGGAGTATTGTGATACTTCAAAAATGTTGCCAGCACCATAAGTGTGCAGAGAAAAAGGAAAAGTGCCAAAATAACTAGACTTATTCCCATTGATTCGTCATAGGACAAGAAAGATATTTTCTTGGAAATACATGAATCTTGGTCCTTACTTGGATATTGATCTTCTGGGCATTTGGAACAGTCATCCATGTCTGGAATTTAAATATATATGTATTAACAACAACAACAACAACTTTATTGATTAGTCTTACGACCATATCAAAGATAAAATGAAATAACAAGAGTACAATTTAACTGATAAAATTGATAACAATACACCAAAATATTCCATTTTGATAAAGGAAATGTGATAATTAAATATCCTGAAATAATGATAAATACAATATGTATATAGCTAGTCAAAATTCAAATGAGTTCATCACCCCTACATGACACTCCAATCTGCTCAATATAATGGGCTCTCAGCTGAACTGCCTTGTCTACAAACTTGGCAGTCCTATTCACAATAAAAGTATTTGAGACCGAAAGAAAATAAGATAATCTGTGATTAGAATCCCAGTGTGCTGTTCTTTCCAACAAAGGAGACAGGAATTTAATCCTAAGTGAGTCATATAGTTTACAGTCGAACAAAACATGGGCAATATCTTCTATGGCTGGGTCCCCACATACACAAGTCCTTTCATCATATGGCAAATGATGCAAACGTCCATATTTAACCATAGAGTCCAACAATTTAAACCTAGCTCTGGAATAGGCCCTTCTCAGATTTTGTGTTAGACTCATCGACAGGTATTTTTCGAATTTAAAAATAGTTTTATTCTTAGCTAACAATTTTAATGAACTGTTTTTTGCCAATGTCTCCATGTCCAATTGAGCACTGATATCCAGGGCTTGCTGTTTAAAAATATCCTTTGCCTGCGGTGCAGTTATGAGTACCTGTTGAATGGGAAGTCCGTACTGTGTAATAACTTTGGTGAGATGTTTTAGCCAGGATGTGGTAAAATCCATACTTATTTGTTCAAGTAGGCATAATTTGGGAAGCCTATCATGGTCCAATGAATGGACCTTCTGCCAGTAAGAAAAGACCTTTGTTACTGTCTGGCTATGTATAGAGTGGATACCTGTTTCTGCTCTAATCGCAGGTGCTGACATGTTTTTATCAACTCCCAGTATACTTCTTAAAAAGTGGGTTTGAACGTATTCAAGTGCGGCAGAATTTGTAAGACCCCACACTTCCGCACCATAAGTCAACATTGGGACAATTTTTGCTCTAAATACTTTCAGAATAGGGGTCAAAGTGCCAGGATATTTATAGTTATACAGTTTAGATAGACTTTTGGCACAGCCCTCAGCCCTCCCTGCAGTCCTTCTGAAATGATTGTCCCAGGCTCCAGTATCAGTAAAAACCACTCCTAAGTAAGTGAAAAAATTCACTTGTTCTATAGGCTCCCCATTTATTTGCCATTTATATTTCATCCTTTTTCTTTTACTAAAAACCATCACTTTAGATTTAGAGTTATTTATAGTTAAAGATACCCTGGAGAAGAAGCTGATGCTAGGGAAAGTGGAAGGCAAAAGGAAGAGGGGCCGACAAAGGGCAAGATGGATGGATGGTATTCTGGAGGTGACGGACTCAACCATTGGGGAGCTGAGGATGGTGACGGCCGACAGAGGGCTCTGGCGTGGACTGGTCCATGAAGTCACGAAGAGTCGGAAACGACTGAATGAATAAACAACAACATAGTTAAAGAGTTATGAACACAATAGACATTCAACTTTTTCAGGAGTCTTCTCAGGCCAACTTGTGAATGTGCCATCAAAATCATATCATCTGCATATAATAGGACATTCACAAATATGCCATGAATTTTTAACATGTGAGTATCTACGGTACACACAAACCCTGGAATATCATTAATATAAAGATTGAAAAGCATTGGAGCTAAGATACAACCTTGCCTGACACCTCTATAAGTAGGAATACTTTTGGTTAAAGAGCCTTTTACACCAGTTCTTACTTTTAAATAGGTATTTGAATAGAGGGCCTTTACCAGGAACAAAAGTCTGGGCTCCATATTTAAATTAATCAATTTCTTCCATAAAATGTTTCTATCTATGGAATCAAAAGCTGCGATAAGATCTATAAAAGCAGCAAACACTTTTTTGCCATTTGCCAATTGTTTTGAAATAAGATGATGTAAGGTGAAACAATTATCTATTGTGGAGCAATCTGGTCTAAAACCAGTTTGTTCCTCTGCAAGGAGGTTTGTCCTTATTACCCAGTCCTCTATTTTGCCCAAGAGGTGTTTGGCATACATTTACACAGCAATTCCTATAAGACTGATTGGTCTACAATTTTGTGGGTCAGTCCTATTTCCTTTTTTATATATAGGGACAACAATTGCTACTTCCCATCCTACTGGAATGAATCCTGTGTTGTTTATATAAGAAAACAAACCTGCAAGTAATGGGGCCCACCAGTCAGTATGGGCTTTAAAGAGTTCTGGTGGTAAAAAGCCCTCTCCTGGAGCCTTGTTGGGTTTCAAGGAATTGATGATAGATTTGACTTCTGCCTATATGTATTAAATATACTGTATATGCATATGTGTATATATTTAAATTTGTGTTTGTGTTCTGTGATTATTCTGATTGTTATTATGACACAGGTCTTTGATATGCCTTTCTTAACAGCAAGATTGGCACTGACATTATCCATCTTTCTACTCTTGTATTTAAATTTTAGGGAGCACAGTGAACAAGGTAATTGTCTCTTAAGGCTTTCCATTTAATATTTGTTATTTATTACTGTGTGCTTTCCATTTTGTGTACTTAACTATATGTCTCTGGTTTTACTGTTGCATCTTGGTTTTATGGAATACAATAAAGCCAAGATCCAAGATCTGGTCCAAGATCTTTATAATGGTATTATTGAAAATAATATAAATAAAAATAATTATAATAGGATTGTGCTGCTATCACTTCATCTATACTTAATTTTGTTCATTTGTTATGTTTCTGTCATGAGTGTTCATATCCAAATCTATTCCATGCTCAAGGAAAGGAAGAAATAATCTGCCTCTTTTCCTTACATCATCAACATACTTCCCTCTCAATCATGTGGTACAGATTTTGTAGGAGATAAAATTATACACAGTTAAAGAAATGAGAATGTAATCCCAGTATAAGAGAAACTGGGATCGTCAATGTTCTTTTAATCAATTCTGTTAATTGCTTGAATTTTGTGTTAATCCCATTAAGATTTGTCTTTTTATGAGAAATGGTATACAAAAAGTTTAAATGCATGAAGAGATAAGTAAACGTGCCCTAGAATAATGTGTACTTCATAATGCTTCTTACCCTTCTGGCTTGATGGCAACAAGAATCTACTTCAGTCTGTGAATATATAAGGGGCCAATAATATAGTAATAGAGGAGTGAATGCTATATTATTATGAGATCTATTTTATTATTTGGTAGTATATAATTGTATTCCTTTGTTTTGCTCTGTTTCTGTCTTTTTAAATTCTGCAGGTCATTGACCAAATAAATATTATTGATTGATTGCCTGAAGTCTTCCTTTCAAAGGGTTGGGGATTTCTTCTTCTACTGACAATCTGCTGAAAAATGAAGGTATATAACTTAGTTTCCATACTTATAAATCCATATTTCTGCCTGCTATGTCCTTCACAACCATAAACTTATAAACTCCATTCATGATGCCTCTTACCCTTCTGGCTTGACATTTTTTCTTTGGGACACGGAAAGCAATCATAGCAGCAAAATGGCTTCCCCTCCTGCTTTCTCCTAAAATAACCAGGGAGGCAGCTCTCGGTATAGACCGAAACAGGCAGGGTCTGCTCAATATGTAAAATCAGAAAAAAAAATGTTAGCATTCAATCATGGATTTGGAAAAAAAATGTTGAAAAATCATGGTAATTAAAAAAATGCTAATTCTAAGGACATTTCTTTTTATCATCATCATCATCATCATAAAAAAACCATTCAAGCTGAGATTCTTTTTTTTTCATTTCTGTACAATGAAAGCACTTACAAGAGGATTTTTGATGATTGTAGATCTAGAAGGATACTCAAAAGGGATCACAAATTTTGAACAAATTTCAAATATGGAGTATAAACACAAGTCTATTGGTATTAATAAAATTTATAGGCATTTGTTAGCAAAAACAAACAGAAAGAGAGAGAGCTAGAGAGAGAGAACTTCACAGGTTACATATACAGTAGTTAAAATGTATCAGTCATCAATATACTGAACAAAAATATGAATTTTCTAAATTATTAGACTATAAACTAAAAAAAATGAAAGAAAGGTGGGAGATGGAGGTGCTAAAAGAAAGAAACAGAAATAATGTTACTCAATCCAAATAAAAAATTAGAAGCAACTCATATGGACCCATTTCTCTAATTAATACTGTATATTAATGAAGCTCAATCAGGTTTTACTAGTGGTATGTATCTAATGGAGCCAGTAAGGAAAATTATTGATTTATTTCACTGGAGAAAAAATATATAAACAAACAAATCAAAGAACCACCAAAACCCTGTAACCATTTTATAACAAAACCACTCTAAGAAAATTAGTTAGTCTTATTTCTCTCTATTCCGAGAACATATGAACTGTGGAGGCAATTTCATATATGATAGAAATTTGATAAATATATAAAAATAAATATAAACAATTTATAACATATAATCTGGTAAAAAGGTTAATTTAAGATGAAATGGTAGAGACTCTCCCTTACTTAACAGTGAATGAGGGAGAAAACAAGGTTTTTTCTCTTCCTGTTACTTTTGCTTTTGTTCTAGAACCCTTAGCTAAGGAAATGAGAGAACAGCCTATCCCTTGATTCAAGCTTCAGAAACCTCTGAAGTAAAACAGTGCCTCTAGTCACTGGCAAGGCTTCCTAAATTACAATTGCCTCCCTTGCCTTGGGTCTGCAGCTGTGCCAAACTAGAAACAATGGATGAACCTATTTTCAAGAAGCAACCTGCACCCCTTCACACCCATTCAGATCTCCTTTAGGTCTGCTCTCTCATTCAAGATTAAATCATGGATGAGGACAGAGTTATTACTGAGACACCTGGCATTCCTGTGCAACAACCAGAAACCCAAGCTTCTGAACATCTCACCAAGTGGTTCTTTGGATCTGAATGATACCTCATTCCAAACCACTTAATAACCTCTAGAGTAGCTTTGAGTAGATGTTAACTAGCAGGGAGTGAGAACCAAATCCTGTGACACCCCTCATGGGAGCAGCCAATGGATTCTCTCTCCACCCCCAAAGCCATGTATTGGAACCACCCACTCAGAAAGGCATACAGTAGAAGTACTACAAAACTGTGTCAATGATTCATTTTTTTCCTAAATATCAACACACTTTATTTCCATAATATGCACTTCTGAAGTCTATGTTAAACAGCTGGCATCATAAATATAAGTTCAAAATTTAAAAGAGCTTTCTGTGATTTTAGGAGACAAGTCTGAAGTCAAAATTGTTCTTTAACCATCTCCTAATTGATAACTTAATGGAATTAAAAGCAAAGCTCCTGCCTTATGAGGGGGTGTAACATCCTCCTCTTCTGAAGCCTTTCTCCCCAGCTCTGCTGTTCCTTCCTCAGTAGCCAGAACTGAGAAAGGCTTTCAGCAGAGGTAGGTACTGCAACAGGACAGAGTTGTCTCATCTGCTTACAAGACATATTAAGTTCCCCAAATTGCAAAAACCAAAGGACAATCATTGAATTATTCTTTTGGCTTATCATTTAACAGACACTCTGCATACTCTTGGAAAGCCAGTTTGGTGTAGTGGTTAAGGCACCAGGCTGGAGATTGTGAGTTCTAGTCCCACCTTAGGCACGAAGCCAGCTGTGTGACCTTGGGCCAGTCACTCTGTTTCAGCCCTAGGAAGCAGGCAATGGCAAACTACTTCTGAAAAACCTTGCCAATAAACTGCAGGGACATGTCCAGCCAGTCGCCAGGAATCAACGCTGGCTAAAAAGCACACACACAAACTCTTCCTATTCATGTAAAGTATTGGAAAAATAAAAATTAACACAGCTCTCCAGTACATATTTTGCCACTGCATTCTGTATGTATAAGCTAAGAAGTAAAATGTACTGAGTGTTTAAGAATTTGCTTTCTGGTACAAATTTATCTGGCATGACTTCAACCAAATGTAATAGAATTAAGTAGATGCATATACAAGTACCTTATCCTTTACAAAAATGGTTGTGTTACAGATCTATCTATCTATCTATCTATCTATCTATCTATCTATCTATCTATCTATCAACATTTGATCCATAAATCAATGAATGGACCTTCAAAATGCCTGTATGCAACATTCATTGATTTATCATCAGCCTTTGATACAATAAATAGAGGGAAGCTATGGGAGAAGTTTTTAGCCACAGATATAGACAGAAGATTACTTTATTTAATATATATATTATATGAAGACACCTACTGTATATACAATATATATATATATGTGTGTATATATATATACACACACACATACATACACACATACACATACACATACACATACACACACACACACACACACACACATACATACATACATACATACATATATATATATATATATATATACAGGGGCGTGGTGGCTCAGTGGGTAAGACGCCAGGCTTGTCGATTGGAAGATTGCAAGTTCGGAGGCTTGAATCCCTAGTCCTGCATGCGGAGTGAGCTCCCGCACTAGCTCCAGCTCTTGCCAACCTAGCAATTCGAAAGCATGCAAATGCAAGTAGAAGAATAGGAACCACTTCGGTGGGAAGGTAACAGCGTTCCGCGCGTGTCATGCGGCCACATGACCGTGGAAGCGTCTTTGGACAACGCTGGCTCTTCGGCTAACAAACGGAGATTAGCACCGGCCCCTAGAGTCGGACCCGACTGCACAAATGTGCGGGGGGTACCTTTATCTTTACTTTTACCTTACTGTATATACAAGTAAGGATAAATCAGAGCGGCTCCTTAACAAAGCAGATTAAAACCTCAAAAGGTGTCCACCAGGGCTGTCAACTGGCCCCTTTCCTTTTTAATTTTTATATAAATAATATTGGAGTAGTTTTAAATAACCTCTCTTTTCATGCTCCATCAATTGGAAGTAGAAAGGTACCTATATTGTTGTATGCAGACAACATGGTACTTATGTAGACAACTTTAATTGGAATGAGAAGAATCCTGACAGAATTTGGCATATATTGTAAGAAAGATCACCTATAGATAAATTACTCTAAAACTAAGGTAGTAGTATTTGCCAAAAGACCAAAAAGACATAGATGGACTCTAGACGGTAAGGAGATAGAACAAGTGAGGTTATTTAAGTATCTAGGTATCCAGTTCACCGAAACACTGTCCTGGAACCCACATATAGCATCAACTAAAATAACAGCCTTGAGATCTATGAGGGCTATTTGTTCCTTTTATTCAAAAGAAGGATGCTAAGTTCAACCTGCACTTAAGATCTACCAAGGGAAAACAATATCACAATTGATATATAGAGCCCCAATTGGGGTTTTGTAAGTTAGACGAATTAGAAGTGGTTCAAAATAAATTTGTGAGATCAATCTTAGCCTTACCCTCATTTGTAGCAGCGGCAATGTTGAGATTAGAAGTCGGCCTCCCGTTGATCAATATAAGAGTAAAGAAGGCAATAATTTTATATTATAGGAAGTTAGTCCTCATGCCAAATAAGTATCTGGCAATACCTTTATGAACAAGTTAATAATAACAGATGGGCGATCCTGTGCCAAAATCTATTCTCTAAATTAGCTCTAGATCAGGAACTGTTTAATGACACAAATTATCATACACTATTAAGGGACTATTTATTTTTTAAAGATTTTAATCAGGACAGAGATCAGGTATGCAAGCTTAGGTCAGCCAAGTGGTACTGTCTTTATAAAAATGGACAAGGAATGTCATATAACTTACAGTCTCCCATATCCCAGTCCCTGAGACAAGCTTTCACAGAGCTTCATTTTCAAACAGTGCCAACAGCATATTTAGATGGAAGATATAAAGGGTTACCAATTACACACTGTTTATGCATCTGTAATTCCCTACAGGTGGAAGACCTGACCCATTACCTATTATATTGGAGATTATAACAAGAACCAAGAGCTAGATTTATCACACCTTTGTTAAATCAATTGAATCTGACAAATTTGGAAAGAAAAATCTGTTTTTTGTTGTCTGATAAAAATGAAATGTAACAAATCAAGTTGCATTGTTCGCAATGGCTGCAAGAAAGATACGGAAGCAAATGTTGATAAATAGTACTGTAAATACTAGGGGGGCAGGACTGATTTGATATGGATTGCTGTAATTTTAAATGAATTTTGCTGAAACCTATGGTTGCAAATAAACTGATGATGATGATGATGATGATCATGGTGATGGTGATTATCTGTCTGTCTGTCTGTCTGTCTGTCTGTCTGTCTGTCTATCTATCTATCTATCTATCTATCTATCTATCTATTTGCGGCGTCCAGCGGAGGGTCGTCCTCGATCCAAAAAGAAGACCTGGGAATCCCGGTGATGACGGCGGAGGACGACGGAACCGAAGAACAGCTTCCTGGATGTCTGCAGCTGGCGCGGAAGCGAGGCATGCTGGGGCATGTAGTCCGATGCCTGCAGCTGAAGAGCCGGTTCCCTGTCCTCTTCCCTATCGCGCGGTAATATGATATATGATGTATAATTTGATGATGTATAAATTAATGTATACTGATGTTGTAAGCCGCCTAGAGCCCTCTAAAATATTTTTAGAGAGCATAGTTAATTTGGATATTATCCCAGTTATTCAAGCAAAATCACCCAAATTCAGAACCTACTTGGTTGAAAGTGTTGTGCCAAGTGATGTCCTCCTCATGAATGGTGATCTTTTTCTCTTCAGCAGCCCAGGGATCCAGCTTCCCAACTTTCACTCGATGGTAGGACTGGTTTGGAAATGTGACCCAGTTCTCAATATCCAGCCCCATAACCAGTTCTCCATTTTGGTTAAATGAAATTTCATCTCCAACACTGTTGTTAAATGAGACTTTTTTCAAAAAGGAGTGAAGCTGAATATAGAAACAATGTGAACATATTTGTAAAAAGAAAAGAAGAGAGAGAGAGAGAGAGAGAGAGAGAGAGAGAGAGAGAGAGAGAATGGTTAATATATAGAATTCCATGATAGCTTAAAACTATTCACATAGCTTGGGGTTGCTTCCTAATTTACAATGTTCTGGTGTTCCTCCAGGGACATTAACTTTTGTGTATATGCCACCATTGATCAAAAATGATGCTCAGTAGTTGTGATGGAATGTGAGGGTGACCTTGGAGAACAGAGGGAAGAGATTCTGCCTAGAGAATTATCAGATAAAAGGAAAGGAAGTCCATGAGAGGGTAACAGTCTAAAGAAGAAACTTAGGAAAGTCCCGCTCAAGCAATAAATTGGGGGGGGGGGAGATTTGTACTTTCAGACTTGCAAGATTCTGTTAATGTAGCCTTACAATAAAGTAGAATTAGTTCATCTAGTTGTGTTTCCTGTCTGGTTTGCCTGGAAGGGCTGACAACAATCTTGCAACCATCACTCCTTCCTCACAGTTGCAATTCATTTTGGGTTTCTTTTGGCATATAGACATACATCTTAGAACAGAGCTTTCCAAACTGTGTGTCGCAACACAAAAGTGTGTCACCACACACAGGCTGGTGTGTCGCCACACAACCCGGAAGCGCTGATCATCATCAGCGCTTCCGGGTTTTCCCGTGGCGACACACCAACAGCGGAGCACAAAAACCCGAAAGCGTCAGCAGCGCTTCCGGGTTTTTGCACGCTGCCGCAACGGCGGCACTTCCGGGTTTTCCCGCAGCGACACACCAACGGTGGTTGGTGTGTCGCCGCAAGAAAACTTTGGAAAGCCCTGTCTTAGAACTTACATTCTGATGGGCTTCTTTCCATGCCATCATTTGAATGGCATTCCATCTGTAACATTTTTTGGGACAAATGCAGGAAGAAAGGACTTTGAGATTAATAATTTCACAAAAACAAGCAGTATGAAAGATAAAGAACCTCACAAGACATTCCTAGTTTTCTGTCTATATCACACTGCTCTTTGTGTTCAGGAGGATGGAAGGTGCAGAAAAGTCAGTACAACTGAAGTCCTATTTTCAATATATTTGACTATTCAGAAAATTACCTGCCATGGTTTTAAATCCTGAAGATTCTCTTTCCTGCCATTCAACTTTCTCCTCTGTTGTTGCTGGCCCAACTGCATGTCATGTAAAGCATGTGCTAAAGCATAAACTGCATTGTATATACTGTAACTATGACTGGTCATGCTCATTTCAAAAAAAGCTCCAGGAAGGCTCCCCAGTTTCTCTTTTCCAGTACACACACCCTCAGTTCCCTTGTTCAGAGGTGGATTTGGAAAAACACAACCAAATGCATGCTCCCACACATCTTTGATGAAACCATCTTCTTTTGATGAGAAGGGGTTTATTGCCTACAGAAAATGCTGGAATCCTTCAACTTCATTTGTGTAAGCTGCAAAAGAGAGTGTACCATGGAGGACTTGGATATCCCAGCTCCTCTGGTAAAAGAATGATGCAAGACCCATTTCGGAGGTCATGATCCACACGTTATCTTTTGGCTTTATAGAAACTATTTCCATTTCAGGTAGATGTAGCAGCCACCTCAAATTTAGAACATATTTGTCATTGATTACCATAGCATTGGCTTTGCTGTTATTAAAAAGATAATATGTTTTTACAAACCATTTCAGATCATCAAAAATATTACTGATATAAAATGGCCGGAGTCGTTCTAAGAATGCAACACAGATACCATGGAGAGAAAACACTGAAAAGATTAGGTCCTCAAAAATTGGTCCACCATGTCCTTTCACAAGTATCCCAACCCAGGTCCACCTGAAGTGCAAAAGTAGCTGAAGAATCCCCCTGAAATGGAATTCTTCACCTGGAAACATGTGGTAGTAGAAGGCAATTTCAGTTTCCCCATTCATACTTGGAGGAGTACCATATAGGAACTCTAGAAATAAAAATTAGATAAGGAAATGGAAAAGAAAGAAATTGACAAAAGGAAATGTGTTCTGAAATATAAGAGTTCTGAAAATTATATGCCTTCAAATTATTTATGTGCAGAACTATTTATGAGACTAGGATTGGACTAGATAACCCTACATTTCAATTGTTTAATTACCTAAGGTTTTCCAATGTTGAACAATTATTATTTTAGCTGCTAAGATTGAGTATGTAATTTTTTACTTGTTTTGAAGCTTGAGATTTGATCTGATGAATAAATTCAGTAACCCTAATTCTGGGGAACATTCAGTTCTTTGTTCAGTAATGACACTTATCTCACCAAAAATTTATGCACAAACAGTGTAACTTTACTCCAGGAATACCACATATGAAAGAAGGATGCTTTTTGCAGACATCCTTTCCAACATTGTAAAGAACAATTAGGATATATGTGTGCCAATCTGACTGGAGAAGTGCCAACAATGCAGACTCTTCATTTGAAGTTCTTGCATTGAAGCTGATTTCCATAATGCCTACCATTTTGTCTCCTGTATATACCACAATCATTATAGAAAAGGTTCCCTTAAACCAAGATTTGGACTTCCAATTTCTAATTGCAATGGTAGCCTATAAATGTTTGAAATTGTTCTTTTTTGTTGTTGTAGAAAGTTTTCAATTCTCAAAACTGATGTAAGGTGAATTGCTGGGGCTTTAACATCCTTGTTAGAGATTTAAGCTGATACCAAAACAACCATGATCACTGGTCACCTGTTCGTTGCTTTATCTCTCTTTTTTTTATTGAGCAGTTCCCTATTGCTATAGAAAACTTTTATTCAGGATATCATATCTTGTCTCCCATCTGACCAGTTGGTTTGATCTGGCAGGGATGGCATGCTTTGGTTTCCATCGATTAAACAATGCCACCTATCAGAACCCAGGAAGTGTGCCTTCTCTGTAGCAGTGCCTGCCCTCAGGAATGAGGTTCTCCCCAGGATTCAAACAGCCCCCACCCTAGTGGCATTTTGAAGGGCCCTGAAAATGTGGCTCTTTGCCCAGGCCTTTGTAAAGGATGGTTGATGCCCCTTTCTTCCTTTTCCTTGTTCCCATCCAGGTTTGTTTTATCTGCCATCTTTATTCTTCGGTTTTGTGTTGTTTTTTATTTTTGTATTGTTCCTTGTTTTAAAGTGTTTTTAACAATTTGCAAACTGCCCAGGGTCACTGAGAGTTGGGCAGCATATAAATTTATTATTATTATTAATAATAATAATAAATAATAATAATAATAGTAATAATATCTCATAGCAAACTATATCCTGAATACCCTTCATAAAGTGTAACCATTATGAGTCTTCCTTCAAATTAGTGTAATGATTAAGGTACTTAGTTAATTAATTGATTGATTAGTTAATTGACCATATCAAGATACAACACAGTATTAAGAAAAGGATAAAATAGGTATAAATATACCAAAGGACAGAACAAAGTGTATTCAAATAAATGCACCAGCTTTACATGTGAAACCAATCTGTTTTATGGAACGAGCTCTCAGTTGAATAGCTTTGACAATAGACTTGGTAGTTCTGCTGGCTACATATTTATTAGTGACCAGAAGGAGGTAGCACAATCTGTTGTTGAGAACTGTAGTGGCAACGTGGAAGACCATTGTTATTTCGAGGAGTTAAGTGACATATTTTGATTTTCTCCCTCACACGAAAAAGATTAGAGATCATTTTGAGTTATACTGATGTTTAACTGGCTTGTTTTTTATTTCTGTTTGGAATGGAGGGGGAGATAAGGGAAAAAACCCAGCTTCTTAATTTAAGCATAAGTCTACTCCTCCAACAGCCCCTACAGCAGCTTGGAATGGGGGCTGGAGATAAGAGATTGTTGTTGTTAGGACCTGGCTTATCTGTAAAGCTTCCCAGGCTCTTGGATGATGTCATAAACAGGGGCTCTAGACCCT
Source organism: Charina bottae (assembly GCA_023362775.1). Lineage (NCBI taxonomy): Eukaryota > Metazoa > Chordata > Lepidosauria > Squamata > Charinaidae > Charina > Charina bottae. The sequence goes on from JALMGJ010000011.1 coordinate 27,709,017, forward strand.
GGGAAGTAAACAGAGTCACGGACTTTGAGGGCCAGGCTTTGATAAAAACATTAGGATTGTCTTTTGAGTTTGGGAGCTTCTGCACAGACTCAGGGTGCTGGGTGCTGTAGAACTAAAAGTCATCGATTGGGGATTATTCCTGCTACCTTGGTCAGGAGGGTCCTGGTAGCAAAAGGGAATAAAGGGTCACCTTGTTAGGTATGTATGATTTATTTTCTGTATGCTATGCTTTTATGCTTTTGTTTAATCTGCCGAAACTGTGTTTCTGTTTAAATCTGTTTGCTTAAGTTCTAGGAGAAGAGTCATATTGATAAGTTAAATCAGTGCTTTCCAAACTGCCGCCGTTGGCGACACACCAACAGCGGCAGCGGCAGCAGCGGGGTGGCGCGCAGGGGTGAGCACGTGCATGGCAGCGGCAGCAGCGGCCTCGCTAAAACGCAGAAGCGCTGATGGTGCGCTGCTGCCACCACCACGCATGCCCCCACGCCACCGCTTCGTGACACACTAAACTGTGTGTTCCGACACACTAAAGTGTCGCAACACACAGTTTGGAAAGCTATGAGTTAAGTTATTATAACGCTTAAAATTTCTTTATCCACTGGTGTGCTTATTGTCTCTGGATCTAAAAGAAACAATTACCTGAGCACCTGATCACTGCTTGGACACTTGGCAGAACAAAAAGCCAATAAGTTGTTTAGTCAAGTAGTAAAGGTAAAGGTTCCCCCCACACACATTTGTATATGGCTGGAGTATTGACATTCAAAAAAGACATGAGTCATGTTTTCCATATCTAGAGCTAAGTGTATATGCTTCCTCTTACCACATACTCCCACAGGGAGGGCATGCTTCTTTGAAATCTTGTCATCCTATGGGAAGCGTGACCAGGGTATTAAATTTGTTGTGGGGTTAGCAGCTCACAGCAAGATTCAGTGTAAAATGGACAGTATAATAAAACATGTTTGGTGCCAATTATATTTAGTATGCTTCTTATTGAAATTCTACCACTCTAGGCTTCACTTGGCTGATTTTCAAGGTGTTGGAAGCATGATAGTAATTAAGGTGTGAAGTAGGGAGACCCAGGTTCAGGTCCACCTTCAGCTGAAGGAGCTCACTGTGTAACTTTGTGTCATGGGCTCTCTCTGAGTCCAACCAACCTATAGGAGGAGACAGCACTATGTATGACTCCTTCAGCACCTGAATATAAGGTAGGATAGGAATCTAATAATGAAAAAATATATAAATAAATAAAATTCAGAAACATTATTCTGGTGTTTGCTCATCACATGGGTAACTACAGAAAACCAAAGTTCCTGCCTAACAAATAATTTTTGATGATCATGCATGGTCAATATTTGAAACTGTTGAATACTCACAGGTAATTCTGAAATTGAATTTGGATTTTTTTAAGCTATAATATTTTAAAAAATACATCATAGAGAAATGTACATTCAAATGGACTTGCAAATGCATATATCTAAAAATAAAAGTTTTTATTGTGGAGAACTTATCATTAGTGCATCTTACCTGTGGAACTTTGTAAGTGCCTAAAATATCTGCCATATCAAAAGAAATTGCAGGAGCCCCAACAACCGATATGAGTTTGTTCAGGATGCCACACGTGTAGTTGGGAATGAATCTGTTCTGACTGGAGAAAAGTTCCATTGTGGCATGATATGTGTACTGCCCACCATAACTATCATAGATTCTGAAGCCCAAGGTGATGTTAGGTAAGAGCTGGAGGTCTTCATTGATCATCTTCACAGCAAATATCACAGTCAAAATATGCTGATAATACTTGGTCAGGACTCTGCAATGGGAATTAGATGCAGTATCAAATGAAATTCTGCACCTAAAAGGAGCAGTGAAACTAAGCTCAATCAGAATCATGTTAACTAATTAAATAACTTTGAGGACACGTATTTCTCCTATCCCCACTCCCAAAAAGCTTCAGCATATCATCATAGGTGGAAATTTATTTATTGGTGTTTTATTTATTGAGGTAAAATATGCTGCATGCTTTTGAACTGTGGTGTTGGAGGAAAATTCTGAGTGCCTTGGACTGCAAGAGGATCAAACCAGTCCATACTCCAGGAAATAAAGCCAGACTGCTCACTTGAGGGAATTATATTAAAGGCAAAACTGAAGTACTTTGGCCACATAATGAGAAGACAGGATACCTTGGAGAAGAAGCTGATGCTAGGGAAAGTGGAAGGCAAAAGGAAGAGGGGCCGACCAAGGGCAAGATGGATGGATGATATTCTGGAGGTGACGGACTCCACCGTGGGGGAGCTGGGGATGGTGATGGCTGACACAAAGCTCTGGCGTGGGCTGGTCCATGAAGTCACGAAGAGTCGGAAGCGACTGAACGAATAAACAACAAAAATATGCTGCATCTCTGACTGAATATTATAATTCCTATGGTTCAATACAATTTGACTTTTCTTTGAGAGACAGGAGTCAGTTTTAGAAGCTGATGCTGTAATCCCCCAAACTATGTAGAATCTGTTAAACATGAAGAACTGAATAATTATTTTGATTTCTCCCCCTTTGTTTAAGGAACACAGAATCTCATTATTGGTTTCTTTTAGAAAGCACAATGAAATCATATATGAGTTGAAAATTATTTCATTTAGATTTTAAAATGTATATGTGCAATATTGGAGTTAACTATGACTCACGGAATAGATCTATTAAATAATTTTATCTAGATTGCTATGATTATAGATCATCATCATAATGTCTTACAGAGGTTCACCAACAGCAGAATGCTTGGGAACTTCCTCAAAGCTTTCTCCATCTGTAGTTAGGAAGAAAAAAGAAGTAATGCCACCAATGATCACCTGGTTGGAAATATTTGTGATCAATCGGGATAGGATCTTGGATGCTGCATTTTATTGGTTGAGTCTTGCAAGCCATATGTGGCAATAGCAGTAGGAGAAGAATCAATACCATCATGATAAATACTCATCCCAGTTGACAAGGTTTCTATTATTTCCATATAATGCTTAAAGTTTCCAAGAATAGGCAAGCTTGAATTGAATTTCTCTCTACTCCTCACATAACTCCCATTTTGTTTTCAAACTTAGAATAAAAATCACCCTGTGACACCATTCCGATAATGATCTTACCTGCCCCTAAACTCTAAGAACAGATTTTTCAAAACACAAGAAGGATTTAAACTGTCCATCAGCTCTTACTGCTCATTCTTCCAAGTAATAATAAATTGTTGATCAGGGCTTTGAGATGCAGCAAAATTAATAATAATCTTCTTGATAATTATAAGAGGGAGATAAAATTGCAACCTTTAAATTTCCATTTCTCTGTGGAATTAAGCATATGTTTCCCAATTCTGGATAAAGTATTAGCAATTACATCCATTAATGGAACAACAAGGCTGGAATGAGACAAGAGTAATCAAATATTGAAGGATATGTTTTTGCGATGAAAACTAAGTCACAGAAAATACTGATGAATCTGTGCTTGATTCTAAAGCCAGGCCAACCCTGGAGCTTTCACCCTCATCTTAAAAATACTTTTATATGTTGATGATGACCTCATAGAGTAGTAGTAGTAGTTGATGTCATTTCATTTCTATACCAGACTTCCTAAATGTCTCAGGGTAGCTTGCAGGATAGCCTTGACATCTTAAGGGTGTGAGTGGCCATCTGAAGGGCCTCTTGATTCAAGAAAGGGCGCAACAGGACACCAGATGTAGCTGAGCAACTCTCCCTTGGCCACAGCTGCCACCTGCTCTTTCAGCAGTTGTAAGCAAGAGGACCCCCAGTTTGCGCATCACTCTTGAATGGGGAAGTTCAGCCTCATCCAAGAGTATGGATGGAAACTCCTCAGATCCAGGGGGTCCAATATCCACAGCCATGGGTCAAAGCCTCATTAGTCTTGAGTCAGAGTTGGTTCCTCCCCAGCCAGGCCCACACAGCCTTCAGGCATTGGAATAGGACTCCATTAACTTCACTTGGCCAGATAGGGGTCAAGTTATAACTGGGTATAATATTGATGATTGATGATACCAAACCCCAAACTTGTAAATAAACTCATTCAGTGAGTTACTGGGGTTGTTAAACAGGAGAGGAGAGAGCATCAAACCCTGTATCACAACCCATAAGAGGGGCTTAGGGGATGACTTCTCCCCCTGCACCAACACTAACTGGAACCAATCATGAAGGAAAGACAAGAACCATAAATGCTGACCCCAATTCCCAACCCCTGCAGCCAGTTCAGAAGGATACTACAGTTGACAGTAACAAAGGCCACTGTGAGACCTAGGGGCACTATGATGGATGCATCACCTCCATTCCAGCTTCATCATCAAGTGCAACCAAGATGTTCTCAAAGAGCTCTGTGTGTGTGTGTGTTTGCATGCATGCGTTTATGCATGTGGACAGAGAAATATAGATTTGATTCATTGTTCCTTGCAGTGCATACAAGTGGCTCTTATATATCCATGGTGTTCACATTCTAGGAGTTGAGTCATACTGATCATTACCCTTCAAATATCAAAAATATTAAATCAAGTGGTGCCCACTTTTTCATTTCAAAATTCTAGGAAAAGATGGAAACCTGAGATTCCAATGGCTCATGGTATTTCATAAGCATTAATTAGCATGATACAAAGAAGCTATGAAATTGCACCTAACACACCTCACTTGTGTTTTGAGGAAATATGACAGCAGGCATATGTATGTATGTATGTATGTATGTATGTATGTCTGTATGTCTGTATGTCTGTATGTCTGTATGTCTGTATGTATGTATGTATGTATGTATGTATGTACTGGATTTCTATAGCTGCCCATCTTATGCAGCATGACCCTCGGTAGTTCAAAAATAATAGTAAAACCAATAAAAGCACTAAAAAAATTCTAACAAAGAAACTTCCGGTGCCGCAAAGTCAACAAACACATCCCCACACATTCAAAAACAACTTTAGGACTTCACAGGGCTCCAGACTCACAGTAATCCAAGGCCTGTGGGAAAAGCCAGGTCTTCCAGCTTTTTGGAAGGCCCAGGTTTAGGGGCCTGCCAGATCTCGGGGGAACGGTTTCCCAAAGGATGAGGCGGCTACTGAGAAGGTGTGCTGCCTAGGTCCTGCTAGATGGCAAGTTTTAAGAGAAGGAACATGGAGCGCACCCACTCTGACAGACTTAGTAGAGCAGGTAGATATCCTCAGGAAGAGGCACTCCCACAAATTACCTGGCCCTGTGGCTTTATTTTTTTAATCCATACAATCATGTCTGATTCTTGGAGACTGTGTAGACAAATCCCTGAAGTTACCTTGGCAAGGTTTTGCAGAAGTGTTTTACAATTGCCTCCTTCCTAGGGCCGAAAGAGTGACTGGCCCAAGGTCACCCAGCTGGCTTCGTGCCTAATGCAGAACTAGAACTTACAGTCTCCTGGTTTTTAACATGATGCCTTAATCACTACACCAAACTGGCTCTGATCCTGTGCTATTCAGAGCTTTAAAGGTGATAAACAGCACCTTGAATTGCACCTGAAAAGAAACTAGGAGCCAGTGCAGCTCACAGAGCCTCAGTGTAACATGGGTGAACCTTCTGGACCAGTTGCGGTTTCTGGATGGTGTTCAAGGGCTGCCCCATGTAGAGCATGTTGAGATACTCTAATAATCCAATCACTCCAAAACAAAATGCCAGTTCACCAATAGAGTTCACGTAACTGGCTGGTTCATATGCATGGGGCATGGGCAAAATTTTTTATTAAAACAAAGTAATCAAAAATTAGAGAATGCTCATTTAATTTACTACTTAATTGTACTTTTAAATAATACTAAAAAACAAGATAACTACGAGAAAGAAAAAGAGGGAGACAGACAGACAGACAGATGAAGGGAAGTGTAACATGTGCACTCATAGGTGATCCAAATAACTATTTGCCAGATCCTTACTATACCACAGCCTTAAAGAAAAGGAGGATCACTCCAGAAAAGCAAATGATATTAGGATGCTTGCTGGAATAGTTCAATGCTACTCAAGTTCATTTCTGCTCAGTCTGGTGATGCTATATGAACCCTCATCTCTGCTATCTCTGCTTAATATTTCAAATACATTTTTCAGTGACACCATTAAAGCTCTCAGTCTTAATGTCCTCTACAGCAGTTGCAGGTCCAAAAAAGAATGCATGTCCAGATTTTTTTTTTTATCAAATTTTATTAGGTTTTAATTTTACATAGATAAAAGTTTGAAACAGAAAAGAAAATGGAAATACAAATCAAGAAAAAAGAAAAGATAAAAAGTGTAGTAAAAGAAAAAGGAAAAAAGATAAAGTTGAAACATAGAATTTAGTCAAGTTCCGATTTGTATCTGGTCATGGTATTTTAAAAATTTTATCTTACATGCTAGGTCTATATAAAACATTAAAAAATATTTCTTGTCTATTACTATCAATATATATATATATATATATATATATATATATATATATATATATATATATTAATCTTCAAATCCCCATATAAGCTTTGCCCCTCCCGCATCTTGTAGATAGTCAGTTAATGGTTTCCACTCTTTAAGAAAATAATTATTTGGATTTTCTTTTAATAAACATGTCAGTTTATCATTCTCTGCCATATCCATCAATTTTAACATCCAATCTTGTATCGTAGGCGATATCTGGTTTTTCCAATTTTGTGCGAAAATAAGTCTTGCTGCTGTAATCATGTATTGCATAATCCTTGTAAATTGCTTCCCAGGTTGTCCATCAATTATTCCCAGTAAAAAAAATTCCAGTTTAAATGGAACTCGAATTTGTAATATATTTTGCATCAATGCATGTATTTGAGTCCAAAATTTCTTTGCAATCTCACATGTCCACCACATATGGTAAAAAGACCCCTCTTTTTTTTTACATTTCCAACATAAGTTGGAAACATTTCCATACATTTTAGAAAGTTTTTGTGGGGTCATATACCATCTGTACATCATCTTATAAAAGTTTTCTTTTAAATTATAACACAAAGTAAATTTTAGCCCTTTGGTCCACATATCTTCCCATTGTTGCATTTGAATATTATGGCCAGTATTTTTAGCCCATTTAATCATACAGTCTTTAACTTGTTCCTCTACCATTTCACCTTTTAACAATAATTTATACATTTTTGCAATTAGATGATCATCTGTCTCACATAGTTGTAACTCAAATTCCGATTTGGTTTGTTCAAATTCAAAGTCTTTCTTATCTAATTTAAATTTCTCTACAAGCTGCATATATGAAAGCCATTGAAAGCTGTATCCCTCTGATACCAATTCTTCTATTGATTTAATTATATATTGTCCTTGTTCTTTCTTTAAAAAATCTTTGTAGGTTAACCATTTATCTTTATTTCTTACTTCTGTTCTGTAGAATGCTTCTTGTGTAGAAATCCATAAAGGTATTTTATAACATAAGATTAATTTATATTAATTAATTAATGTCCAGATTTTTTCATGCTTCCGCATTACAGACCAAGAATTAACCTTTTTTTAAAAAATGAATCCTGATTCTTTAGGTAACTTGAACCTATTTTTTTTCTCATAATCCAAGCTGCACCCTTAAAGGGACTCATTCTCTCTTAATATCTCATATATTCAATTTCAGTTGAACAAAGGCTGATTTCACCAGGCTTTGCTCCTGTACCTGAAAACTCTCCTAAGAAATTCTGCCTCTCCAAAATCAGTGACAAAAATACTGGAGCTTTGAAAGAAGGCTGTTAAAAGAGAGAACAAATGAAAGGAAGAGGTTCGTGCATTTATTACTATTTTTTTCTCTGAATGAGTTGTTCCCTGTTGTTTAGGTCTGGCCTAACAAGAATCACATAACATTTGGGGAAATATATGCAGCCCAGCAACCCAGCACTAGAGGCCAAAATGGAAAAAACCTCCACAGCCACCATGTATTTCCCTTTGGTGCTCAGGTAGGATGGAACAAAGGAGAGCCACACACTGCAGAAGATCAGCATGCTGAACGTGAGGCATTTGGCTTCGTTGAAACTGCTGGGGAGCTTCCTGGAGAAAAAAGCTACTGTGAAACTGGCAGCCGCCAGAAAGCCCATGTAGCCCAGGACACAGTTGAACATGGTAGCTGAGCCTTCATTGCACTGCAGGATGATTTCCTCAATTTCTGATTGGGTGTCAATGTCAGGGAAAGGCGGAAAGGTGAACAACCAGACTGTGCAGATGCCTATTTGAATCAGGGAACAAGAAAGAACAATGGAGGTGGCCAGTCCTCTTCCCACCCACTTCCTCATCCTGGATCCTGGCTTGGTGGCCACGAAAGCCAGAACCACAGTGATGGTTTTTGCCAGCACAGAAGACACAGCCACTGAGAAGATGATGCCAAAGCTAATTTGTCGGAGGAGACATATTATATTGCCAGGTGCAACCAGGAACTGCAGTGAGCAAAGGAAGCAGAGGAGGAGGGAGACAAGTAGAATATAGGTGAGATTTCGGTTATTGGCCTTGACAATGGGAGTATGGTGATACTTCAAAAATGTCGCCAGCACCGCAGCTGTGCAGAAACAAAAGAAAAGTGCCAGAATGACCAAACCTATTCCCATTGGTTCTTCATAGGTCAAGAAAGATATTTTCTTGGGAATACATGAATCTTGGTCCTTACTTGGATATTGGTCTTCTGGGCATTTGAAACAGCCATGCATGTCTGGAATTTAAATATATATTTATATAGGATTGTTTTATATTCATTTGATGGTTGTTCATATTACGTTTCTCATTTCTCAGAAAGCCAGGGTATCTCTGATACTATCCATCTTATATTTTCCCCTTTATTTGGGACATAGTGAACTCAAAGGAACATGTCTTTTGTTTCTGCATGTGTCATACTTATTGCATGTTTCAAATATTATCAGTATAACTATATATTTGGTTTTATTGTTGCATCATATATTAATGAATTATAACCTGTCAGAAAAGCTAGACAGTATTATTGAAAATAATATAAATAGCAATCAATATAACAGGAATGTGTTGCTATCACTTCATTGGTATTAAATATAGTTCATTTTTTATGTTCCTGTAGCATAAAATGAGTGTTCATATCCATATCCATCCCATACCCAAGGAAAGGAGGAAAGGATCTGCCTCTTCTCCTTACATCATCAAAATACTTCCACCTCAATCATGTGGCACAGATTTTGTGGGAGATAAAGTGATACACAGTTAAAATAATGAGAAGATAATCCCACTAGGAGAGAGAGCTTCAATGTTATTGTACTCAATTGCTTGAATTTTGTGCAAACCAAATTCAGATTTTTTTTTTTTTTTTTTTTTTAAAGTGGTATGCAAAAGTATATTCTGGCATGTTGATGTGGCATGGACAATGTTACATGAGAAGTGGGTTGAGTTAACCAGGCTGTCCATTTCATTTCATTTCATACCAGCTATTTTTAAAATCTTAACTCTTTGCCTGAAATCTTCCTTTTAAAGCCGTGGGCCAACTGTTAAGAAGTGGGCTGCACAGCAGGTGAGTGTGTTGGTCCACGTGATTGGCTCCTGCCTGCGAACCCCACCTTTGTCCATGCGATAGGCTCCTGCCTGCAAACTCTGCCCCCCCCCCGGTCCATGCATATGGCTCCCACCTGCAAACCCTGCCCCTGGTCTGCGCAATTGGCTCCTGCCTGCCCCCCCAGTCTATGCGATTGGCTCCCAACTGCAAAACCCACCCACCCCGGTCCGTGGAAAAATTGTCTTCCACGACTGGTCCCTGGTGCCAAAAATGATGGGTACCCCTGTTTTAAAGGGTTGGGGAATCCTTCTTTATGGAAAGGGAAAAATCTGCAATAGACAAGACAATAACTCAGCTCCCATAATTATATGTTCATGAATCTGCTTGGTGACTCCTGCAGAATCATAATTCAATTTGGTTCATGATGCCTCTTACCCTTCTGGCTTGACATCTTCTCTTTGGGACATGGAAGGCAATCATAGCAGCAAAATGGCTTCCCCTCCTGCTTTCTCCTGAAATAACCAGGGAGGCAGCTCTCAGTACACACTGAAAGAGGCAGGGTCTGCCCAAAAGATAAAAGAAAGAAAATGTTAGCATTCAGTCAGAGGTTTGGAAAAAGTTGAATAAAAATTGCTCTAACTACAACTCCCTATTTAAAATTTAATGGAGTTCAAGCAAAAGCTTGATTATCGGATGATAATGGTGGCAAACAATCAGGAATCTTATAGCACCTTTCCTGATTAATACATTTCAGGAAAAGTTTTTGTGAGCTGCAGCTCATTTCATCAGATGCCTTTTAATAAAATGTGTTGGTTGGAAAAAGGTGCTACCAGATTCCTCTTGTGGACATGCAGCAGCATTCTCCTCCACATTCATTCTGCCCAGCTCTCCTCTTCCTTCATCACAAGACAGAGTTGAGTTTTGGGAGAGGTTTGCTGCACACCAGGGGGAGCAAAGAGCTGTTTCTTCAGTTTACTATGCATACTGTCACCTCCAAAATCCAAGAAGCAGTAGAGGACAGGTTAGTTACACAGTTATTTTGTGTAATGGATTAGATATTTCTGTTTTTCATAATTTTTTTAATTCTTACACTGCTAATAATTCCTTTCAGTTGTAGATAGATTCATATCAATTGAAATAAGTCTTTAATATTTTTCTATTAAAAGGAATATAGCTATCATTTGGATATTGTACGTATTTGAACATTTCCAGACAATTATGCAAATATTTTTAGACAGCATGGTTAATTTGGATATTATCCTGGTTACTCAAGCAAAATCATCCAAATTCAGAACCTACTTGGTTGAAAGTGCTGGGCCAGGTGATGGCTTCCTCGTGAATGGTGAGCTTTTTCCCTTCAGCAGCCCAGGGATCCAGCTTCCCAACTTTCACGCGATGGTAGGACTGGTTTGGGAATGTGACCCAGTTCTCAATATCCAGTCCTGTAACCAGTTCTCCATTCTGGTCAAAGGAAATTTCATCCCCAACATTGTTGTTAAATGAGGCTCTTTTCAAAAAGAAGTGAAGCTGAATATAGAAAGAATATGCAAGTATTTGTACATACCATAGTTGATGTACAAAATGATATGACGCTATATAGGGAAGGGAGTATGATGCAATTGGACAGCTGTGGACCCATCATCCCACACTTTTACGGATGCCCCAAAATACACAACCTTGCCATACCACTCCGTCCAATTATATCATTACCAGGGACATCTCACAGAGGAGAGTGAATACTCTATCAACTCACCACTACAGTGCCTCCAGAAAATCAAAGACCTTAAAATAGATGAAGATGAAATTATGGTGTCATTTGATGTCACTGCACTCTTTACATCCATAGACCAAGCACTAGCGATTGAATCCATGGCAGCAGTTCTACGTAACACACCTGACCTAACTAGATACACCAAGATCAAAATACCCAGAATAATGGACCTCATCAACCTCTGCCTCACCACCTACTTTCAGTTTGATGGACAAATATAACAACAAATCAAACGAACACCTATGGGATCACCACTCTCAGGACTCATAACAGAGATAGTAATGCAACGTCTAGAAAGGATAGCACTCCCACGCATACAACCCAAAGTATGGGTCCAGTATGTAGATGACACCTTTGTCATAATAAAAAAGGATCAACTGGAGGAAACACATGAAACCATCAACAACATCTTCAAAGTAATATAATTCACAAGGGAAGAAGAAAACAACAACACACTACCCTTCTTGGACATCGTCATCAGTAGAGGAAATGATGGCATTCTAGAAAAACAAGTCTACCGGAAATCTACCCACACTAACCAAGTGCTCCACTACCAATGCAATAACACAACCTCCCACAAGAGGAGCTGTGTAAGAACACTATTGAAATGAGCACAAACGCACTGCAGCAACCCAGAACACCAGAAAAAGGAAACAGACCACTTATATAGCATCTTCCAGCAAAATGGATACCCACACAACTTTATCAAAAAGTGCCTGACCACTCAACCCACCACAGCAAAACCAACAGAAGCTATGAAAAGGATTACACTGCCATACATCAGAAACATCTCAGAAACTACTAATAGACTGTTACAACCACACGGCATCACCGTAGCACACAAACCAACCAAAACCCTTCAGAACATTGTAAGTAACCCAGTAGCCCAAGAAGAAAAAACAGGAGTTATCTACAACATACAGTGTAAGGACTGTAACAGCCACTATGTAGGACAGACTGGCAGAAGACTAGCAGAACACATCCATGAACACCAACTAGCAGTCATAAGACACAATGAAAACTCCTTAATCTCACAACACATGGACAGACTCAACCATACTTTCAACTGGGAAACTGTGAGCATCTTAAACCAAGCCAAATCCAAAAATGCTAGAGAATTCCTGGAAGCTTGGCACTCAGACAAAGCAGCCATCAACAGACACATAGACATAAACAACATTTACATAGCATTTATAAGAGACAATAGAAAAGCCAGAAGACCAGAACACCTCCTTGCCAGCAATCAATAACCAGATAGGCCAAGATTAACACCAAGGTTAGCACCAGAGGAGCAATCAAACAACACAATAGACCCTAATCAAGGAACTATTAACTCAGTCAATCAACCAAGCAGCAAACAACAACCCAATCAAGGTACTACCAAGGAGAGTACAACACCCCCACCAACACAGGCAGGACAAGCCAGGGTATATAAACAGAGAGCAAGTCCATCTCCCTTTTCGCACTGAAGATGTTGCCTAGCCTGGCAATGAAACATCTGCAAGAAAACAACAAGGCTCAGAGACCACCAAGTACTCCACAGTTCAGCTACAAATATTGTCTTCCATTAATATGATGGGATTCAATGGCTGATAAGTTTCTCCTCAAACTGGACTGACCTTACAATCAAGTAGTTGAATCATACCATATATACAATGTTGAGGATATTATGAAGGAAATTCCTGAAATGGACTGAAACAAGTAATACATTTGCTGGCAAAGAGTAAAGCTGAAAGTAAATATTAACTTGAACTTCCTGTGGAAAATGTCCGACTGAACAACTTTGCCTGTGAGCTCCATGGGCAGAGCTGGCAGCGTCATAGTTTTTTGGGGGCACAGACAGGTTTTTCTGTAGCCCCAAGTGTTTTTCCAGATTAAGGAAAATGCTGAGAATCGACCCATTTGTCCTCCGGATGGTGAGTTGTAGCCAGGAGATCATAGACAGCGTCTGCGACGAAGTGGTAAAACTACACTGGGAGGCTGGGATTTAATCTTGTTCTAAACCATGTATGCACCCCCTTAAAAAGGGAAAATAAGTTGTGCCTTTCCATATCTTAAACACCCAATTTGTTTTTTTAACTTTTGTATCTTAAGAGAAGCTTTTTACAGTAAGAAAAAGTGGAATCTCTTGGTGATTATAGTTATTTTTGGAGATTTTTAACTATATATAAAAAAGGTTTTGGCTTTTTTTCCCATCTGGGTTATATGGAGAACTCTGTCACGGGCTACAGCCAGGGTATCGTATTTCACACAGGCAGAGATAGGCCGGCAGCCAGGAACACTTCCCTGGCTGAGGAATGCTGCCGGCAATAAATCAACAGTTGTAGGAGCAGGCAAGAGAGAGAGACAGAAGTCCATACCAGAAGATTCAAATGCTAGAGAGAGTCCAGTCCAGAGCCAAGTTCAAGGGTACGCACAAGCAGGTCCACGATATATCCAAGCCAAGTCAGGAGTCCAGAGAGTAGAATGCCAATAGTCCAACCGGGGTTCAAGGAAACAGGTAACAAGGTCCAGCAGAGGTTCACGTAGCCATAAACTAGTTTGCTCCCTCAGAGGGTCCTGTGTGCCTGCTGCTTAATTTATGGTCAGCTCAAGAGCTGCCAGCCGAATCCTGCAAAGACTCCAGCTCTGCTCTCCGGAGGTCTCTGGCAGCTAACCTTGCGCTCCGGCGTTTCTCCTTTAAGGCGAAGCGTGCACTCCTTCGGCGCTGCCTTTTTGGAGAGTCTGAAGAGCTACCAGGTGTGTGGGTCACGGGTAGCTGCTGAGAGGAGGGCGGGGGCAAACCCTCATCCCTGGCTTGTTCTTCTGCTGACTCAGCTGTAGCTGCCTCCTGACCATCCTGCCTCCCTGTTTCAGGGGCCGGGCCTGCCTCTGGGCCTGCCTCTGGGTCAGTCCCCTGGAGGTCCCACAGGGGCAGCTCATCCTCTGACTCCTGGCTGAAGTCCTGGGGCAAGGGCTGAGGCTGAACCACGACAAACTGTAACATTGCCTTTCCGTTGTTATCTTTGTTGTTGAATTTCAAGGTTGAAGTGTTCTTTCTACACATTTCTTATGTTAAACTTTAGGCTTTCTGTTTACTTTTTTCCAAACTTTCTGCTAGTATATTTTCCTTGGTTAATTTTGGATTAATTCATTAACCACTATTTCTGTGAGTTAACTTTTTAGGGTGTGCTATAATTTACTGTTTGAACAATGGAAGATTTTAAAGAAGATCTCAGAATTACATTGTCAGCAAGAAGATATTTTTTTCAAAGGGTTGACAAATTATTATACAGACTGTTTGGGACATTCGAGATGAGATTCTAGTTAAAATGAAACAACTATATGAAAATACTATGATAGAAGAAGAAGATGTTGGAAAAGATGGCATTTTTACTGTTGTGGGGGAGAATGGAATATTCTCATCTGAAAACTCTGGATTGGTGTTTATGGGATTAAAATGATTCTTTAACCTTAGGACTGCACAAGGAACTGCCAAGCGGGGGAAATGTTATGACTATTTCAATCAATGTTATGGGAAAGAAGAGTATGGAATGTTGGAGTTTTTTTTCTCTTTCGCTGGAAAGTTTGTATTTTTAGGGGCTATTGGGCTGTCAGATCTTTGTAAAAAAATGCTGTTGGTTTAATGGTGAAATATTTGAATGCCCTTGTATATTTTGAGGGGGGTAAAAATTAAGAATATTTAATTGGATTGATCATGAGGTTAACATGATTTACAGGATTTTTGATTTCTAAGACTTAAAAGGTATTGACAAGTTCTGGTAATATTTTATATTTTTTAAGCATAATTTGGGTTAAGATTGTTAATTATAAAGGTAGACAATTTATAAAAAATATGACTAATTTGATTTTTTTTCTTTTTTTTTCTTGTGGTTTGGATTAGGATTTATAGGGTTATAGATTTGTAAAACTTAAAGGATATTGATAAGATATAATAATGTTTTATGCTGTTTTTAGATTTTATAGGGTTAAGATTGTTTATTTTAAAGGCAGACAATTTATTTGTTTCTATAATTTGATGTTTATTGTGTAGACAGAAGTATATAGAATAGTAGTAGGAAGAAAAAAAATTAAATGGATTATTTTTTAAGAGGAAGGGAAATTTTAAGTAAAAATTAAAATATATGTGTGTGTGTGTGTGTGTGTGTGTGTGTGTGTAAATATATATATATATATATATATATATATATATATATATATATAAATAATGTAAAGGGAAGGAGCAATTGTATTAGAGATTTATATATGTGTTAATGGAGGGATTTATAGAAATAATGTGATTATGGTTTGATATAGAGGAAGGGTTTGTTTATGGGAATTGTTGTAAATTCTTGCTGTTGAAATCTGGAAGTCACCTGTATGTATGTCACTTTCTAAAAATCTTTTTTTGTGTGTTTTTATACTTTTAATGTTTTTGTTTGTTTGTAGTATTTTTGTTTTTTGTAGTTTTTTATCTTTGTTGTAAAAAACAATACAAACTTTGAAGAAAAAAGAGTAAATATTAACTCACTTGAACAAGGCATTTTTTTCTAGCCATGCCCTATCCTCAGTTCAAAATGACTCTTTACCTGTGATTGTGTGGTGGATTTTGGCAGTGCCTCTGGTTCTCAGGAAGGAGGGAGCACATTCCAAGGAGGTAGAAGAGGTAAGAGGAGGCACAGTCCAGGAAGCAATGGTGGGGAAATGAAGTGGTTCAGAATAGCCCCACCCTAGAGCACTCCCTGGTTATTTCCCCTTAGGTTAGATAGAGTAGCTTTAGTTTGGCAAGTTTCTGTCTGTATGGTGAGAGCAAATACAGAACTGGAGTTTTGAATGCATTGACGCATCATTGTTCATGGGCTGGCCCTGACAGATTGGTAATTTAGGCAAAGAGAAGAGTAAAGCTGAAATTAAATATTAAATCACTTGAACAAGGCTTATTTCTCTAGCTATGTCCTATCCTCAGTTCAAAATCCTCTATGACCCTTTCCCTTTGATTGGTTCTTAAAGAATCCCACAGGATGGAACCCTGACAACTTCATCAGAAAGCAATTAGTTCAATGATCAAAATGACTGTCCTTCAATTAGAGCAAATTTTGAAAATCCAAACACCATTGGATTTCCTGTTCTTCAGCTTTATTCCATTCCGTAGATTCAGTGTGTGACATCTTTTTAATGTCTTCCAGGAGCAGGAATGTTCTGTTGGTTCCTTCTTGGCAATGTAGCATGTATAATGTACTATTGCAATAATCCATGTGCAATGTACAATTTGTCATGCTAATGAGAGATGATATGCATCATAAATTGCAAAAATGTTCTCCTTACCTTTACCCAGGTCACAAGAGAATATTGTTGATCCCCTCTTTACTGAAATGAGTTTTTGTATATCTACTAAAAAATTGCCCTGTGTTTACAGGTAGTCCTCACTTAATGACCACATTTGGGACAAGAATTTTAGGTGCTAAGCGAACCCTAAGTGAATCCGACATGATTTTACAACCTTTTTTTGTGGCTGTTGTTTAGTGAAGCATCACAGGCATTAAGCAAACCATGTGGTCATTAAGCAAATCACCTGGTTCCTCTTTGATTTTGCTTGCCAGAAGCCACTGGGAAGGTCAAACACATGATCACAGGATGCTGCAATGGTAATAATGTGAACAGGTTGCCAAGCGCCCAAATTGTAATCATGTGACAGCGGGGATACTGTGATGGTCGTAAGTATGAGGGTCGGATGTAAGTGGGTTTTTCCAGCACCGTCATAAGGCTGAACCATCACTAAACGAATGGTTGTTTAGCAAGGACTACATGTATTTGAACAAAACTTCATATTTCTTTAATAAGATTGTTTTTAGCTCCAGAAAGAGGGTGTGATATTTCCAAATATCCTTGTCTTTACCTAAATCTCTAAGATGAGCTAAGATAGAATCATGCACTCCAAGGAGGACCATTCCTACTGCTCTGACATTGGTAGCATCCTATCTTCCTTGATCCTGCCCTGAGCTCATGGCCTTTCCTTGCCTAGGACAAAGGATGAAGCATTCTCATGCGCCTTTTATTGCGTAGGACAAAGGGTGAAGCATTTTCATCTTGAAAGACCAAAGAGGAATGTATGGTCTTTCCAGTTTCTCCATAGATTGAAGCTTTCCTGTCCCCATTTGGAAAGTTGTCTACTTTCTTTTTCTAATCTTTCCTTCACCTTCTCCAAATGATTTACCCTTTAAAAAGGTAAAGGTTCCCCCCGCACATTTGTGCAGTCCTGTCCGACTCTAGGGGCTGGTGCTCATCTCCGTTTGTTAGCCAAAGAGCCAGCGTTGTCCAAAGACGCTTCCATGGTCATGTGGCTGCATGACGCGCGCGGAATGCTGTTACCTACCCACCGAAGTGGTACCTATTCATTTACTTGCATTTACCCTTACCTCTCTATTATAAAATCAAGTTATTCACTGATCTTGGCACATAATCCTGTTGATTTAAAAGATGTGAGTCTATTCCTTAGGATGAGAATTGTTTAACCTACCACCATTTGTGAAAGAAGCAAAGCATATATGAGAGGCCTTTTCATCAAATTAGCAGTAAAACCAAAGAGGGAACATAACAAACAGAAAGAACAGCTAGATACCAAAATAAGAAAATGCATAGAACTAACCCAAAAAGACAATTGATGAAAAAATTGCAGGATGTTAAGCAACAATTAAAGTTCTTAGAAATGGAAGAATTGCAAAAGAATATAAAATTTGCTAAATGAAAGTATTTTGAAAATCTGAACCAATCAGGGAAATTTTTAGCATATCAGATTAGAAAAAAGACAAGATCAGCAGTTAAGAAAGAAACTAAACTGTTACATACAAGATTGCAAATTATAGAAGAACTGGCAGCTTTTCTCAAGGAACTATATCCTGTGGCTACCATCGATGACGAGGCCCTGAATAAATACATTAAAAATTCTTTTCTTGACAAATTGATTGAGCAACATAGACAAATATTAAGTAGACCTATAACTTTACAAAAAAAAACAAAAGAGGCAATAAAATAAATCAAACATGGGAAGGCACCAAACCCAGGTAGCTTAATATTACAAAAAACTCAAGGAAGAATTGTTGAAATCATTAGCAGACACAATGAATGAAATTAAAGAGACCAAGATGATACCACAAATATGGGAAAAGGCGTATATACTCTAACTTTGATTTACAAAGAAGGGAATGATCTGGAAAAACCACGATCATACAGACCAATCTCTTTCTTGAATGTAGACTATTACATTTTTCAAACAATATTAGATGAATGACTAAAGAAATGTATTCCAGTTATAATACATACTAATCAAACAGGCTATATTCTGAGGAAGAACATAAAGGACAGCACCAAGTTAATAATTCCCCGACTCGAGACAGGGGACTCACTCCGGATTTGGTTTTCTTGTCAGAGCAATGGCAAAGTGACCTGAGGGGAAAGTTAGAACTATCCCTGTTGTCATGGTCAGATCACGTCCTGATATCTCTAGGATTCTCTTATGCCGCCCCACTCCGCAGGGAGGCAGGACCTATTCGATTGGTCTGCCCCCGGCGACTTATGGACCCATTGAGGTTTCAGAGGGAGCTGGGGGTAATACCCGAGGATCTGCTGCACGGTCCAGCGGAGACACTGGCCGCAACTTGGAATAGGGAGGCGGCCGGTGCCTTGGACAGGAACGTGCCGAGGCAACCTCTCAAGCCCCATTCGACCTGTCACTCCCCGTGGTTTACGGAGGAGTTGAGGGTCTTGAAGAGGGTGAAGAGACGTCTAGAGTGCCGCTGGAGAAAGACGAAGACAGAATTCGACCGAACACAATTTAAAGCCGCTATTAAGGCCTACCTTGTGGCGGTAAGAGCAGCGAAACGTGAATATTTCTCTGCTCTTATTGCATCCGCAGAATGCCGTCCGACGGCCCTGTTTAAGATTACTCGATCTCTCTTGGGTAGGGTGGTATAGACCACCCACCTGCAGGGCCGTGCGGAAGAATTTTCTGAGCATCTGCAGGATAAAATAGCTCGGGTTCAGTCTAAGTTGGATTGCATGCCTGGATTGCAGTCTGGGGAGATGCCGGGTGAGTGGTCTTGCCCTATTATCTGGGAACAATTTGATCCTGTTAGACCTGAGGAAGTGGACAGGATCCTTCGAATTGTTAATTCCACCATATGTTATTTAGATCCCTGCCCTTCCTGGCTGGTAAAATCGGCCAGGGAGGTGACAGGTGGATGGGTCCAGGCTATGATTAATACATCCTTATTGGAGGGGGTGGTTCCAACTGCCTTTAAAGAGGCATTGGTGCACCCCCTCCTCAAGAAGCCATCCCTGGACCCTACCATCCTGGACAACTTTTGTCCAGTCTCCCACCTTCCCTTTTTGGGAAAAGTGATTGAGAATGTGGTGGCGTTGCAACTTCAAAGGACCCTGGATGAAGCGGATTATCTTGACCATTTTCAGTTAGGTTTCAGGCTGGGATATGGGACGGAGACTGCATTGGTCGCGCTTATGGATGACCTCTGGCAGGAGCGGGATGGAGGTAGTGCATCCATCCTGGCTCTCTTGGATCTCTCAGCGGCTTTCGATACCATCGACCATGGTATCCTTTTGGAGCGGCTTAGGGAGTTGGGGGTGGGCAGCGTAGTTTTACGCTGGTTCACCTCCTTCCTCCGGGGTTGCTCCCAGTCGGTGGTGATATGGGAGGAGAGATCCAGCCCGCATCCGCTCCTATGTGGGGTGCCGCAGGGTTCGGTTCTCTCTCCTCTCCTCTCCTATTCAACATCTACATGAAACCGCTGGGCGAGGTCATCCGACACCATGGGATGAGGTATCATCAGTATGCGGATGATTCTCAATTGTATATCTCCATCCCTGGTGAAGTAAGTGATGCAGTGTCCACCCTGTCCCAGTGCCTGGGGGCTGTGAGGGCCTGGATGGGGAACAACAGGGTTCAGTTGAACCCTGGTAAAACCGAGTGGCTGTGGATTGATGGCTTAGCGTCTTCTGGGAAATTATCATCTTTGGTTCTCGATGGGGTAGCACTACCCCGTTCAGAACCGGTGCGTAATCTGGGGGTTCTTCTAGACTCATGACTCCTGCTCGAAGAGCAGGTGGTAGTCGTGGCTAGGAGGGTTTTTGCACATCTTCGGTTAGTGCGCCAGTTACGCCCATTCCTGGAGCGCGACGCCATCCGTACAGTCAGTCATGCTCTCATCATCTCCCATGTAGATTATTGCAATGTGCTCTACATGGGGCTACCCTTGAAGACTATCCGGAAGCTTCAGCTGGTGCAGAATGTAGCCGCGTGGGCAGCTTTCGGTGCTCCAAGATCTGCACATGTAACACCGTTGCTCCGCGAGCTACATTGGGTTCCGGTTTGCTTCCGGGTACAATTCAAGGTGTTGGTTATCACCTTTAAAGCCCTACATGGCATGGGACCAGAACACCTGAGGGACCGTCTTATCCACATGTTATCGACCCGCCCCACCCGGTCATCCAGAGAGGGCCTGCTACGAACACAATCAATTAGAGAATGTCATCTGATGGGGACTAGGAGGCGGGCCTTCTCTGTGACAGCACCCACTCTATGGAACATCTTGCCCCCAGAGTTGAGGCAGATTTCCTCCCTCCCGACCTTTAGGAAAGAGCTGAAGACCTGGTTCTGCCACCTGGCATGGGAAGGAGGAGGTGGCTAATCCCCTAATAACTTTCATGGAGGTGGCTAATCCCCTAATTTTAATGTCCTTCTTTTAATGAATACCTCGTCCATCTGGATTTTATAATTATTTATTGTACTGTATATATTGTGGTTTTATATATTTTTAGATTTTATTTTAACTTATTTGTTGTGAACTGCCCAGAGTTCCCCATGGGGGGAGATGGGCGGTCATATAAGTTGAACAAATAAATAAATAAAATAAATAATCAATACAATAGAAAACTGTATATTAAGAGAGAGGGGGGAGAGAGAAGGCAGGTCTAATCTTAATAGTAACGGGAAAAACCTTTGATAAGCTCCAGTGGCAATTTTTACTTGCAATATTGAAAAAAAATACATACTGGAGAAGATATGTCTATGAAGGTTCTCAGTCATCCAGGTGGAATTGTCTGTAGCTTGAATCATGTCAACTGGATTTCTATTTTCTATTTTCTTAAAAATAGAAATCCATATAGAAATAGAAAATAGAAATCCAGTTGACATGATTCAAGCTACAGACATACTGGAGAAGAGTTCAAAGCCTGGGTTAAAAGTATATATGAACAGCAAAAGATAAAGATCATGGCCAATGGAACCCTTTTTGCAGATTGTCAAATAAATAAAAGCACTAGGCAAGGATGCCCACTCTCATCAGAGAACCACAAAGTGCGATTAGACGGTTGATGAAAATTAGAACTAATTTTCTTTCTTTCTTTCTTTCTTTCTTTCTTTCTTTCTTTCTTTCTTTTCTTTCTTTCTTTCTTTCTTTCTTTCTTTCCCCTCCCTCCCTCCCTCCCTCCCTCCCTCCCTCCCTCCCTCCTTCCTTCCTTCCTTCCTTCCTTCCTTCCTTCCTTCCTTCCTTCCTTCCTTCTTTCAAAATAAAATCTAACCTGAGAAACCAGCTCTTCAGAATTTTAACAGAGATATGTTTTGTTGCATGAATTACATGGGTATATGTGTTGGTGTATGTGTGTGTGAAAGTGAGGGAGAAAAAGGAAAAAAAACATACATCTCAATGAAGGCTCTGTGCAATTAAATTCCCATTTCCAACAACTTTGACTATTCAAAATATTACCTGCCATGGCTCTACCTCCAGAAGTTTCAGTTTCCTGCCACTCAACATTCTCCTATGTGGTTGTTGGCTCAATTGCACGGAGTGTAAAGAATGGGCCACAGCATACACTGCGTTGTATATACTGTAACTATGACTGGTCATGCTCATTTCAAAAAAAGCCCCAGGAAGGCTCTCCAGTTTCTCTTTCCCAGTGCAGACATTCTCCGTTTCCTCATTCACAGATGGGTTTGGAAATACACAGCCAAATGCTTGCTCCCACACATCTTTGATGAAACCATCTTGGTGAAAGAAGGAGAAATGGTTTCTTGTCTGAAGAAAATGCTGGAATCCTTCAACTTCATTTGAATAAGCTGCAAAGGTCAGAGCACCATGGAGGACTTGGATATCCCAGCTGTTCTGATAAAAGAATGATGCTAGACCCATCTGGGAAGCCACGATCCACACCTTACCTTTTGGCTTTATAGAAACTATTTCCATTTCAGGTAGATGTAACAACCATCTCAAATGTAAAACATAATTATCATTGATTACCACAGCATTCGCTTTAGTGTTACTAAAAACATGAAATGTTTTCACAAGCGAATTCAAGTCTTCAAAAATACTGTTAATGTAAAATGGGTTCAGTTGTTCTAAGAAGGCAACACAGATTCCATGGCGAGAAAACACTGAAAATTTAAGTTGATAATATTCTGCTGCACCTTCTCCTTTCACAAGTATCCCAACCCAGATCCACCTGAAGTGCAAAAGTAGTTCAATAATCCCTCTGAAATGGAAGTCTTCCCCTGGAACCATGTGGTAATAGAAGGGGATTTCAGTTTTACCATTCATACTTGGAGGAGAGCCATATAGGAACTATAGCAATAAAAATTGGATAAAAAATAGAAAGGATAGGGAATAAACTTGATTGACATAAGAAAATAAGTATCCTCTGAAATATAAGAATTCTGAAATATATTAGTATATGCTTTCACATGTTCCCTTCCAAATCCACAATACTATGATTAAATGATTTGCCATCCTTTTACCACTTAAATTGGAGATTTATTTTGTTATTTTTTATTCTGTTCCATCTACAGTGAAAATGATATGTCTGAAAGTAATTTATAATTAGATAATATTATAGGACAATATAGAATATGTAAGCTCCTTGTGGGACAGAATGTATATAGAGTCCCCTTTCGAAGAGAAAGAGTCCCCTTTGTGGGGGGAGATGGGCAGTGATAGAAGTTGGACAAATAAATAAATAAATAAATAAATAAATAAAGTCTATGTCTTCTCAATTTATTGAATTTTTTGTGAGCACCACTGAGCATTTTCCATAATGAATCCCTCAGTCTTTAATGTCTTCTATGAGGATGGAATATCCAGCAACAATGTGCTGTCTTGGTACAGTATGGGCATTATTAACTTGCTTTCATAAAGTCCCTGATATTTTATTTATTTATTTATTTATTTGTTTGTTTATTTATTTATATATTTATATTTATAAACATATTTATATCCCGCCCATCTCCCCCGCAAAGATTTAATAGCTGGGCAATTCAACATACTAAACCAGGAAATGTATTAAAAATATCAGTTTACTGAAGCCTGAAACAGTGGAAAATACTATTTAGATTTTTCTTCATAGTATTTATAATTATCTTCTTAACAGTTAGAAAAGTTTAATAAACTCAGTTTTATGAGAAGATTATATACATAAATGGAAGTATTGACAAACTCCCCCGTTTGGGGGAGATGGGCTGTCATAGAAATACAAATAATAAATAAATATATAAATAAAACTATGTAAATTACTATAAAAGTTAAATATTAAACTTTTCTAACTGTTAAGAAGATAATTATAAATACTATCAAGAAAAATCTAAATAGTATTTTCCACTGTTTAAGGCTTCAGTAAACTGATCTTTTTAATACATTTCCTGGTTTCGTATGTTGAATTGCCCAGCTATTAAATTGTAGCTTAAAAGACATTTCTTTCTATTCCTGCCAGGAAATAATTTTCTTTATCTCAACTTCTCAGGGTAGGACTGGGATATTGGGCAAAAAGTTCCAACATCTGGGAGGGTTTCCTGGAGATACAAACCCATTGTTCTACACCAAAAAAAAAAAAGGCAAGGAGGATTCTGATTCTGCCAAGATAGCATTTCTATAGTGGTATTTACTTTTACAGCATTATCAATTATAGTTCAAGTCTAACAATATATTTTCCAATCGAAGAGAATATATTTTCCTTTTGTTAAAGTATATTATTTTCTAACATTTAGTGTTTGAATTAGGTTCTGCACTGGATTCTTTCCTCATTCATATCTCATAATCAACTTCTCTCTGAATGCTATGTATACACTTCATAAATTGCCAACATGATGAACTGGTAATGATCATTAATGGTTAATCTTTGAAACTGACCAATCCTTACACCAAACTCTGAAATTCAATTTACATAGCTTTATGGTTTAATAAATATTTTCTTGAATATATTTCATACAGAAATGTAGGTGAAATTAAATATATCTTAAGGTCATGCAATACAAAACAAAATGTGGATAACTTATTTATTTATTATTTGGATTTATCCCCACCCATCTCTACCATGGCGGTCTCCGGGCGATTAACTTATCATTAATGCATCTTACCTGTGGAATATTGTAAGTGCCTAAAATATCTGCCATATCAAAAGAGATTACAGGATCAAGAGTCCCAACAACTGATACAAGTTTGTTCAGGATGCCACAATTGTAGTTAGGACTGGTATATTGGGCAAATATCTCAAATAAAGAACAAATATGGCTGGGAGAGCCATATTGGTCTAGTAGTTAAAGCATCAGGCTAGAAACCAGGAATCTGTGAGTTTTAATTGTACCTTAAGCATGAAAGCTGGCTGGGAGACTTTGGGCCAGTCTCTTTCCCTCAGCCAACTCACCTCACAGGGTTGTTATTGTGGTGAAAATAGGAGGAGGAAGGAGTATTAGGTACGTTCGCCACCTTGAGTTATTTATAAAAATGGTAAAGGTGGGATAATTTTTTTTAAAAAAAAAGGGAGCAACATCTGGAAGGACTTCCTAGAGATACAAAGCCATGGTTCTGCTCCAAATACAGGGCAAGGAGACTTCCGATTCTGCTCAGATATCAATCTCTATAGGGATAGTTTCTTTTAAAGAGTGATCAAATATAGTTCTAAGTCTAAGGACATATTTTCCTTTAATTAAAGTATATTATTTTCTAACATTTAGTGTCTGAATTAGTTTCTGCAGTGAATTCTTTCCTCATTCATATCTCATAATAAACTTCTCTCTGAATGTTATGTATACACTTCATAAAATGTCACAGTGATGAATTGGTAGTGATTATTAATGATTAATCTTTGAAACTGACCAATCCTTACTTCAAGTTATGAAATTGAATTTACATTGTTTTGCAAGTAGATGAATAGGTACCACTTCGGTGGGTAGGTAACAGCATTCTGCGTGCGTCATGCTGGCCACATGATCGTGGAAGTGTCTTTGGACAACGCTGGCTCTTCGGCTAACAAACGGAGATGAGCACTGACCCCTAGTCGGACATGACTGCACAAATGTGCGGGGGGAACCTTTACATTTTAATGGTTTAATAAATGATTTCTTAAATATATTTCATAGCGAAACCTCAATGAAATTAAATATAACTTAAGGTCTTGCAATACAAAGCAAAATGTGGATAACTTATCATTAATGCATCTTACCTGTGGAACTTTGTAAGTGCCTAAAATATTTGCCATGTCAAAAGAAATTTCAGGATCAAGAGTCCCAACAACTGATACAACTTTGCTCAGGATGCCACAATTGTAGTTGGGAATGAATCTGTTCTGACTGGAGAAAAGTTCCATTGTGGCATGATATGTGTATGGCCCACCATAGTTTTCATAGATTCTGAAGCCCAAGGTGATGTTAGGTAAGAGCTGGAGGTCTTCATTGATCATCTTCACAGCAAATATCATGGCCAAAATATGCTGGTAATACTTAATTAGGACTCTGCAATGGGAATT
This sequence comes from Charina bottae, assembly GCA_023362775.1. Classification (NCBI taxonomy): domain Eukaryota; kingdom Metazoa; phylum Chordata; class Lepidosauria; order Squamata; family Charinaidae; genus Charina; species Charina bottae. The sequence continues at coordinate 27,735,040 of JALMGJ010000011.1, forward strand.
ACATGCTGTATCAAATGGAATTCTGCACCAAAAAAGGGCAGTGATACTAAACGGTAGAAAATTCATGTGTCAAAATGCTGTAGTCACTGTTTCACATTAATTGATTAATTGATTACCATTAACTATAAATATTGTGGAATTAGTTTTCAGTGGAATAATCACCGGCTTTTCTTTAGTGGTTTTGCCATTTTTCAGCTATTTCGAGTAAATGACACTGAACAGAATGACTGGCAAGCAAGTAAAACAGACATTGAAGTAGAGCTCTGTGGTACAGTCACTCTTTGTCTGGCTAAAAAGGTTTTAAGGGAGCATAAAGAATGGCAAAGGTGTTGAATTTAGTCTGGTGTACCTTTTCCTCCAAGACTGCATATATCTTGTAGAAGCCCAAGCAACAGTGAGTTTTTGTTTTTTCTTCAAGTCAGTCTTGACTCCTGGTGATTCTTCTTGGCAAGGTTTTTTCGGAAGTGATTTGCCATTGCCTCCTTTTTAGGGTGGAGAAAGAGTGACTGGCCCAAGATCTCCCAGCTGGGTTTGTGTCTAAGACAAGACTACAACTCACGGTCTCCCCATTTCTAACCTAGTGCCTTAACCACTACACCAAGCTTGCTCTCAACAGTGATTTACGACTATGCTATACTCAATTAGCTACTCTTTCTGATGGTATAAAATGCCGCATTAAATGCTATAAACAATTATTAAGCATGGCATAAATTGTAGGTCTTTATATTATATTAGTAAGTAATTAAAAAATCTCACAATATTAAAAATCCATCTTAATTTTAACTAAGATTCATTGGCTTTGCTCCCCTAAATAACCAGGGTAAAAATATTGTTGTATAATATGAACTTCACAGATATTTATGGTACAGATACACAAAGGAGGATACAAATTTAAATGGACATATTGTCAGGGAAAGTTTGGTAAAAGCATGGAATTCTATAGGGAAAATCATAAGCCCAACAAATTCACCATTAACCTCTCTTTCAAATGCTTTCCATATTAGAGACAATTACAGTAAGACAAATGCAATGACATATGTAGGGACCGTCTTATCCCCATTACATCATCCCGTCCCATCCGGTCTTGCAGGGAGGGCATGCTACGGACCCCATCGGTCAAAGAATTCCATCGAACAGGGTCATGGAAGTGTGCCTTCTCTGCAGTAGTGCCTGCTCTGTGCAATATTCTCCCCCCCAGAGTTAAGACAGTCCCCCTCGCTCCTGGACTTCCGGAAAAAACTCAAGACTTGGCTCTGCCAACAGGCCTGGGGCAAGAAGAAGAGTTTAAACTCTTGGGAATGGCTAATAACTTAGGATGGCCCTAGAGTTGCCCTTTCCAGTGTTTTAAAGAAGATACTAACATCTTGATTTTATTATATTTATTGTATTTTTAAATTGCTAATTTTAATGTTTATTAATTTATTCATATTTGTATTAGAATTTGTGTTGGATTGTAAACTGCCCAGAGTCCCTTTGAGGGAGTTGGGCGGTGATAAATCGAATAAATAAATAAATAAATAAAGTAAGTAAGTAAGTAAGTAAGTAAGTAAGTAGATATCAACCCTGACTGCTCATTGGAAGGACAGATGCTGAAGCTGAAGCTCAAATACTTTGGCCACCTAATGCGAAGAGAGGACTCACTGGAAAAGACCCTGATGCTGGGAAAGACTGAAGGCAAAAGGAGAAGGGGACGGCAGAGGATGAGATGGTTAGATAGCATCACCGATGTAATGAACATGAATTTGAGTAAACTCCGAGAGACAGTGGAGGACAGGAAGGCCTGGTGTGCTATGGTCCATGAAGTCACGAAGAGTCGGACATGACTAAACGACTGAACAACAACAATAAAAGTAGACAGAGTCAACTCAGACTCAGTGAACAGGTTAAAGACTCAGCAAGAATTGTTCACTGAAGGCCAGAATGTATACCATGGTTGATGTATTTACAAATTGCTGGAAGATAAAAATCTGATCTTAAGAATGAGGAGGGGACATTAAGAAAAATGACACAATTTGAAATACGTATACGAAACCATACCCGCCTTAGGCATGAAAGCCGGCTGGGTGACCTTGGGCCAGTCACTCTCTCTCAGCCGAACTCACCTCACTGGGTTGTTGTGGGGAAAACAGGAGGACAATGAAGTATTAGGTTTGTTCCCCACTGTCAGGCTCTCCAATCAAACATTCTCAGAACCTTTGATCATTTTTGCCTGCATGAAACCTGCAAGGCTGGAGGCTGGGGAGAGAGTTGGGAGGGGTCAGGACAGGAGTGTGAAATCAGTTTGTTTGGACTATCTTTGGAATGCAAGGCCAGCCATTGGAGCCATTGGAGACAATAGAGACATCTTTACAAAGCAACCTGGGACAGACAACAAGGGGGTCCAAAGGGGGAGTGGGGGGGAAGAGGCTTGACTTCCTGAACTGTTTAATTTGGGAAAAGAGCAGAAATTTTCATTCTCAACTTTTTCATTGTGCTGTGTACTACTTTCCATTAAATAAGAATACTGCAAGTCCTTTGCATGATTCTACTTTAATTGGAATTGAGTATAGCAGTCATTACACCTGCCTTGAGTTATTTATAAAAATAGTAAAGGCGGGATAAAAATTAATTAAATAAATAAGAAATAAAATAAATACGATCTGTTAGGGCAGATATACAAACTCCTACTTAGACAAAGAGACAGAACAAATAAAAAGTGTATGATAAAATGAATGCAAAATTTTAAACAACCAGCCACAACACAACAATGGGAAGAATTATACACCAATTCCATATAAATTACTCCAAGCCATTATCTAAAAAAAAAATACAAAATGTTTTACAGATGGTATGCAACTCTTTCAATAAACTCCAAGAAAGATAAATCATATAGTCATACATGTTGGGAATGCCATGAAACAGAAGGTTTCATATAACAAAAAAGCCCTCAATAGTACTGGAAATTTATGCATAGTACAATGCAGAAAATGTTGGAAATTAAATTCAAAATGAAATCACAACATTTTGAAATAGGTATAGTCCCAGAATATATCAACAAGAAATATAATAATTTTTGAGATACATGCTCACAGCAGCAAAAATAAATTTTGCACAATATTGGAATAAAGATAAAATTTTGATGATATCTGATTGGGAAATTAACCTTGGAGAATATGCAGCAATGGGGAAATTAAAAGCATATATTCACAAGAGAAAGTTAACTAAATTCAAGCAAAAATGGTTCCTACGTATACAATATATTATGCAGCATGGCAAATATAAACACTTACAGTATAGCTTTTAAGGTCACCTACATGCTTATAAACACCATAAATCAGTTGAGGCAAAGAAGGGGGGAGGAAGTTAGAAATCAAATAGCTTTTTTAACCTTTTTGTTAGTTTTCTTTTTTTCTTGTTTTTAATTGCATAAAAACAATAAGGAAAAATGTAGTGGAGACCTTAGCATTAAGTATTAACCTTAAGATAGAAACCTTTATTATGTAAGAAATTATTTAATATAGTTTGCAGTTGTCCATCAATGCCACATTCAGCTTTAGATGTAAAATTTAAGCAACATTATACTTATAAACATTAATATTTTAGAAATCATAGTTAATATTGAGATAAAATATATTTTTCTTTATGTTTGAAGGATTAAGTTATGTAAACATCAGTGTGTTAATAATCTAATTAAGTAACACTGAGGGCAGGTATTTCTCCCCTCCACACAGCCCAAAAGGCTTCATTACATTATAAAATTATTCCTGGAAGAAAATTGCAAATTTCTTGCCCTTTTATTCAGTTAAATTATGCTGCATCTCCAAATGAATAATATTTTTTGAGTTAATTAAGAACCTAGCTGTTGATTTCCTTTAGAAAGTACAAGAAAGTGGTGATGATTTCGAATTTAATATATGACTTGGAAAACATAATCTCATATATATTTTAACTGGGAATATCTATATTTGCATCACTGCCAATAATTATGATTCATAGAATATGTCCATTAAAGAATTTCATTTAGATTGATATGGATTATAGAAATAAAAAAATGTCTTACAGAGGTTCTCCAACAGCAGAATGCTTAGGAACATCCTCAAAGGATTCGATATCTGTAGGCATGAAGATAAAAGAACTCATGCCACCAACAATTAGGTCAGCTGGTTGGAAATAATTGTGCACAATCGGGATAGGATCTCTGGTTCTGCAGCTTATTATTTGACTTTTACAGGCCATATGTGGCAATAGCAGTAGTGGAAGAATCCTTCCCAACATGTTCAACATTAATCCCAGCTGATAAAGTTTCTCCCAATTCCATATATGCTTAAGAGCCTCCAAGAATAGACTAGCTTGAACTGAATCTCCACCTGTTGCTCACATTCTGTTTTTGACCCTAGAATAAAAATCATTCTGAGAAATCATTATGTTAATGATCTCACCTGTCCCTAATCAATAAGAACAATAAAAAATTAAACATTTACCTTGTCCATCAACACTCAGTACTCAAGCTTCTTAGTAGGAAGATACTGGCAATCGGGGCCTGGAAAAGCAGAAAAATTAATAATAGTTATTTTGATATTCATAAGTGGGAGAGAAAATAGCAACCTTCAAATTTCAATTTCTCTGTGGAACACCAAGGGTAGAATGAGCCAGTAGTTATAAAACTACAGGGACTTGTCCAAGCAGTCGCCAGGAGTCAACACTGACTTGAAGGCACGAATACAAACAAAATCTGTTAACACAACTACACACACATACCCTCCAAGCCAACAACAAGCAAAGTTGCTACTTAGGCACATGTCTAGACTTGTTGGAATCATGCTTGTGAGCAAGTGCTGAAGTTTTGAAGGATTGCACAGTTTACCAACCACTCCTGGAACAGATATACAGTATTGTTCATCATTGCTTGCACGTACTGTGTTGAATACAACAGAAGCAGCTTTGTTTCACCAAGGAGAAAGATGGACATCAAGAGAACAGTAAATAAATGGTACAATAAATACAATTCACTATGGTAGCAACTGAATCAGTGCCAATGCCCCAACTGGACCAAGATGCCCTCCGAACAGTCACTCATGCCCTTGTCATCTCCCATATAGACTATTGCAACGCACTCTACATGGGGCTACCCTTGAAGAGTATCCAGAAGCTTCAACTGGTCCAGAATGCAGCTGTGCAGACAGTTATTGGTGCCGTAAAATCGGCCCATGTGACACCTCTGCTGCATGAGCTGCATTGGGTACCAGTTTGCTTCTGGGTCCAATTCAAGGTGTTGGTTATCACCTTTAAAGCCCTACATGGTATGGGACCAGGGTACCTGAGGGACCGTCTCATCCCCGGAACATCGACCCACCCCACTTGGTCATGCAGAGAGGGCATGCTAAGGAACCCATCGGCTAAAGAGTTCCATCTAGCGGGATCCAGGAGGCGTGCCTTCTCTGCAGTAGCACCTGCTCTTTGGAATATCTTGCCCCTGGAGCTGAAGCAGGTTTCTTCACTCCCGACCTTCCGGAAAGACCTGAAGACCTGGTTCTGCCGCCTGTCTTGGGATGGGAATGCCAATAGTTCCTCTTGGGAGTGGGTGGTGCCATGAAACCTGCCTTATTATTAACATATTTTTGTTTGGATTTTACATGTAAATTATTGTGGCTGTAATTTTATATTTTTATCTTATCTTATTATTGTGAACTGCCCAGAGTCCCCAGGTGAGGAGGAGATGGGCATTGATACAAATTTAAATAATAAATAAATAAAATAAATATTTATATTACCATGATAACTGCTGCTATTACAAATCTTCTGAAGATTTTTCTGATCTAGAATATAGCTAAATTCCATTCCTTCAGAGAGGCCACTCTATTTGTACTGTGATTAAGAGTGCTATCAAGTGAAGACTGGCCTGCTTGTCACTGTGGATATGATTTGGGGCAGGGGTTGGCAATATTTTTTCCATCAGGGACCACCCCCATCGGAACATTTTTTTCAAGGACCGGGGGGTGGGGTTTGCGGGCAGCAGTCAATTGGATGGATGGGGGCAGGGTTTGTGGGTGGCACCTAATCAGATGGACGGGGCAGGGTTTGTAGGCCTGCTGCTCCGGGGCACCAAGAGCATTCTCGGAGTCCCCGGAGAATGTCTTCAGTTCCAGCAGAAAGGCAAAAGCTTCGCCGCACACACGCATGCTGCCGAAACCCTTCTGGCACAGAGATTTCCCACCCACCCACCCTACGCTGCTCACCTGTGCAGCGGGGAAGTGGTCGGCATCCTGTGCGTGCGGTGAGGCTTTTGCTGCCGGGCGCTTCTCCACTGCACAGCTGAGTGGCGTAGGGGGGGCTGGGATGGAAAATCTCCATGCTCTGTGTGCGCACACTGCCAAAAGTGACCAAAACAAAAACATTCATATTTATCAAGGGAAGATAGTAGTTAAGTTTCATTTTAGGCTTCAGAAAAGTGAAGGGTAGTTGTGATTAATGAGCATGGGAGCACTCAAGACTACATGGCTTATTACAGGGTGCAAAGCTGGTAGTGGTCTTGCTGGCATCTGAGAAACCCCTGTCATGTACAGGACAGGCTAGGAGAATTGTTCTATGGACTTTTTCAAAAAACAATGCCTTTTCTGAGGAAAGGGTTAGAAATCATTAAGCCGCATGTGAATTCAGCAGCCAAGAACATTGACAAGTTATATCCCCTGTTGGGGTGGGGGGTGGCAACTATTCTTTGTTATTCTTTTTCTGTCTCCTGTAGCTTTAAGAAGAAAAAGCTCCTCTCCTTTCCCCTTGTTTTACACATGCACATCTTGAATCTTAGAAAAAGATAAACCTGCTTCCATACTTTATTCCTTCTTCCTCTATCACTGAATTTTCCTCCCTCTGTTCCAAACTCTGCCTAATAGTTTTTTCAAAGTTTTCATTATTACAACTTAGCAACCTGGGAATATTGGTATTGCCATAAGTACTAAGCTTTTCTTCTTCTTATCAGGTATATATATCTGATGTCAGGGCTTTAAGGGCAAGCAGAATCAATGTCAGTGTTTTTTAGATTATACATGGAAGGAAAATTGCAACAATTAAATATTGACTTTTCTGTAGCTGTGTGTGAAAAAAATGTGATACTTATGTGTAGCTGCTCATCATTCCTATTGGGCTATTGTCATTTTCAAATGAACCAACCTCAGAGAAACTAATTCATTAAGGGAAAGGGATTGTTGGGGAAGCTGCTATAATAGCCAACACAAAGCATGTTAAGTGTTCAGCTAGAATTTCCAAAGATGACTTTCTCTTAAAATGGGATGGGGTGCTGTAGCCTTAAAGGGACACTAAATCGAGCCACCCCATTTCTAAATTACCCAATTTATATATTTTTAAGTTTATGTACCCCAAGATAGGCTTTCTACAGCAAGAAGTGATCTCTCTTGGTGCTTATCATTGTTTCTCAATGAATTTTTAAATCTTTTTAAGCTTTGGCTTGTTTTCCCATTTGGATATTGGGGAGGACTGAGATGAATTTTTAAATCTTTTTAAGCTTTGGCTTGTTTTCCCATTTGGATATTGGGGAGGACTGAGAATAAATCATGTGTATTACCGACATCTGGCTGGGCCCTGAAGGGGGAGTGCCGCTTTTGGAAATGTGCCCGGCCGGGTTTACAGTGTGGCACCAGCTGAGACCCCAGGGCAGGGGAGGAGGGGTGGCTGTTGTCATCTGGGAATCTCTTGAGGCCTTCAGGGGCACTGCTCCACAAGTGGCCAGTTGTGAGAACTGTTTCTGAAGTTGGGCTCCTGAGAACATTTGGGATTGTTGCTACTGTACCAGTCTCCCTGCCGCCTACTAACCTCTCTGCCTGAGCTGCTGGAGGCTGTCTTGGGGTTGGCAGTGGAATTTCCTGGGGGACTTCAACCTGCCATCCCTGGGGCGTGCCTTGGAGGCAGCTCGAGAGTTCATGGCTACTGTGGCGGCCATGGGCCTGTCTCAGTTTATTCCGGACCCAACTCAAGACAGTGGCCTCACACCAGACTTGGTTTTCTTGTCAGAGCAGTGGCAATGTGATCTGAGGGGAGAGTTACATCTGTCCCCACTGTCATTGTCAGATCATGCCCTGGTGACCTTGAGATTCTCCTACACCACCCCCTCTGCAGGGAGGAAGGACCCATTTGATTGGTCCACCCTGGCGACTGATGGACCCAATGGGGTTTCAAAGGGAGGTGGGGGTTTTAGCTGAGGATCTCCTGCATGGTCCAGTGGAGGCCCTGGCTGCTGCCTGGAATAGGGAGGTGGCCAGGGCCTTGGACAGGATTGCGCCAGTGTGACCTCTCTTGTCCCATTGAACCTGATACTCACCATGGTTTACGGAGGAGTTGAGGGTTCTAAAGAGGATCAAGAGAATTCTAGAATGCCACTGGAGGAAGACAAGGACCGAGTCTGACTGAACACAAGCTAGAGCTGCTATTAAGGCCTACCTTGTGGTGGTAAGAGTGGCGAAGCATCAATATTTAAGGAGGCACTGGTGCAATTCCTCCTCAAGAAACCTTCCCTGGACCCCACAGTTTTAAACAACTTTTGTCCTGTCTCCCACCTTCCCTTTTTGGGAAAGGTGGTTGAGAAGGTGGTGGTGCTGCAACTCCAGAGGATTCTGGAGGAAATGGATTATCTAGACCCCTTTCAGTCATGTTTCAGGCTGGGATATGGGACAGAGACTGCATTGGTCGTGTTTATGGATGATCTCTGGTGGGAGCGAGATGGAGGGAGTGTATCCATTCTCGCTCTCTTGGACCTCTCAGCGGCTTTCGATACCGTCGACCATGGTATCCTTTTGGGACGGCTCAGAGAGTTGGGGGTGGACAGCGTAGTTTTACGCTGGTTCGCCTCCTTCCTCTGGGACTATTCCCAATCGGTGGTAATAGGAGAGGAGAGATCTGACCCTCGACCCCTCTTGTGTGGGGTGCCGCAGGGTTCAGTTCTCTCTCCTCTCCTATTTAACATCTACATGAAGCCGCTGGGCGAGATCATCTGTCACCACAGGATGAGGTATCACCAGTATGCTGATGATACCCAGTTGTATATCTCCATCCCGGGTGAAGTAAGTGTTGCAGTCGACACCCTATCTCAGTGCCTGGTGGCTGTTGGGGCCTGGATGGGAAACAACAGGCTTCAGCTGAACCCTGGTAAGATGGAGTGGCTTTGGATTGATGGCCTCTCGACTTCCAGGAAGTTGTCATCTTTAACTCTGGATGGGGTGGCCCTGCCCCGTTCATATTCAGTGCGAAACATGGGTGTCCTCCTGGACTTGTGACTCCTGCTCGAGGAGCAGGTGGCAGTCATGGCCAGGAGGGCCTTTGCACAGCTTCGGGTTGTGCGCCAGTTGCAACCCTTCCTGGATCAAGAGGCCCTCCAAACAGTCACTCATGCCCTTGTCATCTCCCATATAGATTACTCCAACACGCTCTACATGGGGCTACCCTTGAAGAGTATCTGGAAGCTTCAGCTGGTCCAGAATGCAGCTGCACGGATAGTTCATGGTGCTATAAGATCAGCACATGTAACACCGCTACTCTGTGAGCTGCATTGTGTACCAGTTTGCTTCCAGGTCCAATTCAAGGTATTGGTTATCACCTTTAAAGCCCTACATGGCATGGGACTAGGGTACCTGAAGGACCATCTTATCCTGACCACATCTACCCGCCCCACCCAATCATGCAGAGAGGGCATGATTTGGAACCCATCAATAAAAGAATTCCATCTAGCGGGGTCCAGGAGGCATGCCTTCTCTGTGATAGCACCCGCCCTGTGGAATATCTTGCCCCCAGAGGTGAGGTGGGCACCCTTGCTCCTGGCCTCCAGGAAGTCTTTAAATACCTGGTTCTGCCGCCTTGCTTGGAACGAAGGAAATAATAGTTCCTCCTGGGGATGGTTGGCTTAGTAATACCCTCCTTTTAAGAACTTACCATCTTTCGATTTTTCTATTTATTATTATAGTGGATTTTAGATATATAGGTTTTAATTGTTTTTATGATATTGTTGTAAACCACCCAGAGTATGTATGTATGTATGTATGTATGTATGTATGTATGTATGTAAATAAATAAATAAATAAATAAATAAATAAATAAATAAATTCTCTGATCTTCTTGCATCTGCAGAATGCTGTCTGATGGCCATGTTTAAGATCACCCGATCCCTTCTGGGGAAGATTGATCTAGTTACTCATATACAGGGCAGTGCAGAGGAGTTTTTTGAGCATCTGGAGGACAAAATTGCTCGGATCCATTCCAAGTTGGACTCCAAGCATGCGGCAGGGTCTGTGGAGATGGGAAACGTGCTTACTCGGTTATCTGGGAACAGTTTGATCCTGTTGGGCCCGAGGAAGTTGACAGGGTTCTACGGACTGTAAATCCCATCACCTGTCAATTAGATACTTGTCCTTCCTTGCTGGCGAAGGCAGCTTGGGAGGTGATGTGTGGTTGGGTCCAGGCAATAGTAAATTAATCCTTAGGGGAGGAAGTGTTTCCATTTGCCTCTAAAGAGGCGCTGGTGCACCCCTCCTCAAGAAACCATCACAGGATCCCACCGTGCTGGACAAATTTTGTACAGTCCCCACCTCCCCTTTTTAGGGAAGGTGGTTGAGAAAGTGGTGGTGCTGCAGCTCCAGAGGATCCTGGATGAAACGGATTATCTGGACCCTTTCCAGTTGGGTTTCAGGCCTGGATATGGGATGGAAAGAGCTTTGGTTGCACTTTTGGATGATCTCTGGTGGGAGCGGAATGGGGGCAGTGCATCCATCCTTGCTCTTCTTGACCTCTCAGCAATTTTTGATACCATTGACCATACTGTAGCTTGAATCATGTCAACTGGATTTCTATTTTCTCAGTGGAAACGTTTCGCTCCTTATCCAAGGAGCTTCTTCAGACTGAAGAAGCTCCTTGGATAAGGAGCGAAACGTTTCCACTGAGAAAATAGAAATCCAGTTGACATGATTCAAGCTACAGACTGTTCCACCTGGATGACTGAGAACCTTCATCGACACCATTGACCATAGTATCATTTTGGGTCAGCTCAAGGAGTTGGGGGTGGGTGGCATGGTTTTGCACTAGTTCAACTCCTTCCTCCAGGGCCGGTCCAAATCTGTGTTGATAGAGAGTGAGAGATCTGGCCCGCGGCCCCTCCTTTGTGGGGTGCTGCAGGGTTTGGTACTCTCTCTGCTCCTTTTTGACATCTACATGAAACCACTGGGTGAGATCATCTGTCGCCACGGGATAAGATATCATTAATATGCTGATGATAGTCAATTATACATCTCTGTCCTGGGTGACTTTAGTGAAGCTGTGACCACCCTCTCTTGGTGCCTGGAGGCTGTAGGGGTCTAGATGGGGAACAACAGGCTTCAGCTGAACCCTAGTAAGAAGGAGTGGCTGTGGGTTGTGGACCCCTTAGCATCCAGGAATTTACCATCTTTGGTTATGGTTGGGGTTGCACTGCCCCAGACAGATCCAGTGTGGAATGTGGGGGTTCTCCTTGATTCATGACTCCTGCTCAAAGAGCAAGTAGCAGTTGTAACCAGGGGAGCCTTTGCAGAACTTCATGTTGTGTGCCAGATATGCCCCTTCCTGGATCGGGAGGCCCTCTGATCAGTCACTCATGCCCTAATCTCCCACATAGACTACTGAAATGCGCTCTACATAGGGCTACCCTTGAAAAGTATCCAGAAGCTACAGCTGGTTCAAAATGAGGCCACACAAGCAGTTTTAGGAGCTCCAAATTGGGCAGGTATAACACCTTTGCTGCGTGAGGTGGATTGGGTGCCAGTCTGCTTCTGGGTCCAATTCAAGGTGTTGGTTTTCACCTTTAAAGTCCTACATGGCATGGGTCCAGGTTATCTGAGGTACCGCCTCACCCCCATTACATTGTACCATCCCACCCGGTCAGGCAGAGAGGGCACTACAGACCTGGTCCATGAGAGATTTTCAATTGGCAGGGTCCAGGAGGAGAGCCTTCTCTGCCATGGCCCCTGTCCTTTGGAATAACTTACCTCCAGATGTGAGGCAGGCCCCTACTCCACCGGCCTTCAGAAAGCGAGTTAAAAAGTGGCTATGCCATCTTGCTTGGGGTGAGGGGGGGATAGTCAAGCATGGGGCTGGTTGATATCTTGATGTGACCCTAGAAAATTTTACTAAGACCATCTTGAATTTTATATTTTATATTTCATATTGTATTTTTTTATATTTATATATATTGATATTTTATACTGAATTTATGCTTTTTATTCAGTGTAAACCACCCAGAGTCTTCGTCACATGAGAAGGGTGATGAATAAATATCATAAATAAATAAATAAATAAATAAATAAATAAATAAATAAATAAATAGCTAGCTAGCTAGCTAGCTAGCTAGCTAGCTAGCCTCCCTGCTATTATTTTTGCACTGAATTTAAAGGACTTAATATTTTCCTGTGCATTGAATCTGCGGTTTTGAATCTTCAGTTTTCTGTTTCCAGTTTCCCTGGGAGCTGCTTGTTAGCATACTTCCTCTTGTGTCAACATCTTTCAGAAACCTTCTATTAACTCATTAACTCCTACTTTTGCTAGTTAAGTATCTAGGGGGCACCATATTCTACTGCCTGAAACATGAAGGATCTCAAGACTTTTTCAGTTTCATTCTGATCTTAAGCAGATTCTCTCTAATTCCTGTCAAGTTATTTTGCAAGATATTCAGGACATTGTGGAAAATATCAGCTTTAAAATGAGGCATCTGGCTGAAGACGTTGTGGAAGAAGTTGACGATTTTACTACTGACAGCGAGATTGAAGCCTTTGATGAAATGCCAAGTGGTGATTATATTCTGGAGTTGAAAGGGTTAAAGAGACAGTCTGGATTGCAAATTGCAAATGGAGTTGTTTTTCTGATGGAATGTTATGGGAAAGAAGAGGTTCTGTTCTGTGGGAGGTTTTTTGCTGAGAAATCTGAGTTTCTAAGTGGGGCAGTTGTGCTGTTTGATTTCTGTATGAAAAATGCCTTGTGTGTATTAAAGAGATATACTGTATAAATGCTTTGGTATATTTCGAAGCGGGATAAAGAATTAAGAATGTTTATCTTGATTGATTTCAAGGCTTGTAGGATTCTATTTTTCTTTAATGATTTGGATTAAGATTTACTGGATTGCTTTTAAGGTTTGTTTCATTTTTAAGATTTATAAGGTATAATAGTAATTGTCTGGTTTTAGGTTTAATAGGGTTAGGATTGTTATATTATTATTCTTAATTATAAAAGTAGATAATTTATATGTTTTTATAGTCTGATTTTTATTATAGTGAACAAAGATATATAGAATAGTGGTAGGAAGGAAATAAGTAAATAAATGTTGTTTTTTGGGGGAAAAGTTGATTTGGAAGTTTATATATTTCTTTTTATTTCAATATAAGGGAAGAAGCAATTGTATTTAGTGATTTTTATAATGTGATAATGGAATGATTTATAGAAATAATGTCATTTTGGTTTTATATAGAGCAAGGGATTGATTATGGAAATTGCTGTATACTCTTGGTGTTGAACATCAGAAGTCATTTCTTTATGTAATATTCAAAATATTTTCTTCTTGTGTTTCACACATTTTCATTTTTTTTCTTTCTTTTTATAGTTTTGTAGTTTTTATCTTTGCTTTAAACTTAATAAAATTCTTATAAAAATGGGATCAGGTGCAATTTCAGAGCAAAGTTCATGCATATGGAAGCTAGACACTGATTGCACCACTTTGATATGCATGTGTGTTAAAAAACAACTCATATTTTTGTGATTGTTTAAGTAGTTGAAAACATGTTTATCCTAATACAACTGTCTCTTCTAGATTGGTTAGATGTGTCAACCTGGACAATGAACTTCTTTAGTAGGCCTACACTGGCTTGCTGATAACCCCTATTCTAAAACAATTATTATCAGCAATACAAGATACTTATACAAAGACTAAAATAAATTATTTTAGCAAATCTGCTTACCAGCTATGCTACCATATCTCTGTCCTGTTCCGACTAAGACTGGACACGGAAGCGTTACTGAAAAACAACTTTATTTACACAGTTACAAGAGCAGCCCAATTTATAATGTCCTCTTCTTCTTCTGCAGGCTGTACCACAACCAGTTCAGAGAACACCCCCGGTCTAACCGGGAGGACCAGAGAGGACGCAGGCACTGTGGTGTCTGCTACAGCTGGTGGCGATCCGGATGAGACCAGCAAGGTGACCGTGGGCGTGGAGTTAGCTTGGCTGTCAGGGCTGGAAGTAGACCGGGGCCTGACAAAGGCAACCCACTGTTGACCGGCGTCGGCTGGGCTCGGTTGCTGGTCTGGGCTAGTGGCCGTCTGGGTAGGCTGGGACCCGATGGAAGCAGCCCACTGGTGATCGGCGTCGGCTGGGCTTGGCTGCTGGTCTGGGCTTGTGGCCGTCTGGGTAGACCGGGGCCCGACAAAGGCAATCCACTGTTGACCGGCGTTGGCGGGGCTCGGTTGGTGGTCTGGGCTAGTGGCCGTATGGGTAGACCGGGGCCCAACAAAGGCAACCCACTGCTGACTGGCATCGGCTGGGCTTGGCTGCTGGTCTGGGCTCATGGCCGTCTGGGTAGACCGGGGCCCGACAAAGGCAATCCACTGTTGGCCGGCGTCGGCTGGGCTCGGTTGTTGGTATGGGCTAGTGGCCATATGGGTAGACCGGGGCCCGACAAAGGCAACCCACTGGTGACCGGCGTCAGCTGGGTCCGGGGCAGAGGGCAATGGAGCAGCGGTAGCTCAGGCAGTCGGGAGAGAAGCAGGCAAGGTGGCGGCGCTTACCCCAGTGCTGGTTTCTTCCTCAGGAAGCAAGAAGGGCTCTGAAGAGCGTTCCGGGACTGGACTCTTGCAGGGTGGAGGCGCAACGACAGGCGGAGATTCGGGCACGAGGCTTCGGGTGGCAGCAAGGTAAGATGGCGATCCGAGACTTGGCACGGCAGCGGGGCTGCCTGCTGCTTCCGGGGGCTGGCTCTTCTTCCGGATCTGACTCTTCCGGATCGGACGGCAGACTGGTAAGTGGCCCACCTCGTGGCCCAACTCTCACAATCACTTTTGGCAACACTATGACTAGGAAAAATAACATTGTCAGATTCCCTGCCTTGAACCCCCAAAAAGGTACCTAGAGAATCAAACATGGTATGGGTAGATCAGAATCTTTATGGTATACTAGAATGAAGACACATGATTGCCCTAAAACAGGGGTCGGCAAACTTTTTATGCCGGGAGCCATTTTGACATGCTCGTGCACATTTTGAAATGCTCGAGAGCCAGGGGGTGGGGTTTGCGGGCGGGGGCCAATCACGTGGAAGGGGGCGGGGTTTGCGGGCGGGGGCCAATCGCGTGGAAGGGGGCGGGGGACTCACGGAGGGAGGGGGCGCAGCCAGCGGCTCCGCGAACCCGGCCCGGCCGCCCCACCGGGAGTAGCGGAGAAAGAGCTGCCACCCTTCGGCCGGCAGGACGGGCGCGGGAGAGCGGAAGGCTGCGCCCTCTCCACCGGGCGGGACCCGCGCCTCCTTCCCCACCAGCGCCCGAGCACAAACACCAGCCGGGACCCCGCGCGGAAGATGCCGCATGCCGCCAGCGCCTGACGTCAAGAAGGCTGCGCTTCCGTGCCCGGCGGGCGGGCGAGGCAGGGAGAGAAGGGGAGACGGAGGGGCTCCCTCTCCAGCCTCTGCGCCCCTTCAGGCCCATCTCTGCGAGGCCCGGTGCGGCAGGGAGGCGCTGCTGGCCTGGGACGCGGCGCTGTTGGAGGCAGCGCAGGAGCGGCTGCAGGGGCTGCTGCGGCTGGAGATGGCACTGCTCCGCGGCATCCAGGTGCTGGGCGAGGGGGTAGGCCCAGGACACGAGCGGCAGGGCAGCGCAGGGGGCCTGGCTGGCGCGGTGGTGGTGGCGGCGTGGGGACGGAGCCGGCGGAGGTTTGCCGGGCGGCAGGACGGGGCAGGCGGCACTGCTGGGGCTGGTGGCGGAGCTGGAGGGAGCAGAGGGACCAGGCGTTCCCGTGGGCGCAGCGCGCACTCTGCAACCCGCCTTGGAGAAGCGGCCGCGGGAGGCCCTCCGGGTGCACCCTCCCGCCCCATCAATCCCCCCACCCCGCTGTTCGTTGTCCTCTCCCCCCGCTAACCTGAGCCCTGCGGTGGCCGGGGGAGCCGAGGCAGGCTCGGACCGGAGGCGGCCAAGGGGAGAGCAGGCGGCTCTTCGCCCTGCGCCGCCCTGCCGCTCGCGTCCCGGGCCCGCACCCTCGCCCAGCACCTGGATGCCGCGGAGCAGCGCCATCTCCAGCCACAGCAGCCCCTGCAGCCGCTCCTGCGCTGCCTCCGACAGCGCCGCCTCCCGGGCCAGCAGCGCCTCCCTGCCGCGCCAGGCCTCGCTCAGTGCGAGAGCCAGGGGGCGGGGTTTGCGGGCGGGGGCCAATTGCTTGGAAGGGGCAGGGATGAGTTCAGCTGCGGAAGAGCCACACTCAAGGGGCCAAAGAGCCGCATCTGGCTCGTGAGCCGCCATTTCTGACCCTTGCCCTAAAACAACAAGAGGGTACAATCCCTTCTTAAATCCAGTTTAAGTCCAGTGCTTCCAACTTCTTTTCCCCAATTTTTATTCTTTACATCCTGTGTGTTACTACACTGTGTATATCTCCTTTTTCATGGGATGCAGACAGCAGTATGTTGGCATGCAAGGTAGTCTGAACTTCCAAACTTCCGCAGAACATCATAAGTATGAATGGGGTAAAATGGGGCTTTACCTGCATTTGTGCCATCCCAACTCAATTGAACTAAAACTGACCAGTAGCATATTTACATTTAGCAGGGATTGATACATATGGTTTATGTACACTTAAAACTGATAATTGAACCCTGCCTTGATTGACAAAAGTCATGATGGGTGGAAAAGGTCAATATCTATGGTGCATCTGGTAACAGCTGTGGAATATGGGAGACTGTAACTTGACTTGCAAGAAGAGAAAGGAAAGGAGGGAGGGAGGGAAGGAGGAAGGGAGAGGGGTTTGTGCCTTGGTGAAACTTATGCTTTAAATTTTGTATTCTTTGTGGACTAATGAATAATGTGCTTGTCATCTTTACATATTAAATTATTCTGTCTTCTTAATGAGTCATGAGAGGCGTGTCATCCTGAAATGAGTAAAGTGAAAGAAATAGACCTACAAACTAAACAAAAAGAAAAAAATCATGTTAGAAAAGAAGGGAAGAAAGATCTGTTGTTATTATTATTATATATAGTAAGTGTAGGTCTATAAATATCTACAATATACAGTATGTTTAATACAGATTTACAGACATAGAAAACCAAGTTGATGTTCCTCTTCCAATGGACCTCTTCTTATCACCTGGTCCAGAAATCAGCCTCTTATGAGTCCCAATCCTGACTTCAGTCTTTTTTCTAACATTTAGTGTGTGAATTAGTTACTGCAGTGGATTCTTTCCTCATTCATATCTCATAATTAACTTCTCTTTGAATACTATTAATACACTTCATAAAATACCACCATGAAGAACTCGGCAAGTCTTTCTCACTCAGCCCTAGGAAGGAGGCAATGGCAAACCACTTCTGAAATCTTGCCAAGAAAACTGCAGGAAGTAGTCCAGATAGTCACCAAGGATCGGACAGAATTAAATGGCTGGCATGCATAAATAAATAAATAAATAAATAAATAAATAAATAAATAAATAAAAAAGGTTTAATAAATGTTTTCTTAAATATATTTCACAGAGAAATGTAAATGAAATTAAATACATCTTAGGGTCATGCAATACAATGCAAAGTGTGGATAAATTATCATTGATGCATCTTACCTGTTGAACTTTGTAATTGCCTAAAATATCTGCCATATCAAAAGAGATTTCAGGATGAAGAGTCCCAACAACTGATACAAGTTTGTTCAGGATGCCACAATTGTAGTTTGGAATGAATCTGTTCTGACTGGAGAAAAGTTCCATTGTGGCATGATACTGTATGTGTACGTCCCACCATAGTTTTAATAGATTCTGAAGCTCAAGGTGATGTTATGTAATAATATTGTGGAATTAGTTTTCAGTGGAATAATCACTGGCTTTTCTTTAGTGTGTTTCAGCTATTTTGCGTAAATGACACTGAACAGATTAATTGGCATGCACGTAAAACAGACATTGAACTAGAGCTCTGTGGTGCAGTCACTTTTTGTTTGGCTAAAAAAGTTTTAAGGGAGCATAAAGAGTGGTGAAGGTTTTGAATTTAATCTGGTTTATCATTTCCACAAAGACTGCATGTATACCGTATTTTCCGGCATATAAGACGACTTTTTAACCCAGGAAAATCTTCTCAAAAGTCGGGGGTCGTCTTATACGCCGGGTGTCGTCTTATACACCAGAAAATACGGTACTCGCCATTTAAGACCTCTCCTGGCCAAGTGCAGGTGCTCGCCGAGCGCGGGAGAAATGCGGGGAGGGGGGAGCGAGCTCCATTCCCTCGGCGCCCGTTGAGCGTTGTGGGCGACTTTGGAGCCCGTCGTGGAGCCACTGCGTTTTCCCCCCTCCCTTCCCAAGGCTGCTCCTTGGAATAATGATACAATTCTGATGATATCTGATTGGGAAATCAACCTTGGAGAATATGCAGCAATGGGAAAATAAATTTCACAGTCTGAAAGTACAAATCTCCCGCCCTCCCTTTTTCCTGCCTGATCAGTAAGGTGGAGCTTTCTAAGTTTCTTTCTCTGCCGGTTACCCAGTTGTAGTCTCCTCTTCTTTTTATCTGATGGTTCCCTAGGCAGCATCTCTTCCCCCCGTCTTCCAAGGCATGCACAGAAGAGAAAGCACTGTGAAAAACCAGAGATATCCTAATACAAAATCGCATTGATCCAGGAGGCCTCAGAGGAATGAGGAATCCATCCTTGATTCTAAAACCAGGCCAAAACCTGGTGAATATACCCTCATTTTTCAAATACATTTTTAAAGCCTAGCACAGTTAATGTCTTCTAAAGCATTTATATTCATTGCGCTTTTCATGGTATAAAAATACAAAGTACTTGAGGCATTTAGATGCTTCCACTTTTTTTTAAATTGAATCTCAGAACTATAAGCAACTTGAGTCAAATTGGTTTGCCTTCAAAACACTGCAAACTTACATAAAATCAACCCCCTCTTCAAAACAAACTGAATAGTGACTGATGGATGGAGACTATACTTTTTGTAGGCTAGACTGCTTCCAAGAATTTTCTGTTCAGCACATACATCAGGTAAGAATCCACAAGGCTAAAATATAAAGGATGAAAATAATTGAAATTTAAAGGAAGTAATACTACACAATAGAAATAATGGAGATAGGGGTATTTGTGTTTATACTATTGATATTTTCTTTTCCTTCATTGTTCCATGTTGTTGTTTTTATCCATTCAATTGTGTCTGATTCTCAGAGACTACCTGGAGAACATCCTGCTGTTTACTTGGGAAGGTTTTTCAAAACTGGTTTGCAATTACCTTTTTCTCTTTATTAGCTGTTCCCTATTGTTTCGGTCTGGCTTAAGAATAATTATGTAACATTTGGGGAAATATATGCAGCCCAACAACCCAGTGCTAGACGTCAAAATCGAGAAAACCTCCACATCCACCATGTATTTCCCTTTGGTGCTCAGGTAGGATGGAAGAAAGGAGAGCCACACAACAACAGTCAAATGAAGAAAATAAAAGAAAGAAATCTCAAAAAGAGGAGTTTTGTGTGTTTATTCCTAATTTTTTCTCTTAATGAGTTGTTCTCTATTGTTTAGATCTGGCCTTAAAAGGATTATGAAACATTTGGGGAAATATATGCAACACAGCAACCCAGCACTAGAGGCCAAAATGGAGAAAACCTCCACAGCCACCATGTATTTCCCTTTAGTACTCAGGTAGGATGGAACAAAGGAGAGCCACACACTGCAGAAGATCAGCATGCTGAACGTGAGACATTTGGCTTCATTGAAACTGCTGGGGAGCTTCCTGGAGAAAAAGGCTACTGTGAAACTGGCAGCCGCCAGAAAGCCCATGTAGCCCAGGACACAGTAGAACATGGTAGCTGAGCCTTCATTGCACTGCAGGATGATTTCCTCAATTTCTGAATGGGTGTCAATGTCAGGGAAAGGCGGAAATGTGAACAACCAAACCACGCAGATGCCTGCTTGAATAAGGGAACAAGAAAGAACAATAGAGGTAGCCAGTCCCCTTCCCACCCATTTCCTCATCCTGGATCCTGGCTTGGTGGCCATGAAAGCCAGAACCACAGTGATGGCTTTAGCCAGCACAGAAGACACAGCCACTGAGAAGATGATGCCAAAACTAATTTGTCGGAGGAGACATATTATATTTCCAGGTGCAACGAGGAACTGCAGTGAGCAAAGGAAGCAGAGGAGGAGCGAGTTGAGTAGAACGTAGGTGAGATTTTGGTTATTGGCCTTGACGATGGGAGTATTGTGATACTTCAAAAATGTTGCCAGCACCATAAGTGTGCAGAGAAAAAGGAAAAGTGCCAAAATAACTAGACTTATTCCCATTGATTCGTCATAGGACAAGAAAGATATTTTCTTGGAAATACATGAATCTTGGTCTTTGCTTGGATATTGATCTTCTGGACAGTTGGTGCAGTCACCCATGTCTGTAATTTAAATACATATATTTTATGGTAATTCTATTACTGGTTCTGTTCCACAGCTATTTGGTTTACTGTTTCATTGAAGCAAGATTGAAACTCACACATTCTACCACAAGATCTTCTAGACAGGGATTGTACTGCTGTCAGTTCATGTATGCTTAATTTATTTCATTTTTTAAAGTTTCTTTAGGATAAAATAGAATGATGGTTCATATCCCCAAATCCAACTTTTGTTTAATAAAAGGAGCAAATTCAGGTTTTTTTCCCTTAACATCCTCCATGTCCCTCCATTTCTGAATAGTAGTAGTAGTAGTAGTAGAAGTAGTAGTAGTCACATCTGCAGATATATGAAATAACTCCAGATTTGGTAACAGAGTGATACATGTTAAAAGAAAGCAGAAGGTAATCCCATTGTAAGGGAAATAAAACTTTAATGTTATTTAGATCACCTCTGTTAATTGCTTGACTTTTTTGTAAACCACATCAATATTTTTATATGGAATATGATACAGAAAGTGTGATAAACAATAGTTAACAAATAAATTTGCCCTATGGTGATGTGTCCTTTTTAGTTTCATGTTGATCTGGCATGGGTGATGTTCTTATGAGGAGGAAAGAGCGGAGTAATGGAGCCTCCCCATTTCATGTGATTTCAACAGGTTTTAAGCCCTTATGTTTTGGTCTGAATGATGAGGGGTTCCCTCTTTGTGGAGTGGGCAAATCTGTCAATAAACAAAAGACAATAACTAAGCTCCCATACTCATA
Source organism: Charina bottae (assembly GCA_023362775.1). NCBI lineage: Eukaryota > Metazoa > Chordata > Lepidosauria > Squamata > Charinaidae > Charina > Charina bottae. The sequence goes on from JALMGJ010000011.1 coordinate 27,756,413, forward strand.
TGTTCATGGATCTGCTTGGTGACTGTTGGAGAACCAGAAGTCAACTTGGTTCATCATGCCTCTTACCCTTCTGTCTTGACATTTTCTCTTTGGGACATGGAAGGCAATCATAGCAGCAAAATGGCTTCCCCTCCTGCTTTCTCCTGAAATAACCAGGGAGGCAGCTCTTGGTACACACTGAAACAGGCAGAGTCTGCCCAAACAATAAAAGAAAGAAAACGTTAGCATTCAGTCAGGGATTTGGAAAAAGTTGAATCAAATTTGCTCTCTCTACAACTCCCTATTTAAAATTTAATGGAGTTCAAGCAAAAGCTTGATTGTTGGATGACAATGGTGGCAAACAATCAGGAATCTTATAGCACCTTTTCTCATTAACACATTTCAGGAAAAGCTTTTGTGGAAAAAAAAGTTCATCAGATGCTTTTTAATAAAATTTATTAGTTGAAAAAGGTGCTACCAGTTTCCTCTTGTGGACATGCAGCAGTATTCTCCTCCAAATTCATTCTGCCCAGCAATACTCTTCCTTCATCAGAAGACAAAGTTGAGTTTTGGGGAGTGGCTGGCTCCATACAAGGGGGAGCAAAGAGCTGTTTCTTCAGCTTACTAGGGATACCATCACCTCCAAATTCCAAGAAGCAATAGGGGACACAAATTTATTTAAATTTATTTAAATTTATTTAAAATTATTTGTTAACTATTTTTTATCACACTTTCTGTATCATATTCCATTATAAAGTAGTTACACAATTATTTTGTGTAATGGATTATATATTCTTGCTTTTCATAATTTTTATATACATTACACTGCTAATAGATAGATTCATATCAATTGAAAGAAGAAGTCCTTAATATTTTTCTATTAAAAGGAATATAGTTATCATTTGGATATTATGCATATTTCAACATTGGAATACAAATATGCAAATATTTTAGACAGCATAGTTAATTTGGATATTGCCCCAGTTATTCAAGCAAAGCCACCCAAATTCAGAACCTACTTGGTTGAAAGTGCTGTGCCAAGTGATGGCTTCCTCATGAATGGTGAGCTTTTTCTCTTCAGCAGCCCATGGATCCATCTTCCCAACTTTCACTCGATGGTAGGACTGGTTTGGGAATGTGACCCAGTTCTCAATATCCAGTCCTGTAACCAGTTCTCCATTCTGGTCAAAGGAAATTTCATCCCCAACATTGTTGTTAAATGAGGCTCTTTTCAAAAAGAAATGAAGCTGAATATAGAAAGAATATGCAAATATTTATAGAGACTATAGCTAATATACAGAACTATGTGATACTATATAGGGAATATGATGGGATTCAATGGCTGATAAGTTTCTCCTCAAATTGGATTGATCCTTACAATCAAGTAATTGAATCATACCATACATCCAATGTGTGGGAAGATTGTGAAGGGAAGTGGAAGGATGCAAAAAATTCTCCAAATATTGGTATTTTAATGTATTTTTGAAAGAATCACTGCAATGAAAATATCATGAAATGGACTAAAGCGATAATTTTGCTGGCAAAGGGAACAGTAAAGCTGAAACTAAATATTAACTCACTTGAACAAGGCATATTTCTCTAGCTACTGTATGTCCTATCCTCAGTTCAAAATCCTCTATGACTCTTTACCTCTGATTGGTATTTTAGGAGCCTCAATTGAATGGCAAGAGTGGGATGGAACCCTGACAACTTCAACAGAAAGCAATTATTTCAATGATCAAAAGGCCTGTCCTTCTATTAGAGCAAAATTTGAAAATCCAAACACCCTGGATTTCATGTTCTCCAACTTTATTCCATTCTTCAGAATCAGTGCCTGACATTTTTGTAATGTCTTCCAGGAACAGTAATGTTCTATTGGTTCCTTCTTGCCAAAGTAGCATATACCAATGTACCATTGCATTAATACATCTGCAATGTACAATTAGCCATGCTAAAGAGAAATGATATGCAACCTAAATTGCAAAAATGTTCTCCTTACCTTTATCCAGGTCACAAGGAAATATTATTCATTCCCTCTTGGCTGAAAAGAGTTTTGATACATCTACTAAGAAAATTCCCCATTGTTTATTTGAACAAAACTTCATATTCCTTTAATGAGATTGTTTGTAGCTCCAGAATCTGTCGGTCTATTAGTTAATATTTAATATTTAATATTTAATGTTAATATTCTTATTCCTTGCCCTTCATGGTATGCTCTCATTTCTTGCATTTCATTCATATGCTTCTCTTATTAAGTTCTTCTCTTAGTTTCTCATTTCATTGTGGCCTAAAAGTTTAGCTTTTGAAAGTGAGGATCTTTTCTTATAGATTGTGAAAGAGTTTTCCAAATATCCTTGTCTTTACCTAAATCTCTAAGATGAGCAAAGATAGAATCATGCACTCCCAGAAGGACTTTTACTGTATCTACTGTTTTGTATTTTAATTATACTTTGATAAAAATAATAAAGTTCTTTAAAAAGATAATTTTAACAGAAATCTGATTTCTTGCATGAATTACATAGGGTGTGTGTGTGTGTGTCTGTGTGTTTGTATATGTATGTGAAAGGGAGGGAGAATGTAGTATGTACCAATGTACCATTGCATTCTTTTTTTAAAAAAAAAAATAAAGTTTTATTATTTAAAATATTTACACATCACACCAATAGCTACATTTACAAAGATTTACAACATATACACAACATAATTACACAAAACACATAACACAAAACAAAGACAACATACAAAGTTACATATAAAACAGAATGACTTCCTGTTTTTTATGAAAAAAACTTTTATAATATATATTTAACAAAACTATTTCCTTTGTATCTTTCCTTCCTTTTTGATATTTTGTCTTTATATTAGTATTTTATCTCATTTATTGATTTCATTTTCATCCTTCTCTTTTATCTTTGATCTTTTTTATCTTACAAAATTTGTTTTGTATTATAGTTCTTTTGTATGAAATTTAAAAAGGGGTTCCATGTTGATTCATAATTTCCAATTTCTTTACCTTTTACCAAGTTCGTTAATCTGTCCATTTGTGCTAATTCCATTGTTTTAAAAATCCATTCTTCTATTGATGGAGTCTGTTCTTCTTTCCAATGTTTTGCTAGGGTTATCCTTGCTGCAGCAATCAGATGTAATAGTAAATTTTTACAGTCTTTAGTCCACTTTGTATCCATAAGTCCCAATAAGTAAAATTCTGGTTTCTTTTCCATATTAATTCCAATGATTTTACAAATACAATTGTGGATTTTTTCCCAATTTTTTTTTGTTTTTTTACAAGACCACCATAAATGATAATAAGATCCCACTTTTATTTTACACTTCCATCATATATTTGATCCTAAACATTTCATTTTATATAATTTCTCAGGAGTCATATACCATCTGAAAATCATCTTATAATTGTTTTCTTTTAAGTTATTACTTAAAGTAAATTTAGTGTTTTTAGTCCAAATGGTTTGCCAATCTTCGTAACTGATCTCTTTGCCCAAATTCTCTCCCCATTTTATCATATAATTTTTAGTTATTATATCATTAGTTTTTAGTTCTAATAATTTCGGCGGCTTCGGAAGGCGGGCATTTGTTTGTCCGGTTTAAGTGTCTTCTTTGACTCGCGGAGAAAATCAAGCCGGGAAGCTGAAAAGCGAAAGTAGGTTCCACGAAGGGAAAGTCTTTGAAAGAGACGAGCGCCGTAGATCGCTTCATCAAGACAATTTGAAAAACAAATTAATCAAAAGCAATTGTTTCTAAACGAAGAAACTAAGTGAAAGATATTTGAGTGAGAAGAGAAATAATTTCCCTACTGAAAACTTTTACAAAGACTTAATTAATTAATTAATTTAAACAAGCAAATGAAGCCATTTTGTTCTTACAGAAATAACGCATCCACGAACACCAACTAGCAGTCAGAAGACATGATGAAAACTCCTTAATCTCACAACACATGGACAGACTTAACCATACTTTCAACTGGGAAACTGTGAGCATATTAGACCAGGCCAAATCCAAAAATGCTAGAGAATTCCTAGAAGCTTGGCACTCAGACAAAGCAGCCATCAACAGACACATAGAGGTTAACAACATTTACATACCATTCATAAGAGACAATAGAATAGCCAGAAGACCAGAACACCCCTGGGCCAGCAATCAACAACAAGATATGCATAAATTAACAGCAAGATTAGCAGCAGAGGAGCAATCAATCAATACAATATACCTTAATCAAGGAACTATTAACTCAGTCAATCACCCAAACAGCACACAACAGCCCAATCAAGGAACTACCAAGGAGAGTACAAGACCCCCACCAACACAGGCAGGACAAGCCAGGGTATATAAACAGACAGCAAGTTCCACTCCCTTTTCGCACTGAAGATGTTGCCTAGCCTGGCAATGAAACGTCTGCATGAAAACAACAAGGCTCAGAGAGCACCAAAGACTCCCCCGAAATAACTTTGTTCTTCTGTACAAACCTTGCTGTACAAACCTTGCTATAGAGTATAAGTATATAAGTATAGAGTATAAGTATATAAGTATAGAGTATAAGTATATAAGTATATAAGTATAAGTATATAAGTATATAAGTATTAGATAATTAAGATATTAGATAAAATGAGTGTTAGTACTAGAAGCAAGGTTAGAAGGGGATCTGATACAGGGGAAGTAGAATGGTTAAAATCTTTGTTTGAAGATTTTACAGTCAAGACCACTAAGACAATTTCACAAACAGTGACAAAGGTGCTAGAAGAAAAACTAGAAGATTTTGAAACCAGATTAGAACAAAAACTAGGAAAGATAGAAAAGAGATTAAAAGATGATATACTTGGAGTTAAGAAACAGATTGAGAAATGTGAAGAAAACCTTGACAAAGAAGAAGAGCGCATAACAATATTAGAACTAAAAGAGAAAGAATACTGAATAAGGTTGAGGGGTGTGCCAGAAGAGAAAGAAGAGAATACGAGAGAAGTAATTGTTCAAATGTTAGCAAATTTAATTGATTGGGAGGAAGAAAGAATAGTGGAGGAAATTTAAAGAATGTTTAGAGTAAACTCAAAATATGCAACATTGTATAAAAAACCAAGGGATATAGTGATTGAATTCTCAAAAAAAAAAAGACAAGGAATATAATAATACAAACATCATACAACAAAAAGATAGAAATTGAAGGGAAGGACATTACTATTTACAAAGAAATACCAGCAAAAATATTAAGGAAAAGAAAAGAATATAGATTTCTACAGATCTTTTGGGAAGAAACAATATAAATTATAGGTGGGAAATACCAGAGGGTTTAAGTTTGACGTTTAAAAACCAAAGATTCAAATTAAACTCAATACCAAAAGCAAAGGATTTTCTGAAAAGATTTGAAAAAGAGATAGTTAATCCAGGGGATCAGAGAATAAGGGAGAAAGAGACACTCCAGTTTCAAAAAGAAAAAGGAGCATCAAACTCTAAAGAATTTGTTTCGCTTCTAGTAAATGAGTGAATTAAAGGCCATTACTTGGAATATTAATGGGGCCAATTGTCCTGTTAAAAGAAAACGATTGTTCCAACTACTAAGTAAATTAAAACTTGATATTACATGCCTCCAGGAAACGCATATCAAAAAAAAAAGATACAAAATACTTAATCAATAAAAAACTAGGAATAGAATTTATTACAGCAAATGAAAAAAAAATGGAATAGTAATATATGTAAAACCCTATTTAAAGCCCAAATTAATACAAAAAGATGAAAATGGAAGGTATATTATCATTGAAATTGAAATTCAAAATTCTAAAATATTAATAATTGGAATATATGCCCCTAATAAAAACCAAAAATTTTTTTACAAAGAATTATTAAATAATTTTACAGAATATACACAAAATAATTGGCTAGTAATGGGGGATTTAAATGGAGTAGTCATGCCAAAATTAGATAGGAAATCACATTGTCAAATTAAAGATTACCAAGGCAAATTACCTAGGGAATTTTTTGATATGACAAAAAAATTATCTCTAATTGATGCCTGGAGAAGCCAAAATGGAAACGCCAGAGAATTTACCTTTTATTCAAATAGATATAAATCATTTTCAAGAACTGACATGATATGGACATCAAAAAATATGGAAAATAAAATCAAAGAGTGTACAATTCTATCGAAGACTTTATCAGACCATAACCCTGTACAAATAATTCTGAAGATAAATTCAAAAAATTATAGATGGAGACTAAATGAAAATATCTTGAAAAATAAGAAAAATTTAGATGATCTAAAAAAGAAAGTACAAGAATTTTTCATTTGGAATTTGGATACAGAAGTTAAATTAGAAACAGTCTGGGATGCAAGCAAGGCCTTCATGAGAGGATACTTCATATCGGTGAATAATTACCAAAAGAAAAATAGTAATAAAAAATTACAATCAATTTTGGACCAAATAAAAGAAAAAGAAAAAGAAATACAAAACAATAATAAAAAGGAAGAAATTTTAAACCAGATTAAATTATTACAATTACAAGTAAAAATTTTAATGACAGAAGAGATTGATAGAAAATTAAAATATACTAGACAGAGAAATTTTGAACATGCAAACAAACCAGGTAGATGGTTGGCATATAAATTAAGAAAAGAAAGAGAAAAATGAATAATTTTAAAAATTAGAGAAAATGATATGGATTTAATTCAAAATGAAAAAATTAAAAATGCCTTCCATACTTACTATACAAAATTATACAAAAAACACCATTGGACAAAATTGAACAATATGTTCAGGAATGTGACTTAGAAAAATTAACAAATGAACAAAAAGATATTACAAATAATTTGATCACATCACAAGAAATAACAGAAGCAATTACAAGACTGAAAATAGGTAAAACCCCAGGACCGGATGGGTTATCTGCGGGATATTATAAATATTTTAAAGAACAATTAACAGAACCACTTAAAAAATTATTTAATTCAATTCTCGAGGGTAATGAGATACCACAATCATGGACAGAAGCTAAAATTACTTTAATTCCCAAAGAAAACCAAGACTTAACAAAATGTCAAAATTACAGACCAATTTCCTTATTAAATAACGATTATAAATTATTCACTAGCATTTTGGCTGAAAGATTAAAAAAAATTCTACAAAATTTGATAAACCGTGATCAGAATGGATTTTTACCAAATAGACAAATTAATGAGAATTTACGTACAATAATAAATCTGATAGAATATGCAAATGTACATAATGAAAAATCTATAATGCTACTATTTCTAGATGCAGAAAAAGCATTTGACAACATAAATTGGGATTTCATAATTAAAACACTAGAACATAGAAATTTTGGGGATAAATTTATAAAAGCAATTCAGGCAATTTACAAATTACAGAAAGCCAAAATTATAGTGAATGAAGAAGAAACGCAAGAAATTAATATAGAAAAAGGTACACGTCAAGGTTGTCCATTATCTCCGTTAATATTTATATTAGTACTGGAGGGTTTATTGCAAAAAATTAGAAAAGACGATAATACTGAAGGCGTCAAAATTAAAAAAGAAACTTACAAATTAAAAGCCTTTGCAGATGACCTGGTGATAATTTTACAAAACCCACTAGATTCAATAGAAAACTTAAACAAAAAGTTGCAAGAATTTGGAGAGGTAGCAGGTTTTAAAATAAATAACCAAAAAACTAAAATGATAAATTTGAATATGACAAAAGAAGAGCGAGAAAAATTGGAACAAAAATCAGGATTCCAAAATGTTAAACAAATTAAATATTTAGGAATACAGATAACTGCTAAAAATATAGACTTATTTAAAAATAATTATGTTAAAATATGGAAAGAAATCAAGAATGATCTAGAAAAATGGGAACCTCTACAATTGTCGCTGTTGGGTAGAATAGCGACAATAAAGATGAATGTATTACCTAGAATTTTGTATCTGTTCCAGACGATCCCTATAACAATAACAGACCAGACCTTTATAAAATGGCAAAGAGACATAACAAAATTCATATGGCAAGGGAAAAAACCCAGAATAAAATTAAAATATTTACAAGATAATAAAGAAAGAGGAGGATTGGGATTACCAAATTTAAAATTATATTATGAAACTTGTGGTATGGTCTGGCTAAAAGAATGGATAATATAGGAAAATACAAATATACTAAATTTAGAAGGACATGACAATAGATTCGGTTGGCACGGTTATATGTGGTACAATAAAAGTAAAGTTAACAAAGCATTCAATAATCATATAATTAGGAAATCATTATTAAGAATATGGAGCAGATACAAAAATTCTTTATTACGCTCACTTCCACTGTGGACATCATCTCAGGAGGCATATGCCAGAAAAGAAAGTTCAAATGATAAAAAATGGTTAAGGTACAAACATTTGCTTAAATTTAGTGGAAATAATTATGAATTTAAAACAAGAGAAGAATTAGAAAAAGAGGGTTACAAATGTCAATGGTTCATATATTTCCAATTAAAAGAACAATTCAAATTAGATCAAAAAACGTTCAAATTTCTGAAATCAACAGAAAATTGGGATAATATATTATAGAAAGAGAATGACCATTTGATTTCAAAATTATATAAAAAATCAATGTACCATTGCATTCATCCATGTGCAATGTACAATTGGCCATGCTAATGAGATATGATATGCATCCCAAATTGCAAAAATGTTCTCCTTACCTTTACCCAGGTCGCAAAAAAATATTGTTGATTCCCTCTTTGCTGAAATGAGAGTTTGTGTATCTACTAAGAAAATTGCCAAGTGTATATTTGAACAAAACTTCATATTTTTAATCAGATTGTAGCTCCAGAATTTATCTATCAGTCTATCTATCTCCCATCTTTCAAATTAGAATGTATATTTGAAGGTTTTTCTCTCATCTGTGCCCTGCATTTTATTTGCTTACATTCTGTTTTGTGACTTTCTTTCATTGTATGGAGACATGTTAATTTGTCTATCATAGTTTTCTTAGGACAATAAGCTTGCATCTGAACCAGGCCATTATGATGGAAGTACAGGGATTTGCAAGCTGAATCTGGAGAGAGTTTTCATTCTTCTCTCTCATAAGACAAATCTTCTAGGTCAGCCTTTCTCAACCTTTTGACCCTGGAGGAACCCTTGAAATATTTTTCAGGCCTTGGGGAACTCCTGCACATTCAGACTCAAATATAGGCCAGAAGTTACAAAATTATTATATTTCTTTCATGTGTAGACCTGTAAATCTACATTAACAGTGTTCTTAAACTAAAAATAAAGAATGAATCTTACCTCTTTAATGTGAAGTTGTCCGAATTTGAAATAATCCTTAAAAAAAAATTGTGATCTCCCAGGGAACCTCTAGTGACCTATCACAGGAATGTAAGGTTCCATGGAACCCTGGTTTTGAAACCCTGTTCTAGGTGGCTTATTATAAAGTTAAGATCTGTTCCATCTCTCATTTCCAATGTATGCACTATAGTCTCATAACTTTCTGGTAGTGAGTTTAGGAGCAGGGCAATAAATATTTATGTTTATATTCCTTTTTCTTCCCCTTCAAGGTGCCCTCTCCTTTCTTGCATTTCATTCATCAGCTTCTCATATACAATTCTTCTTTTAGTCTTTTTATGAAATTAGCAGTGAAGCCAAAAAGAGAACATACCAAACAGAAAGAACAACTAGATGCCAAAATAAGAAAATCAGTAACACATTCATAGAACTAACCCAAAAAGACAACTGATGAAAGAATTGCAAAACTTTAACGACCAATTAAAGTTATTAGAAATTGAAGAATTGCAAAAGAAAATCAAATTTGCTAAATGAAAGTATTTTGAACATGTGAACTACCAGGGGAACTTTTAGCATATCAAATTAGAAAAAAAGACAAGGTCAGCAATAAAGAAAGGGACTAAACTGTTATAAGGTTATATTCTGAGGAAGAACATAAAGAGCAACACCAAGTTTATAATCAACATAATAGAATACTGTATATTAAGAGAGAGAGAGAATGAGAATGAGAATGAGAATGAGAATGAGAATGAGAATGAGAATGAGAGAGAGAGAGAGAGAGAGAGAGAGAGAGAGAGAGAAGACAAAAGGCAGCACTAATTTTACTAGACACAGAAAAAGCCTTTGATAATCTGCAGTGGCAATTTTTACTTGCAATATTGAAAAAAATACATAACAGAGAAGAGTTCAAAGGCTGGATTAAAAATATATATCAAAGGTATCAACAGCAAAAGAGAAATATCATGACCAATGGAGACATTTTTGCAGATTTTCAAGTAGGTAAAGGCATTAGGATGCCCACTGTTTCATCACAGAACCACAAAGTGTGATAAGTCAGTTTATGAAAATTTGAAATCAAACCATAATTACTCTTAAAAGCATAACTCCAAAACATACATTTTTTAAAAAAATTCTCCTTTTGCCTGCTTGTTCATCCTTCCTTCCTTCCTTCCTTCCTTCCTTCCTTCCTTCCTTCCTTCCTTCCTTCCTTCCTTCCTTCCTTCTTTCCATCCATCCATCCATCCATCCAAAATGAAATCTAACCTCAGGAAGCAGATCTTTGAATTTTTTACAGAAATATGGTTTGTTAAATGAATTACATGGCTGTTTGGGTTGGTGTATGGGTGAGCGAAAGGGAGGGAGAATAAGTAAAAACATAGATCTCTACTATCTACATATTATCAGGAAGAGAATTAGAGAGCAAGTGAGAGGGGATGACAAAGTCTAGAAGAAAATTCTTCTAAGATTAACAATCTCACAAAAACAGGCAGAGTGAGAGATAAAGAGGAAAGAAATTTCTAACTTTATACCTCACTGCCTGTAAGGTACTAAAGACACAGTGCAACTTAAATCCCATTTCCAACAACTTTGACTATTCAGGAACTTACCTGCCATGGCTCTACCTCCAGAAGTTTCAGTTTCCTGTCACTGAACATTCTCCAGTGTGGTTTTGGGCTCAACTGCATGTTTTGTAAAGCATGGGCCACAGCATACACTGCATTGTATATACTGTAACTATGACTGGTCATGCTCATTTCAAAAAACGCCCCAGGAAGACTGTCCAGTTTCTCTTTCCCAGTGCAGACATCCTCCATTTCCTCATTCACAGATGGGTTTGGAAATACACAGCCAAATGCTTGCTCCCACACATCTTTGAGGAAACCATCTTGGTGAAAGAATGCAAAATGGTTTCTTGTCTCAAGAAAATGCTGGAATCCTTCAACTTCATTTGAATAAGCTGCAAAGGTCAGAGCACCATGGAGGACTTGGATATCCCAGGTCTTCTGATAAAAGAATGATGCAAGACCCATTTTGGAAGCCACGATCCACACCTTACCTCTTGGCTTTATAGAAACTGTTTCCATCTCAGGTAGATATAACAACAATCTCAAATATAAAACGTAATTATCATTGCTTATCACAGCATTGGCTTTAGTGTTACTAATAACATGAAATGTTTTCAAAAGCGATTTCATGTCATCATAAATAGTATTAATATAAAATTGCTTGAATTGTTCTAAAAAGGCAACACAGATACCAAGGCGAGAGAACATTGGAAAGTTGAGTTGATAATATTTTGCTATACCATCTCCTTTCACAAGTATCCCAACCCAGGTCCACCTGAAGTGCAGAAGTAGTTGAATAAGCCCTCTGAAATGGAAGTCTTCCCCTGGAACCATTTGGTAATAGAAGGGGATTTCAGTGTTACCATTCATACTTAGAGAAGAGCCATATAGCAACTGTAGCAATAAAAATTGGAATAGAAAATGGAAAGACAGAGAAAAAAACCTTGATTGACATAAGCGAATGTATATCCTCTGAAATATAGCAGTTCTGAAATATATTAGTATATACTTTCACAAACTTTCTGTGCACAAGATAGTTATGAAACTATGGTTGCACTAGATGAGCCCTGAGTTCCGTTCCAAATCCACAATACTATGATTAAATGAATTGTCATCCTTTTATCACTTAAATTGGAGAATTATTCTGTTCCATCTACACTGAAAATGATATGTCTGTAAGTAATTTATCATTATATAATCTTATAGGACAGTATAGAATATGTAAGCTCCTTATGGAAAAGAATGTAAATATACAATCTATGTCTTCTCAATTTATTGAAATAAATGCTCAGCATTTTCCATAGTGAATTCCTCAATCTTTAATGTCTTCTATGAGGATGGAATATCCAGCAACAATGTGCTGTCTTGGTACAGTATGGGCATCATTAACTTGCTTTCATGAAGTCCCTGATATTTTTTGATGGAGCTTTGCTTCTTATATATTTAATTTGTTACTTGCTTTCAAACTTATAGTACTTACAGTCCCAAAGGACTCTGGGCAGCTTACAGCATGGAAGAAAAAGTAAAATAAAATGTAATAATAAACAACCAAATCAATATTTACTTATTCATTTATTATTCAAATGTATATGACCGCCCATCTCCCCCAACGAGGACTCTGCAAAAAACTGAAAGCAGCTGCAAAACAAACTCAGTTTCATGAGAAGATTATATACAGAAATGGAAGTATTGACAAACTACCCTTTATAAATTACTGTAAATGTTAAATATTAAATGTTTCTAAAAGCCTTCTTACAGGGAGACTTTGGGACAATCTCTCTCTCTCAGCCAACTCACCTCACAGGGTTGTTGTTGTGGGGAAAATAGGAGGAGGAAGGAGTATTAGGTACGTTCGCCACCTTGAGTTATTTATAAAGATGATAAAGGTGGGATAAAAAATCTAAAAAAAAAAGGGAGCAACATCTGGAAGGACGTCCTAGAGATACAAAACCATGGTTCTGCTCCAAATAAAGGGCAAGGAGACTTCCGATTCTGCCCAGATATCAATCTCTATAGGGATAGTTTCTTTTACAGAGTGATCATATATAGTTCTAAGTCTAAGGACATATTTTCCTTTAATTAATGTATATTATTTTCTAACATTTAGTGTCTGAATTAGTTTCTGCAGTGAATTATTTCCTCATTCATATCTCATAACCAACTTATCTCTGAATGTTATGTATACACATCATAAAATGCCACCATGATTAATTGGTAGTGATTATTAATGATTAATCTTTGAAACTGACCAATCCTTACAACAAATTATGAAATTGAATTTACATTGCTTTCTCGTTTAATACACGTTTTGTTAAATATATTTCATAGAGAAACGTAAATGAAATTAAATATATCTTAAAGTCTTGCAATACAAAGCAAAGTGTGGATAAATTATCATTAATGCATCTTACCTGTGGAACTTTGTAAGTGCCTAAAATATTTGCCATATCAAAAGAAATTTCAGGATCAAGAGTCCCAACAACTGATATGAGTTTGTTCAGGATGTCACAATTGTAGTTGGGAATGAATCTGTTCTTACTGGAGAAAAGTTCCATTGTGGCATGATATGTGTATGGCCCACCATAGTTTTCATAGATTCTGAAGCCCAAGGTGATGTTAGGTAAGAACTGGAGGTCGTCATTGATCTTCTTCACAGCAAATATCATGGCCAATATATGCTGGTAATACTTAATTAGGACTCTGCAATGGGAATTACATGCTGTATAAAATAGAATTCTGCACCTAAAAATGGCAGTGATACTTAACTATAGAGACTCCATGTTTCAGAAGGCTGAAGTCACTGTTTCACATTAACTGATTAACTGACTACCATTAAATTTAAATATTGTGGAATGAGTTTTCAGTCAAATAATCACTGGCTTTTCTTTAGTTGTTTTGCCATTTTTCAGCTATTTTAATAAATGACACTGAACAGAATGATTGGCATTCAAGGAAAGGAGACATTTAACTAGAATTCTGTGGTACAGTCAGTTTTTGTTTGGCTAAAAAAATTTACAGGCAGCATACAAAATGGTGAAGATTTTGAATTTAATCTGGTTCACCTTTCCCTCCAAGACTTTGTATCTCTTGTAAATGTCTCAGCAAAATTTTTTGGTACCATTAAGTCTCACTAGGACTGTTTTTTGTGGAAAGGTATTTCAGAAGTGGTTTGCCATTGCTTCATTCCTAGGGCTCAAAGAGAGTGTCTGGCCCAAGGTCACCCAGACAGGACTAGAACTCATGGTCTTCCTATTTCTACTCTGGTGCCTTAACCGCTACACCAAGCTGGCTCTCGAAAGTGACATTTAAAAGTATGCAATACTCAATCAGTAACTATTTGTTGTGGTATAAAATGCCTCAGTAAAAGCTATAAACAATTATTAAGCATGGCATAAATTGTAGCTCTTTTTATTAACTTAGTAAGTAATTCAAAAATCTCAGAATATTAAAAATTACACTTAATTTTAACTAACATTCAGAGGGTTTGCTCCCCTAAATACCCAGGGTAAAAATGTTGTTGTATAATATGGACTTCACAGATATTTATAGTACAGAGACACAAAGGAGGATACAAATTTAAAAGGACATATTTTCAGGGAAAATTTAATAAAAGCATGGAATTCTATAGGGAAAATCATAAGCCCAACAATTTCACTGTTAACCTCTCCTTCAAATGCTTTCCATATTAGAGACAATTACAGTAAGAAAAATGAAATGACATATGTAGACATGGTCGACTCAGACTCAATGAACAGATTAAAGACACAGCAAGAATTGTTCACTGAAAGCTGGAATATATCGTGGTTGATGTACTTACAAAATTGCTGGAATATAAAACCAGATCTTAACAATGAGGAGGGGATATTAAGAAAAACGACAGAATTTGAAATACTTATATGAAACCATACCGTCTGTTAGGGCAGATAATCTCCAAGATAGATAAATCATATAGTAATAAATGTTGGAAATGCTATGAAACAGAAGGAATATTTTAGTACAGGTGGTGGACTTCTTCAAAACAAATAAAATCTCAAAAGTATTGGAAATCTTTGCATACTACAATGCAGAAAATTTTGGAAATTAAATTTGAAATGAAATCATAACTTTTTTTACTAGGTATAATCACAGAATATATCAACAAGAAATTTCATAATTTTTGTGATACACGCTCATAGCAGCAACAATAAATTTTGCCCAATATTGGAAGAAGGATACAATTAGGAACCAGTGCTGTATGCACCACACCTGGGGAGGGGGTGGAATCTATGTATCAATGATATCTGCTTGGGAAATTTACCTTGGAGAATATGCAACAATTGGAAAATTAAAAGCATTTATTCACAAGAGAAGATGAAGAAGAATGGTTCCCACATATACAATATATTATGCAGCATGGCAAATATACGAACACTTACAATATAATTTTTAAGGTCACCTAAATGCTTATAATGACCATAAATTGGTAGATGCTAAGAAGTGGGGAGTTAGAAATCTCCAAATGAATAGTATTATTCTATTTAATTAAACACAATATGAAGTTTTAACAAAGTCAGTTTCAGAAACTGATGCTATACTCCCCACAAAAGGGGAGTGGCGGGGGATCTAGGTATTGTCATAATGTTCTGAGCAAATGTACTGAATGGTTAGTTTGATTTTTTTCCCCTTCATTTAAAGAACACAGAATCTAGCTGTTGGATTCCTTTAGAAAGTACAAGGAAATAATATATGATTTGGAAAATATCATCACATTTAGATTTAAATTGGGAAAATCTATATTTGCATCACTGCCAATAATTATAATTCATAGAATATGTCCATTAAAGAATTTCATTTAGATTGATATAGATTCTAGAAATAAAATAATATCTTACAGAGGTTCACCAACAGCAGAATGCTTAGGAAAATCCTCAAAGGTTTCGATATCTATAGGCATGGACATAAAAGAACTCATGCCACCAGCAATTAGGTCACCTGGTTGGAAATAATTGTGCACAATCCGGATCGGATCTCTGGTTCTGCATTTTATTATTTGACTTTTACAGGCCATATGTGGCAATAGAAGTAGTGGAAGAATCCTTCTCAACATGTTAAACATTAATTCAAGCTGATAAAGTTTCTCCCAATTCCATATATGCTTAAGAGCCTCCAAGAATAGACTAGCTTGAACTGAATCTCCACCTGTTGCTCTCATTTTGTTTTCGAACTTAAAATAAAAATCGTTCTGAGAGATCATTATGATAATAATCTCACGTGTCCCTAATCTCTATCAACAATGAAAATGAAACATTTAAATTGTCCATCAACACTCCGTACTCAAGCTTCTTAGTAGGAATCGACTGGCAATGAGGGCCTGGAAAAGCAGCAAAATTAATAATAGTCATTTTGATATTCATAAGCGGGAGAGAAAATTGCAACCTTCAGATTTCAAATTCTCTGTGGAATTAATGGAACACCAAAGGTAGAATGAGTCAGTAGTTAATTTTAATGGGGTCTTATCTGTTTGTTTAATTACTGATGTTGTCTGCTACTCAATCCTAGAGTAAATGATTAAGTTTACCCTAGACCTAATCCTATGTGGATTCAAATAAAAACTAACTAAAGTAAATTATTAACAGAACCCTAGGCTTCATTGAATGCAGAAAAAAAATAAACCATAGTCTGCTTTACCTTTTCTAAAATCTGAAGACACACCATTTGGCAAATTTTAACTGAAACACATGCATGAAAAGTTATGACTCACATACATAAACATTTTGAAGCAAACCTCTGATGTGCAGTTTTACAAGGAAGAATGCCAAGTTTGATTTCTCACCAGCAAGCCATGAAAATTAAGACAGCAGCCCAATTTATTTTTACAAAGTTTAACTTGTAACAGAGAGACAGTCTGCGTTCGTAGTTAAGGCATCAGGCTAGAAACAGGAATACCGTGAATTTGAGTTCTGCCTTAGCCATAAAGCCAGCTGGGTGACCTTGGGCCAGTCACTTTCTCTCACCCAAGGAAGGAGGCGATGGCAAAACACTTCTGAAATCTTGCCAAGAAAACTACAGGGACTTGTCCAAGCAGTCGCCAGGAATCAACACTAACTTGAAGTCACAAAAACAAACAAAATCTGGTAACACAACCACACACACATACCCTTCAAGCCAGCAGCAAACAAAGATACTACTTAGGCACATGTCTAGACATGTTGGAATCATGCTTGTGGGCAATTGCTGAAATTAATCTCGTGTCAACTAGGAAAGGGGTGGTGGGGGTAATATTACCACACATATCTGGGAAGAAGCCACATTTGATTTCAGCTGCTTAAAGTCCATTGTGCTTTTGAAAAATAAAATGGCAATCTCAGATTTCAAGGAGGTGCTAAAAGATTCTGCAAAGCCTTTAACATCATTAGAAACCCCCACCAGCACATAGTTCAACTCAAGGCCCTTACTGACAGAATGCAATAAAATCTGTTGTGAGAACTGTGAAAAAGAAAATTGTTACATTTTTGTTTGGATGTCATAAGTGATGTTGTAATTTTAGTAAAGCTGAATGGAATGGAGGTAAATGGGGGCAATATCCTCTAATATATACTAGACAGTCTGTTGTTAAAGACGGGTTTTACCATATCCTGAAAAGTAAACTCTGGTGATATTTTACAGCTAGAAATACCCACCGATACATGGACATTTTGCCCAATGTTCTTCAGCGTACAATAGCACTTTCCAACGTAGCATCCAGGCTACCCATGACACGACAAATTTGTCTAATGAAGGGGATATGTAGGTAAAATTCTGTGGGGAAATTATAAAGGGCAAAAGAAAAGAGAAAGAACTTGGGGGAGGGGAAAAATCTCATCAGGGTATCCAGGTTGAAGGGGAGGTTTTTAAAGGGCTGTCGGCAAACTTACCTGGATGAAATATTCATGGTCAAAGAATTGGAGAGAAGGGGAGAAACAATGGTATGAAAATTAAAAGACTATAGAAATGAGCCTGTATAGGGGTTTTTACCATCAAAAGCTCCAGAAGATACCTGATGTGTAACAACTGATGTATAGAATTGAAAAAGAGGGAAGGGAAAACCCATACATGTTCTAGTCAAATGGGTCAGAGAATTTAAACAATTGGGTAAAGGAAACTAAAGTACAACACCTTTGATATGGTAGGGTTTTTCATCTCCTTACCCAGCAATGTGTCAGCAGCAGCTTTTCCCCTGTTGGAAGGAAATTTACCGAATCCGTTCTGAGCCGGGAATAAAGATGATCAGGCAGTTGCTTGAACAGAGGTTATTCTTTATTGTCCGAGAGCACGAGATACAGAGTAACATGTTGTTGGAGATGGCCACACTGTACCCTCCCCACCAGCCCTTTATATAGGGACGTGGGTCTTGTTGTTAATGAAAAGAGCACGAAAGACTATGTTTTCTCTTAGCTGGATCGCACTCAGTTGGTTTCCTGGAAAGGGGGCGCTCTGTAGGTATTCTGAGAGAGTGTAATTGACTAAAGATCACAGGCATTCCTGTGGTCGCGCCCCCTATTGTTTTGCAGTTTCTTGTTAAGCTCTCTGCAGGGCTGTGGCTTTTGCCTGTCAGGTTTTGATTATTGTTATTCTGAGGGGAAACTGTTTTTCCTTTGCTTATCCTGACGTGTTGCCTCTTCATTTTTGTCTATTTGGTTTCCTGAGCTGATCAGCTTGCAGGGATTTTGATTAAGTTATCAGGAGGTTCCTTTATGGGCACATGTTGGCATTCTCCTATTATTCCACTTTCCCTAGCATCAGCATCTTCTCCAGGGTATCCTGTCTTCTCATTATGTGTCCAAAGTACTTCAATTTTGCCTTTAATATCATTCCCTCAAGTGAGCCGTCTGGCTTTATTACCTGGAGTATGGACTGGTTTGATCTTCTTGCAGTCCAAGGCACTCTCAGAATTTTCCTCCAACAGCACAGTTCAAAAGCATTGGTCTTCCTTCGCTCAGCTTTCCTTATGGTCCAGCTCTCACAGCCATAGGTTACTACGGGGAATACCATTGCTTTAACTATGAGGAACTTTGTTGTCAGTGTGATGTCTCTGCTCTTAACTATTTTATCAAGATTTGTCATTGCTCTCCTCCTAAGAAGTGGACGTCTTCTGATTTCCTGGCTGCAGTCAGCGTCTGCAGTAATCTTTGCGCCTAGAAATACAAAGTCAGTCACTGCCTCCACTTTTTCTCCCTCTATTTGCCAGTTATCAATCAAGCTGGTTGCCATAATCTTGGTTTTTTTGAGGTTTAACTGCAACCCAGCTTTTGCACTTTCTTCTTTCACCTTCGTCATAAGGCTCCTCAGCTCCTTCTCGCTTTTAGCCATCAAAGTTGTATCATCTGCATATCTGAGATTGTTAATGTTTCTTCCAGCAATTTTAACTCCAGCCTTGGATTCATCAAGCCCAGCATGTCACATTATGTGTTCTGTGTACAGGTTGAATAGGTAGCGTGAGAGTATACAGCCCTGACATACTCCTTTCCCAATCTTAAACCACTGCATTGTTCCATGATCTGTTCTTACCGCTGCTACTTGGTCATTATACAGATTCCTCAGGAGGGAGACAAGATGACTTGGTATCCCCATACCACCAAGAACTTGCCACAATTTGTTATGATCCACACAGTCAAAGGCTTTAGAATAGTCAATAAAACAGAAATAGATGTTTTTCTGAAACTCCCTGGCTTTCTCCATTATCCAGCGGATATTGGCAATTTGGTCTCTAGTTCCTCTGCCTTTTCTAAACCCAGCTTGTCGTTCTGGCAATTCTCACTCCATGAATTGCTGGAGTCTACCTTGCAAGATTTTGATCATTACCTTACTGGCAAGTGAAATAAGTGCCACTGTTCGATAGTTTGAACATTCTTTAGTGTTTCCCTTTTTTGGTATGGGGATATAAGTTGATTTTTTCCAAAGTGACGCTGAATATAGTGGCTTCTAAAGTCTGTATTGGCCTTCACCTTATTATAACACAAATAGGCATGACACCCAAATTTCAGGTCATGACCTTCTAAATTTAATAATCTTATATCACTTCTAAAAAGTTCTAAAAACCTCCCCTCACTTTTGCATCACAGAAAATTTTATTCTTCACTCTAGGTTTTTTCATTTGCCAAATAAATTTTGATAACTCCTGCTGCCATTGTTTAAATGGTACGTATAGTTAGTACAAGTACATGGATACAACATACAATTTGTATTTGTTATAGTAATACCTAAATATTTCACATTTTTATCTATCTAATCCAGTTTAAGTCATCAGTTCTGTTTGGTCCTGCAACCCCATATTTTTTTTAGCAAATTTGCTTTATGTTTATTAATTCTGAAACCCATCAATGAAACAAATTCCTTTAATTTATTCATTAATATCTCCACCTCTATCAATGGTTCTTGTATTGCTAATACCACATCATCAGCAAATGCTTGTAATTTATATGTCTCACTTTTTATCTTAATCCCTTTTATCCCATGCTCTTTTCTTACATCCCTATTCAAAACTTCCAAAACCAATATAAATAGGAGTGGAGACAAAGGGCATCCTTGTGTTGTTCCGTTTTGAAGGTCACATGGTGATGTTAAATTTATTTATTTATTTATTACATTTATATCCCGCCCATCTCCCCCACAAGGAGGGACCCTGGGCGGTTCACAAAAAGTTTAAAATCAATTAAAATTATAAATATCAATAATAAACAATATAAAAATACATATATATACACATACACATACACATACACATATACAATTTGATCCAAAAGTGGTAGAACTTATTCCACTGGTTGATAAGGCTGATCATGACAGATCTAGGGGGCCAGCCAACCCCAAGACTGGCTATTCCCCTCCCCTCCCCAATCCTGGTGACATAGCCAGGTCTTCAAGTTTTTCCTAAAATCCAGGAGAGAGGGGGCCAATCTTATTTCAGGGGGAAAAATATTCCAAAGGGCGGGGGCTACTGCAGAGAAGGCACTCCTCCTAGACCCCGTCAGGTGGGACTCTCTTGCAGACAGGGTTTGTAGCATGCCCTCCCTGCAGAACCAGGTGGGACGGGTTGATTGAACGGGGATGAGCCGGTCCTTCAGGTAACCTGGACCCATGCCATGTAGGGCTTTAAAGGTGATAACCAACACCTTGGATTGAATCCAGAAGCAAACTGGGTCCCAATGCAGCTCACGGAGCAAAGGTGTTATGTGTGCCGATCTTGAGGCACCTAAAATGGCCCGTGCGGCCGCATTTTGGACCAGCTGAAGCTTCCGGACGCTCCTCAACGGTAGCCCCATGTAGAGCGCATTACAATAGTCTATCTGGGAGATGACCAGGGCATGAGTGACTGTTCGAAGGGCCTCTCGCTCTAGGAAAGGGCGTAATTGGCGCACAACACGAAGTTGTGCAAAGGCCCTTCTGGCCACGACTGCCACCTGCTCTTTGAGCAGGAGTCATGAGTCCAAAAGAACCCCCAGATTACGCACCGGGTCTGTCTGGGGTAGTGCAACCTAAGACAGAACTAAAGATGATAAATTCCTAGATACCAAGGGGCCATTAATCCACAGCCACTCTGTCTTACCAGGGTTCAGCTGAAGCCTGTTGTTCCCCATCCAGACCCCTACAGCCCCTAGGCACTTGGACAGGGTAGTCACAGCATCACTTACTTCCCCCGGGATGGAGATGTATAACTGTGTATCATCAGCATATTGATGATATCTCATCCCGTGGAGACGGATGATCTCGCCCAGTGGTTTCATGTAGATTTTAAAAAGGAGAGGAGAGAGCACTGAGCCTTGCGGCACCCCACAAAGTAGGGGCCGTGGACCCAATCTCTCCTCCCCTATCAACACCGATTGGGACCGACCCTGGAGGAAGGAGGCAAACCAGCGCAAAACCACGCTGCCCACCCCCAACTCCCTGAGCCGCTCCAAAAGGATACCATGGTCGATGGTATCGAAAGCCACTGAGAGGTCAAGGAGAGCCAGGATGGATGCACTGCCTCCATCCCGCTCCCACCAAAGATCATCCATAAGCACGACCAGTGCTGTTTCCGTCCCATATCCTGGCCTGAAACCTGACTGAAAGGGGTCTAGATAATCCGTTTCATCAAGAATCCTCTGAAGCTGCAATGCTACCACTTTCTCAACCACCTTCCCCATAAAGGGAACGTGGGAGACTGGACGAAAATTGTCCAGTACAACAGGGTCCAGCAATGGTTTCTTGAGGAGGGGGCGCACCAATGCCTCCTTGAAGGCCGTCGGAAACACCCCCTCCTGCAAGGATGCATTTACCATTGACTGGACCCAGCCACACGTCACCTCCCGAGCCGATTGTACCAGCCAGGAGGGACATGGACCTAATTTGCATGTGGTGGCATTTACAGTCCAGAGGATCCTATCCACTTCCTCGGTCCAACAGGATCAAACTGTTCCCAGACAACAAGGTAAGTACACTCCTCAGGCATCTCCCCAGACCATGTTTCATGCTTAGAGTCTAAGTTAGAGTGAATCCGAGCGATTTTATCCTGCAGATGCCTGGAAAATTCCTCAGCACGTCCCTGCAGGTGATTTTCTGAATCACCTTTCCCCAAAAGGGATCAGGTGATCCTGAACAGGGCTGCTGGGCGTCATTCTGCAGATGCAATAAGAGCGGAGAAATACTGACGTTTCGCCGCTCTTACCACCACAAGGTAGGCCTTAACCGCGGCTCTAGCTTGTGTTCAGTCGGCTTCAGTCTTTGTCTTCCTCCAGCAGCGCTCTAGGCATCTCTTAATCCTCTTCAGGACCCTTAACTCCTCCGTGAACCACGGGGAGTGTCGGGTTCGATAGGACAAGAGAGGCCACACAGGCGCGATCCTGTCCAAGGCCCCAGCCGCCTCCCTATTCCAGGTGGCAGCTAGGACCTCTGCTGGACTGTGCAGCAGATCTCCGGGGACAACTCCCAGATCCCTCTGAAACCGAATTGGGTCCACCAGTCGCCGGGGGCGGACCGATCAAATAGGTCCTGCCTCCCTGCAGAGTGGGGCGGCATAAGAGAATCTCAAGGCCACCAGGGTGTGATCTGACCATGACAAAGGGGAAAGATGTAACTCTCCCCTCAGAGCACATTGCCACTGCTCCAACAAGAAAAATAAATCCGGTGTGAGACCACTGTCTCTAGTCAGGTCTCGAATAATCTGAGTCAGGCCCATGGCCACCATGGTGGCCATGAACTCCTGAGCCACCTCTGACAACCGTCCCAGGGATGGCAGGTTGAAATCCCCCAGAACCATAAGTCTGGGGAATTCCACTGCCAGCCCCGAGACAGCCTCCTGCAGCTCAGGCAGGGAAGTTGCTACGCAGCAGGGAGGCTGGTACAGCAGCAACACTCACAACTGCTCTCGGGCACCCAATTTGAAAAGCAGGGTCTCACAACCGGCTACTTGTGGAGCAATGCCCCTGAATGCCACAAGAGACTCTCGGATGACAACTGCCACCCCTCCTCCCCTTCCCTGACATCTTGGCTGGTGCCACACCCGAAACCCAGCCAGGCACATCTGACAAATCCACTCCTTCCTCTGGGCCCAGCCAGGTTTCGGTAATACATGCCAGGTCAGCCCCCTCTTCCGTGATCAAGTCACTTATGAGGGGAGCCTTGTTGTTAACTGACCTGGCATTCAGCAGCAGCAGCCGGAGGCCAGGACCCCCATGAGTCCGCTGTCCAGGGCCTAGGTTAAAATCTGGAGGGTCGGAACACTCCACAGATAATAAACATCTGGGGCGTCTTCCTCGATGATGACTCACCCTCCGGCTTCCGGAATAGCATCCCCTGCTCATCACCACCTCGATAAAATGCCCTGCCCTATATCCCCCAGGGTTTCCCAGCCCATTCGCCCCCGATCCTGGACCTTTAGAATCCCTGGTTTAAATCACTGTTCACTCTAATTCCTGCTTTTTGTGGTTAATATATTGACCCCACCCATTTCCAAATATTATCCCCTAATTCCATAATTTCTAAAACTTTAAACAGGAAGGACCAATTAAGATTATCAAATGCATTTTCTGCATCTAAGAAAATTAATGCAGCCTGTTTTTCGTTATGCTGTTGTAAATATTCAATTATATTCAAAACTGTTCTCAAATTATCTTTCAGCTGTCTTTTAGATAAAAACCCACTTTGGTCTAGATGAATAAAATCCTGTAAAACTGTTTTCAATCTGTTGGCCAAGATACTTGTAAATATTTTATAATCACTATTTGTCCTGTCTTTGAGTCAAGGAAACCCGCTGAGACTTGGTGTACAGGCTCTACTGTTTTATTTGTTGGATTGTAAACATATTCTTACATTTCTGTATATATAAATACAAATATATTTCATATTCATATATTGGAAACATATGCACTTGTATTATGGCTCTGAAACCATTTTGTATTTCCTTGAAGAGTTTTGTTAACTTTCTTACCCTTCCTTTCTAGCAGGCTTTGATAGATAGCTGTGCCCATAGAAAGATAAAGTGTACTTTCCAAGGATAGCTTCTCCAGGGGAAATATATTGTTTAATAACGGTCAAGGAGCCCTAGCAAGGATGGAAGGAAGTTCCTAATATGGAGTGAAGGAAGGAAATTCCTAATATGGAATGAGGGTAAGGTGGAGTATGGGTAACTGAGTAAGGGGTGGTCTTCTAAAGGAGGAGTTGAATGGAATCTATATAATGTGCTGTAGGAAGGGGGTCCTGCGCGGCCGCCCACCTAACAGCTTGCTGTCATTGCTTTTGCTCTTGGGTGAATAAACTCCTAACTTCATGCAATTTGTCAGTTTCTTTACTCCCGGCTCAGGAACGAACCTGGTAAGATAAAATTTACTTCTAACATATTGTTCTACTCTGCTAGACAGAATCCAGCCAAACTAAATTGAACTAGTAATGCTCAGAGAAAGGGCCCAAGAAATTAGGGCGGTGCCACCCTCAGCCTCTTATAATGAAAGCAAAGCAATTCAGTACTGTGCATGCATTTATCCGCCTGGAGGGAGCCTCCTCCTTCTTCACCAGTTATCTCCCTGACACAATTCAATAGTGACATTGGTCTATAATTTTTATTTAACTTAAGTCTTGGTCTCAGCATTGTTAACTGAGGTAACCTCTGCTATTACCAATCTTCTGAAGACTTTTCTGATTTAGAATAAGGCTGCAATTCCATTCTATCAGAGAGGCCACTCTATTTGCATTGTGATTTAGAATGCTATCAAGTAAAGACTGGCCTGACTCTGGGTGGCTTACAATAAAAAATACAATTAAAATACCATATAAAATTACAACAAACAATATAATAAATAAGTATAAAATCCAGTCTAGGTGAATTGATATTAAAAATAGGGAGGGCATTATAGTACTAGCCATCCCCAGGAGGAGCTGTTACCTTTCTCGTACCAAGCTAGGCGGCAGAACCAGGTTTTCAGATTTTTCCGGAAGGCCGGAAGTGAGGAAACCTGCCTCAACTCCGGGCATAAGATGTTCCAAAGGGCGGGTGCTACTGCAGAGAAGGCCCATCTCCTGGACCCCGCCAGATGGAACTCCTTTACTGATGGGGTCCAGAGCATGCCCTCTCTGCATGATCGGGTGGGGCAGGTTGATATTATGGGGATAAGACAGTCCATCAGTTATCCTGGCCCCATGCCATGGAGGGCTTTAAAGGTAATGACCAACAACTTGAATTGTACCCAGAAGCAAACCGGCACCCAATGCAGCTCACGGAGCAAAGGTATTATATGTGCTGATCTTGGTACACCTAAAATTGCCCGGGCGGCTGCATTCTGTACCAGCTGTAGCTTCCAGATATTCTTCAAGGGTAGCCCCATGTAGAGCGCATTGCAGTAGTCTATATGGGAGATGACAAGGGCATGAGTGACTGTTCGGAGAGCATCTCGGTCCAGGAATGGACGTAACTGGCACACAAGCCAAAGCTGCGCAAAGGCCCTTCTGGCCATGACTGCCACCTGCTCTTCAAGCAGGAGTTGTGAGTCCAGGAGGACCCCCACGTTCCGCACCAGTTCCGAGTGGGGCAGTGCCACCCCATCCAGAACCAAAGATGACAATTTTCCGGATACCGAGGGGCCATCAATCCACAGCCACTCGGTCTTGCCAGGGTTCAGCTGAAGCTTGTTGTTCCCCATCCAGGCCCCCACAGCCTCCAGACACTGAGACAGGGTGGTGACTGCATCACTTACTTCAGTTGCCTATCTTTCCCCTTGTTTTGGTATGGCTGGTCTTGTTGCTTTTCCTTTGATGCAAATCACACAGTTTGATTGGCATCATTCATGGTTGCTTATTTCAAAATCTCTTACCATGCCTTCAGTTTTCATTCTTAAAATTGCATCAAAGTCATGGTGCACAAAACACCTGTGCCAGGTGGTGGTGATGTTGTCCTCCTTTTGCTACTGATAGGCAATGCTGACATCTGGTGGTGGCTGTTCACAGTCCATCTGGTAGACATCATCTTTCTGGAAATCTGTAACATAAATCTTTCCTCAACTGGTGATTTTACATTGTCCATTTGCATTAAAGATCACATGAAAACCTTTATTATTCAATGTTGGGACACTTAGCAAATTGGCTTCTAGGCCTGGTACATAATGTTATGCTTGCTTCTGGCTTTTCATTTACAGTGCATTCGGAAAGTATTCAGACCCCCTTCACTTTTTTCAATTTTGTTATGTTGCAGCCTGATACTACAATCGTTCAAATTCATATTTTGTCACATTAATCTACACTCAGTACCCCATAATGACAAAGTGAAAGCAGAATTTCAGAAGTGTCTGTAAATTTATCAAAAAGGAGAAGCTGAAATTCCACATGTATGTAAGTATTCAGACCCTTTGCAACAACACTCGAAAGTTAGCTCAGGAGCCTCCCATTTCTCTTGATCGTTGCTGAGCTGTTCCTACACCTTGATTGGAGTCCACCCGTGGAAAATTAAATTGACTGGACATGATTTGGAAAGGCACACACCTCTCTATAGAAGGCCTCACAGCGGACAATGCATACTGTATCAGAGCAAAAGCCATGAGGTCAAAGGAACTGCCTGCAGAGCTCAGAGACAGGATTATTGCAAGGCACAGATCTGGAGATGGCTACAAAAAAATTTCTGCTGCACTGAATGTTCCAAATAGCACAGTTGCCTCCATAATTCTCAAATGGGAGGAGTTTGGCACAACCAGGACCCTTCCAACAGCTGGTTGCCTAGCCAAACTGAGCAATCAGGGGAAAAGAGCCTTAGTTAGAGAGGTGACCAAGAACCCAATGGTCACTCTGACTGAGCTCCAGAGAGCCTGTGTGGAGATGGGACAAAGTTCCAGAAGGACACCCATCACTACAGCCCTCCACCGATCTGGGCTTTATGGCAGAGGGGCTAGACGGAAACATCTTCTCAGTGCAAAACACATGAAAGCCTGCTTGGAGTTTGCAAAAAAGCACCTGAAGGACTCTCAGACTGTGAGGAACAAGATTCTCTGCTCTGATGAAACAAAGAGTGAACTGTTTGGCCTCAATTATAAATGTTACATCTGGAGGAACATAACATTCTATCAAACATAATTTCATAGAACATAGGTGAGTTCGGTTATTGGCCTACACAATGGGAGTATTGTGATACTTCAAAAATGTTGAAAGCACCACAAGTGTGCAGAGAAAAGGAGAAGTGCCAAAATAACTTGACTTGTTCCCATTGATAGGTTATTGATTGATTGATTGATTCATTGATTGATTGATAGGCCAAGAAATATATTTTCTTGGGAATACATGAATCTTGGTCTTTGCTTTGATATTGATCTTCTCAGCATTTGGAGCAATCTGTTGCATATATTTTTATGATCCTGAAAAAATATGGGAAACTGGATTTTAAAAGTCAAGCCTCAAAAAGTTTTTTCTTGTGGGCTTCAGGTGAGAGCACACGTGTTAGCTCCCCCCCCCTCAGGAATGTTAATTGCTTAGAGCCACAGAGTCTGGTTGCTTAGCCAATCACAAAGGTACCTGTTAGGTTTTTCCCAATTTGGGAATGTGTTGCCTGGGTGATTGGTCACATGCCAAGTTCTGTCCACTCAGGTATTGCCAGGTTTAATTGTAAAAGCTTTAAAATGTAAATTCTTCTATTGTGTTTACTCCTTTGCTACTATGCTGTTTGGTGAGTGAAGAGTGTTGGGGTTTGATAAACCCAGGAATTTACTGCTAGATATAAATTATACAGAGAGGCTTGATATTTAGGTTAAAGGGGAAATATTCTGCACAGTCACCCAATTAGCAGCCATTGTTGTAGGAATGATGTGTCATGTGTGACTCATTCAACAGGTGCTTAGAGTTAGGTTGGGTGTGGTGAATAACGAGAGTGACCTATAATGTGATTGGTCAGGTTCACTATATATACAGGGACATTCTCATTTCCCATTATTCCCATTTTACCTCGTGAAAGCTGTATCGTTGATAGTGTATCATTTGTTACTTGTGGAAGTGATCTGTAAATACATATGTATATAAAGTAAATAGGATATTTGATATAACTTCTGTTTGGAGTCTATTTACTGCATAGTACTTGGATCACTGGTGCCTAGGAGAGAGGCAGGCCGCTCCATCTCCACGCACTCCCTCTGACAGGGTTACGGGCCCAGAGGTGGCAGAGACGCCATAGACGACGGAAGGCTTTGCACTGGCTGTGGATTGGTGGATCATGTGCAGTCTGTGAGCTGGAAGCTTTGGAAGCCTATCCAGGAGTTGTGTGGCTATTTGGAGTGATTTGGAGCTTTAATAGGTTCCGTGCCTGTGTGTGTGTTTTTTCTCCTATGCTTGTTTTACAGCTGGAGGACATTCTGATAAGGTCTGTGTCTTTAATCATTGGTGTCTGCCCAGAAGGGGCTGAAGACAGATGAGCACAGCGAAGATGTTGCCGGCAGTCGGGGGAGGTTTTCCTCTGGAAAGACTGAATGACAGTAATTATTCGTCATGGGCATATAAAATGGAAATGTATCTTCGGCGTGAAGGGCTTTGGAGGAGTGTACTTTGCCCTGAACCAGACCTGGAAGATGAAGAAGTTGCTCTAAAGGATGATAGAGCATTGGCAAGCATAATTTTATGTCTGGAAGATAGCCAATTGTGTTATGTTAGAGACTGTCAGTTAGCCTATAAGTGTTGGGAAGCTTTAAAGAATGTTTATCTAAGAAGCTCACCGTTATGTAAGGTTTTACTAACATGAAAACTTTATCACACTAGATTAGGGGTATCTGATAATATAAGGGATCACCTGCATTATATGACAGGGTTGTTCCAGGAATTGGCTCAGAGAGGTATGCCATTTACAGAAGCTAACAAAGTGTATATAATTCTCAGTTCTCTAAATGAAACGTGGGATATTTGGCAATTAGTTTTGGTTTGTTATCTGAGGAATATTTAACCATAAGATACTTATCTAGCAGGCTTTTAGAAGAAGAGCAAAGAAGGCAGCAGTGTTCTAACATAATTAGGTCTAAGCAAAACAGTGTTTGTGTTAAGGAATGTTCTCATAACCAAAACAATGTATTATTTGTAAAGAGAAAATGTTTCTGCTGTGGGTCACAAAAGCATTTGTTGCGGGATTGTGATAAGAAACGGAAGCCAAAGGCTAAGCTGAAAATTTCCAAGCTGGGAGACGCTGCACAGCTGTCTTTAATTTGTTCAAGTGTAGAACAAGATTTAAAGGGACAATTTTTAATTGACAGTGGGGCTTGTCAGCATATAGGGAGTAACAGACAGATGTTTAAGAGTTGTAGGCAGGCTGATAGAGATCATGTTACTCTAGCTAATGGAAGTATTGCATCTGTGACTGGTAAAGGATTTGTATATGTACCAGGGTTAAATATTGAATTATCAATGTTGTGTGAACCTGAACTGGAGTACAATATAATTAGCGTGTCACAATTGGATAAACAGGGTTATACTGTACAGTTTGGTAATAATGAATGTATTGTTATGAAAGATAACAATGCTTGTGGCAAAGGTATTTTGCAGAACAATTTATATGAAATAGTACAAGCCAGGACAAGCAGCAGCCATCATGGTGTAGCTACAATTAATAAGCCAACACATGATTCATGTGTGCACCTGTGGCACAGAAGGCTTGGGCATCCGAGTTTCAAAGTGATTGAAAACATGTCAGAAGCAAGTTCTGGAATGGAATTGAAAAAGTGCCAAGTGTATTTGGATTGCACAGCTTGTAAGGTTGCAAAGTTAAAGGTGTTTCCTGTGAGCAAATTCAGTGATAGGAAGTCACATAAACGTTTTGAATTAGTTCATGCTGACTTAATTGGTCCATTACCAGCTTCAATAGAGGATGCTAAATATGTTTTAGTCATTGTAGATGATTACACAAGATTTGGGTTCTGTTACCTATTGAAAGCTAAAATTCAAACATTTGAAAAGTTTAGAAACTGGGTGCAGTTTGTGGAACGTAGGTATAGCACAAAGGTGTGTAGTTTACAAACTGACCGGGGTACAGAGTTTCTGAGTGGGAGTTTTCAGCAATGGCTCCGTAGAAGTGTATCATTTGTTACTTGTGGAAGTGATCTGTAAATACGTATGTATATAAAGTAAATAGGTTATTTGACATAACTTCTGTTTGGAGTCTATTTACTGCATAGTACTTGGATCACTGGTGCCTAGGAGAGAGGCAGGCCACTCCATCTCCGCGCGCTCCCTCTGACAAAGAGGCTTTTGCCTTAAGCTATGTTAAGTCTTGTGCCTTCTTCAGCTGAAGAAAGCAAGCTTCGTTTCTGTTCTTTCTTTTTAAAATAAAAAGCAATGTTTTTTTACTGCTAGCTTTAAGTTTTGTTTGTCTCTGAATATATTTCTATAACTCTGATCTCACAAATTATTTAAAACTACAAAAGGTTATGGATCCAGCAAATGCTTTCTGGATCAGAGGTAAAACTTATGGAAATATGCAAAGAGGAAAGCTGAACTGTTTTGTTTGCATTTGAAGAGGCTTTTTGTTTTTTGAAACTTGCTGTAAGTTAGAAGCAGTTTCAGTTGGAGGAGGAGTCAAGCCTTGTGATTTCAAGCCTCGTGGATTACTCCAACAGGGGAGGAAGAAGCAATGGTGGCTGGAGCTTCAAGTTTTCAAGGTATTCCCTTGGAAAAGCTTTCTAATACTAATTATTTGAACTGGTCTTTGAAAATGGAGAGTTTCTTGAGGAGAGAAAATTTGTGGTCTGCTATATCTGACCAAATTCCTCAGAATCCAGACCAAGCCTGGCTGAGAAAGGATGAGAAATGTAAAGCTTCTATTATCTTAGCTGTGCAAGATGATCAGCTTATACATGGGAGAGGTCTGAAAACTTCCAAAGAATTATGGAACTTTCTGCGTAATTTATATGTGAAAACCTCTCCTGGCAGCAAGGTTATTTTAACCAAAAAGCTGTACAAAGCCTACTTGCCAGAGCATGGAAATTTCCCAGAGCATCTTCATAAACTGCAGAACTATTTTGTGGAGCTTCAAGAGCGTGGGATGGAATTTACTCCTCTTATGAAAGCCTACATTATGCTGTCTTTGTTAAATGAGTCCTGGGATACTTTAATTTGCTCCATGGAGGGAATCCCTGAAGCTGATCATTTGTGTCTGCTCATCT
Source organism: Charina bottae (assembly GCA_023362775.1). Classification (NCBI taxonomy): domain Eukaryota; kingdom Metazoa; phylum Chordata; class Lepidosauria; order Squamata; family Charinaidae; genus Charina; species Charina bottae. Next base: position 27,787,837 of record JALMGJ010000011.1, read on the forward strand.
TCTTGCTGAGTGGGAGAAAAGGCAGGAAAACGCTGTCTCCATTTCTTCATTAAAGTCTTCTCATGGCCAGCAGAGGGAGCGGAAGAGCTTTGAATTTCAGGCTGCTGCATTTTCCATCAAGCGATGCTTTCATTGTGGATCCCCTGCACATCTTCGAAAAGATTGTGACCAGCTTAAAAGTAAGAAGATTTCTCAGAAGAAAGAAGCAACATCTAGAAAGAAGATTCTACATGCACAGGTTGTTGAGAGCTGTGATAATAAAGAACTGTGGATTTTAGATAGTGGCGCAATTTCACATATCTGTAATAATAAAGATTTTTTTGTGTCTCTGTTTAAAAGTAACAAACAAAGAGTTTCCTTAGCTGATGGATCTGTATCTAAATTCATGGGTGAAGGTGAGGTAATCTTCCATGTTTGGGGTGAAGCTGTTTCTACAGCGTGTTATGTTCAGAACAGGCTGTTTAACAGTGCAATTCAGGATGTGCCATTTTATTTGTTCTATGGTGTGAAGCCTAAATCATCTCAAAGTTTTTGGGAGCACAGCTTGGGTGCATATTCCAAAGCAGCTGAGGCGTAAGGGGGCTTCCAGAACAAAGAAAGCAATCTTTGTTCGGTATGAACAGAGTCAGAGGAGCTACAGGTTCATACTGGATAATCAATTGATAATTAGTAAAAGTGCTTCTTTTGCTGAGCAGAATTGGGATAAAATAAACTCTAGTTCTTCAGTTGATTTATCCTTGAGGGAACAGCAAAGTTTTGCTGATGGTGATCTGCAGGAATCACCTAGTGAAGTCAATGAGCAGGAAGTTGAATTGTCTGAGAAGTCAGAGGTTTCTGAGGTAAATGGTGGGAATCAGAATGTAAGTCCTGTCCTACCTCGCAGGTCTGAAAGATTAATAAGGGGGTTCCACCTGATCATTATCAAGTAGATGTCGTGAAAGCTTTTCACATTCACACAGAGCCTGAATCTCTTGAGCAAATCAATGAGATGCCACCTGAAATAGCTAAGTGCTGGCATGAAGCCATGCAGCAGGAATTAGATTCCTTAAAGGAAAATAAAACTTGGAAATTGGTGAGTCTGCCTCCCAATCAGAAGTGTTTGGGTTGTAGGTGGGTGTTTAAACTGAAAAAAGATTCTGATTGTAAAATTCAAAAGTATAAAGCAAGGTTGGTAGCAAAAGGTTTTACTCAAAGAAAAAATTTGGATTATGACAAAACCTTTGCTCCAGTGACAAAAGCTGAATCTATCAGGTTGCTTTTAAAGGTTGCTGCCATTAAGAAAATGTCTGTTTATCACTATGATATTCAAACTGCTTTTCTGTATGGTGATTTGGAGGAAAAATTGTTTATGCAACAACCTCCTGGTTATGAAAAAGAAAAACATCTTGTGTGTGAATTGGAAAAGTCCATCTATGGATTGAAGCAGGCAGCGCGTTGTTGGAATATTAAGTTGGAAAAAACTTTGCAAAATTTTGGGTTTCAGAAGGGAATTGCTGATCCATGTGTGTATGTAAAAAATGATAAGCAAGTTGTAATGTACTTATGCTTGTATGTTGATGATTTGTTGCTGCTCACATCATCAGATGAACAAAAGCGTGATTTTGAGGTTTGTATGAAAAACAATTTCACATTGAAATGTCTTGGAGCAGTTAACAATTACTTAGGATTAGAAATTCAGAGGGAAAAAGATGGCAGTTTTCTCATAAGTCAGATTAGTAAAATTAAGAAACTGCTGGAGGATTTTAAAATGCAGGACTGTAAGTCTGTCTCCTCCCCCATGCTTCCCGAGTTTCTAAAAGAGGAGGGGGAAAAGGGGGATGGTGAGTTATCTGAAGGAGATAGTTTCAGGTCAGCCATTGGTAGTCTTCTTTACATTGCAAACAATAGCCGTCCGGACATTTCTAACAGTGTGTCCATTTTGAGCAGGTTTGTGGAAAATCCCACATCTGCTGCAAAGTCTGGATTAAAAAGGCTGTTTCGTTATTTACAAGGCACCAAAGATTTTTGTTTAAGGTTGTCTGCTACAGACACAGAAGAAAAGTTAGAATGCTGGTGTGATTCAGATTGGGCTGGAGATCTCAGTGATAGAAAGTCTACTTCTGGAAGTGTAATTCAATTTGCAAAGTGCACTATTGCATGGTTTTCCAGAAAGCAGACTGTAGTAGCCATCAGCACAGCTGAAGCCGAGTTTTATGCTTTAGCACAATTCTGCAATGAGGTAATCTGGTTTACACAATTGTTGCAAGATATTGGAGTCATTTTAAGCCAGCCTGTAACAATTCATGAAGACAACCAGGCCTGTATTCATTTGGCATTATCTGAAGGTACCAGAAATCACACAAAACACATTGATGTTCGTTTTCATCTTGTTAAAGATTTTCTAGCCAAGAAAAAGGTTATTTTAAAATACTGTGATACTAAATTAATGTTAGTCGACATTTTAACAAAGCCTCTGCCTAGCATTAGGCACAGTGAGTTAGTTACAAATTTGGGTTTTTTTCCATATTCTTTCTAGTCATCAAAAAGGGGAGTGTTGCATATATTTTTATGATCCTGAAAAAATATGGGAAACTGGATTTTAAAAGTCAAGCCTCAAAAAGATTTTTCTTGTGGGCTTCAGGAGAGAGCACATGTGTTAGCTCCCCCCCTCGGGAATGTTAATTGCTTGGAGCCACAGAGTCTGGTTGCTTAGCCCTACACAACGGTACCTGTTAGGTTTTTCCCAAATTGGGAATGCTTTGCCTGGGTGATTGGTCACATGCCAAGTTCTGTCCACTCAGGTATTGCCAGGTTTAATTGTAAAAGCTTTAAAATGTAAATTCTTCTATTGTGTTTACTCCTTTGCTACTATGCTGTTTGGTGAGTTAAGAGGCTTTTACCTGAAGCTATGTTAATTAAGTCTTGTACCTTCTTCGGCTGAAGAAAGCAAGCTTCGTTTCTGTTCTTTCTTTTTAAAATAAAAAGCAACGTTTTTTTACTGCAAGCTTTCAGTTTTGTTTGTCTCTTAATATTTCTATAACTTTGATCTCACAAATTATTTAAAACTACAAAACAATCATCCATGTCTGTAATTTAAATACATATATTGTATGGTTATTCTATTCCTGTTCCTGTTACACAACTATTTGGTACATCTTTTCATGGAAGCAAGATTGATACTGACACATTCTGCCACAAGATCTTCTAGACAGGGATTGTATTGTCATCAGTTCTTTTATGCTTAATTTATTTCATTTTTAAAGTTCCTGTAGAATAAAATAGAATGATGGTTAACATCCAGAAATGCAAGGTTTTTTTTTTAATAAAAGGGAGGAAATTAGATTTTTTCCCCTGATATCATCCATGTACCTCCATCTTTGAATAGTAGTAGTAGTTTTAATGGTAGTAGTAGTAGTAGTAATAATATCTGGAGAGATCTGAAATATCTCCATATTTTTTTGATGAATGATACATGGTTAAAGAAAGCATAAAGAAATCATAGGATAAGAAAAATGAGTTTTAATGTTACTTTGATCAACTCTGTTGATTGCTTGACTTTTTGTAAACCACATCAATAGTTTTATAATGGAATGTGATTCACAAAATGTGATATACATTAGTTAACAAATAAATTTTCCCTAGTGTGATGTGTCCTTTTTAGTGTCATGCTGATCTGGCACAGATGATGTTCTCATGAGGAAAAAAGAACAAAGTAATGCAGGCTCCCCATTTCATGTGATGTCAGCAGTTTTAAACCCTTAGGTTTTGGTCTAAATGGTAAGCATTTTCTTCTGTGTGGCAAGGGCAAATCTTTCAACAAACGAAAGAGAATAACTCAGCTTCCATAGTGTTCCATATGTTCATAGGTCTGCTTGGTAACTCCTGCAGAATGATAAGTCAACTTGGTTCATGATGCTTCTTACCCTTCTGGCTTGACATTTTCTCCTTGGGACATGGAAGACAATCATAGCAGCAAAACATCTTCCCCTCCTTCTTTCCCTGAAAATACCAGGGAGGCAGCTCTCAGTACACATTGAAACAGGTAGGGTCTGCCCAATAAATGAAAGAAGGAAAATATTAAGATTCAATCGTACATTTGGAAAGAATGTTGAAAATCACAGTATTTTTGGAAGTGAAATATTCTGTCTTCTAAATCTTTGTCAGATGAATTTTTCATAATAAGAAATAGGTTTACTGTATGTTTTAAGGTTTAAAATTTATGTATCTCCTTCAAATATAAACCAATTCATATTTAACCCCATTGATGAAATTAAAATCAGAAATTATTTAAATATTTAAAAATTAAATAAATTTAACTTATGTAAAAGTTGAGTCTGAATCTGATGTTGAGTAAGGTGAAACTGAAACCTATGTTAAGCAAAAGAGGGAAACCGAAACCTATCCTGAGAAAACTTAGGAAACCGAAACCCAGAAAGACTCAGGAGAGTGGGAAAATCCTGAGCAGCTGATTAGTCAAGACCAGGGAGCATGGTCTAAGCTACCAATCAAGTGGTGCAAGGGAAAAGCGAGCCAAAAAGCACGCCAAACAGAAAGAAGCCTGATTGGTCTCTGAGGATAAACAGCATGAGGGTGACAGGATAAAAGGACGCCCGCGTAAGGAGCAAACTGATGGAGACAACTGTTCCACTGAGCTAAAAACTTCTTCAGAAATAGAGACAGAATTGCCCTCAAAAACCTGCTCTGTAGCCTCTACGGTATCAGAGCCAGCGCATTTCACTGTTACAGAATTCCTCCAGGTGCCTTCACCTCCAGCTGAGTCCTGCCTTGCTCCCTTTCACTGAGTCCTGCTTAGTCATGCCATGCTCTCCAGATGAATCCTGTCCTGCCTCTTCAGTCGAGTCCTGTCCTGAGACGCCGCACCTTCCAGCCAAGTTCTGCATTGCCATGCCGTGTTTTCCAGCCAAATCCTGCATTGCCATGCCACATCTTCCAGTTGAGTCCTGTCTTGCCACGCCACATTTTCCAATCAAATCCTGCCTTGCCAAGCTGCGTATTCCATTTGAATCCTGCCTTGCCACGCCACGTTCTCCAGTCGAGTTCTGCCTTGCCACGTCGTGTTTTCCAGTCGAGTCCTGCCCTGTCACGCCATGCACTATAGCCGAGTCCAGCCTTGTCTTCCCATGAATTCCAGCCGAGTCTGTTCCAGTCTCCTTGCCCTGATCTCAAGGCACATTCCATCTTGGTTCTGTACTGCAATCATCAATGGAATCTTGTTTGTCTGTCTCATCCAGTGCTTCGACATTGCCGGGTTTGGATTAATTCATCAATGCACTCATTCTTCCAAACGACTTATTAGATGTAAATAGTTGAATTTGTAATAAAGATTAATTCTATTCAATCTCTGGTCATCTCATACTCTGAACAGGACAACTTATTTAAATGTTTTTAAATATTTGAATAATTTCTGACTAGAAATCATGATTTAAAAAGGTAGTAGTACCACATCAATATTTTTATAATGGAATGTGATTACTTACAACAAGATAATGAGAAGGACATGACACTGATTTTTCTATATGCAGAGAAAGCTTTCGATAATGTGAATTGTTCCTTTTTGTTTCAAGTTCTGGAATTTATGGGCTTTGTGGACAATTTTATTCAAGGGATTTGGTCAATATAAACAGTACATCTCAGAAGGTACATGTCTATGAAGGTTCTCAGTCATCCAGGTGGAATTGTCTGTAGCTTGAATCATGTCAACTGGATTTCTATTTTCTTAGTGGAAACGTTTCGCTCCTTATCCAAGGAGCTTCTTCAGTCTGAGCAAAGTTGGTAAGGGAATCCTAAATATGTTCCTAGGTAGCTGTGTGACGCACACACAGTGTGTCTGTGTCACACAGCTACCTAGGAACATATTTAGGATTCCCTTACCAACTTTGCTCAGACTGAAGAAGCTCCTTGGATAAGGAGCGAAACGTTTCCACTAAGAAAATAGAAATCCAGTTGACATGATTCAAGCTACAGACAGAAGGTACATGTTATTGTTAATGGCGATTTAACTAAACCATGTGAGATACAGAAGGGGATAAGAAAAGGATGTCCTCAGTTTCCTTTGCTTTTTATTTTGGTCTTGGAAGTGTTGAATAGAGACATTAGACAGGGTGACAAAATAATGGGTTTGAAAATTGAAAAGAAGACTTATAAATTGAGGGCATTTGGTGATTATTTAGTTTTGTTTTTACAGGAGTCTTTGAATGGTATTTTACACTTGATGAAGAAATTGAATGACTTTGGTCCTTTAGCTGGTTTTAAAGTAAATAAACAAAAACAAAAATATTGGTTAAAAATGAATATACAAGATAAAAAGATTTTAATGAAAAAGACTGGTTTGAAAATTAAGAAGAAGGTTAAATATCTTGGGGTTACATTGACCAATATGAATAGTATGTTGTACCACAATAATTATGGTAAGGTTTGGAATGATATAAAAAAAGACTTATTGAGGTGGGATAAATTACAGCTGTCACTGTTGGGAAGAATTTCAGTAATTAAGATGAATGTTTTACCTAGGGTGTTGTTTTTATTCCAGACAATACTGATATTGGTAACTAACGTACCATTTCAACAATGGCAAAAATATATTTCTAAGTTTGTATGGCAAGGCAAAAAACCAAAAATTACATACAAATTATTGCAAGAAGCTAAAGAAATAGGTTTAGGATTACCTGGTTTAAAACTGTATTTTGCTGCCTGTTGTTTGGTATGGATGAAATATTGGGTGACTGAGAAATAGGAGGCTATTGGAGTTGGAAGGATTGATGATTTAAGATTTGGGTGGCATGGTTATTTATGATACAACAAAGTTAAGGTCAATATAGATTTCAAAAATCACTTTATTAGGCATGCCATATTGAGGGTTTGGAAAAAGTATAAAGCAAGATTGTCTCCCAAAATTCCTTTATGGTTGTCACCCCAAGAAGTTTTTTTTCAGAAGAGAAATGATAGTTAAATAATCATGGTAGATATATGCTGATTTATTGACTTTTTTGGGAGGAGAACTTGGAAATAGAAGATCATACTTGTTAATGGTTTGCTTATGCTCAGCTGACAGAAAGATTTAAATTGGACAAGAAGAATCATGGTTTTATAAATGAGAAAACTGATTTTGAATTGGATTTGTGTACTAATGACGAGCATGTTATTGCCAAGATGTATAAACTTTTATTGAAAATGAATATGGAAGATGAATATGTTAAAGATTGTACGATTAAATGGGCAAAAAAATTGGATACAATATAATGCTTGATCAATGGGGTAAAGGATTGAAATTTACATTATAACCTGAAAGACATTTTTTATAATCATTATAAAAATCATAATCATTGGTATTTAAGACCTGATAAATTGTCAAAGATGTAAAAGCAGTGTCAAATATATGTTGGAAACGTAATTAATGTGAAGGTACTTTCTACCATCTTTGGTGGATATGTAAGAAAGGTAAGAAATATCTGGATCAGATATGTACTTTAATTCAGAAAATTCTCAAAATAAATGTACAGTTGAAATCAGTGTTTTTCCTTTTAGGTTTGATGGATTAACAGGCTGAAAAAAAAAACAAGACTTCGTTTTTATATATGATAACAGCAGCAAGACTTTTATATGCACAGAGGTGGAAGGACTTACAAATACCTACAATGTAAGAATGGATGGTGAACTTAATGGTATTGGCCTAGAAGGCAAAATTGACTACTTTGATTAAAGAAAAGACTTTGTCTAGCTATGTTTCGACTTGGAAACCTCTTTTGGACTTTTTGCTTGAAACTGAAAGAAATGAAATTTTAATTTTGGGATTTGATGATTAGGACAATTTTGATTATAGAAATATTGTGTACCATTGTTAATTTTAGAGTAAGATGTTAATGTATTTTAAATTTTATCTGTACCAAAGAAAATTGGAAGCTATTCTTTTTCTATTCTTTTTCTGTTCTATTCTTTTTTCTTTTTCTTTTCTGCACTCTTAATTTTTCTATTTTTCTGATCTTTTCTTCTTAATTCTTTTTTTATGTTTGTTTATATTTTATATCTTGTTGAAACTTAATAAAGTTTTATGAAAAGAAATTATTAAAAAAGGCACAAGAAAGGATAAATGTTAACTGCAGTAGTAAGGATAGTATGATAGAAAAAGGGCCTTTAAGTTTAAGATGTAGCTCTAGTTATTTCAAGCCCTGAGGAGTCCATTCGAAATTTAATGAATCGTGTTGAGAACTGTTGCAGTTTGATAGGCCTACACGTGGATCTAATTAAATCAGAAATGGGTCAAAATATAGAAATAGATTTAATTAGTTTAATTTATGGAAACTGTTAAATCATTAGATTTATTCTGGTTGGGAAAATAGCTGCAGTCAGAATGTCTAGTTTACCATAATTATTTATTTATTCATTCATTCATTCAGTTTAAGTGGCCACCCAATCCCAGATGAAGTACTTGGTGGTCTCTGAGCTTGGTTGTTTGCTTGCAGATGTTTTATTACCCGACTAGGTAACATCATCTGCAAGCAAACAACTGAGCACCAAGGACTCCACAGTTCCATCCTGAGCTACATAGATGTTAGGTTGTTTTATAAATGTATTTCAACTTTGTCTTAAATTTTATTTTGTTTATTATCTATTAAGATAGATCTATGTATATTCACTAAGCACTCTGCTTGTACTGGTCTATGACCGTAATAAATTGAATTTATTTTATTATTTTATTTATCTCTGAGCTTGGTTGTTTGCTTGCAGATGTTTTATTACCCGACTAGGAAACATCATCAGTGTTGAAGTTGCACTTTTTCGTTCCAAACTTTTCATGTTGGTGACATATTTTTTAGACATGAATCATTTCGTGACACATTACTTCAGTTTTACTCGCAAACTGGAGATTAAACTAACCCCTTATATGAGATACGGACACGTAAATAAATTGTAACAGCAAAATGTATGGGGAGACAACATATCTCATGAAAACGTTTCACTTATATTTTTAAAAATATATGATTTGTAAGATAATAACATACATTGCCTGGAAAGTCCCTGCAGTTTTCTTGGCAAGGTTTTGAAGGCGTAGTTTGCCATTGTCTCAGGCTCAGAGAATATGACTGGCCCAAGGTCATCCATCTGGCTTTGTGCCTAATGCAGAACTAGAACTTACAGTCTCCTGGTTTCTAACCTGATTCCTTAATCACTACACCAAATTGGCTCTGACCCTGTGCTATTCAGAGCTTTAAAGGTGATAACCAGCACCTTAAATTGCACCTGGAAAGAAACTGGGAGCCAGTGCAGCTCACAGAGCTTCAGTGTAATATTTGCAAACCATGTGACACCCAAAATTGCTCATGCTGCCACATTCTGTACCGGTTGCAATTTCTGGATGGTCTTCAGGGGCTGCCCCATGTAGAGCATGTTGAGATAATCTAATAATCCCATCACTCCAAAACAAAAAGCCAGTTCACCAATTGAGTTCACATAACTGGCTGGTTCACATGCATGGGGCATGGGCAAAAAAACATTGTTAAAACAAAGTGATCAAAAATTAGAGAATGCTCATTTAACTTACTACATAATTGCACTTTTTAATTAAAGAAACAAGATAACTAAGACAAAGAAAAAGAGGGAGAGAGAGAAAGAAAGACAGACAGATAGATGAAGGCAAGTGTCATGGGTGCTCCTAATCACTATTTGCCAGATCGTTACTATACCACAAACTTAAAGAAAAGGAGGATCACTGCAGAAAAGCAAGTGATATTAGGATGCTTGCTGCAATAGTTCAATGCAACTCAAGTCCATTTCTGCTCAGTCTAGTGATGAGCTTAATATCTGCTTAATATTTCAAATATGTTTTTCAGTGAAACCATTGAAGATCTCAGCCTTAATGTCCTCTAGAGGAGTTGCAGGTCCAAAACAGAATGCATGTCCAGACTTTTTCATGCTTCCCCATTACAGACCAAGAATTAAACTTTTTTTTTTTAAGAATCCTGATTCTTTAGGTAACCTGAAATATTTTTTCCCTCAAAATTCAAGCTGCACCCTAAAATAGACCCATGCCTTCAAAATATCTCAGATTTTCAATTTTAATTGAATGATGGCTAATTTGACCAGCCTTTGCTTCTATAATGAAAACACTCCTAAGAATTTCTGCTTCCTATAACTCAGTAAGACACTAGACATTTAAAAGAAGAGATACTAAAAAGATAATTAATAAAAATAGTGTTGGATTGCATATTATTATCTTTTTCTCTTTACTAGTTGTTCTCTATTATTTAGGTCTGGCCTAAAAAGGATTATGTAACATTTGGGGAAATATATGCAACCCAGCAATCCAGCACTAGAGGCCAAAATGGAGAAAACCTCCACAGCCACCATGTATTTCCCTTTGGTGCTCAGGTGGGATGGAACAAAGGAGAGCCACACACTGCAGAAGATCAGCATGCTGAACGTGAGACATTTGGCCTCGTTGAAACTGCCGGGGAGCTTCCTGGAGAAAAAAGCTACTGTGAAACTGGCAGCCGCCAGAAAGCCCATGTAACCCAGGACACAGTAGAACATGGTAGCTGAGCCTTCATTGCACTGCAGGATGATTTCCTCAATTTCTGAATGGGTGTCAACATCAGGGAAAGGCGGAGAGGTGAACAACCAGACTGTGCAGATGCCTGCTTGAATCAAGGAACAAGAAAGAACAATGGAGGTGGCCAGTCCTCTTCCCACCAACTTCCTCATCCTGGATCCTGGCTTGGTGGCCATGAAAGCCAGAACCACAGTGATGGTTTTTGCCAGCACAGAAGACACAGCCACTAAGAAGATGATGCCAAAACTAATTTGTCGGAGGAGACATATTATATTGCCAGGTGCAACGAGGAACTGCAGTGAGCAAAGGAAGCAGAGGAGAAGCGAGATGAGTAGAACGTAGGTGAGATTTCGGTTATTGGCCTTGACAATGGGAGTATGGTGATACTTCAAAAATGTTGCCAGCACCACAAGTGTGCAGAGAGAAAGGAAAAGTGCCAAAATAACTAGACTTATTCCCATTGATTCTTCATAGGACAAGAAGGATATTTTCTTGGGAATACATATATCTTGGTCTTTGCTTGGATATTGATCTTGGCATTTGGAGCAGTCATCCATGTCTGGAATTTAAAAACATATGTTGTATGGTTATTCTATAACTGTTCCTGTTGCACAGCTATTTGTTATATCTTGGAAGCAAGATTGATACTGACACATTCTGCCAAATTCCCTGTTCTTCTAGACAGGGATTGTATTGCTATCAGTTCATGTATGCTTAATTTATTTCATTTTTTTTATGTTCCTGTAGGATAAAATAGAATGATGGTTCAAATCTACAAACAAGTTTTGTTTAATAAAATGGAGCAAATTTTTTTTTCTTTAACATCAGCCATTTTCATGCCTCCCTTTGTCCCTCCATCTCTTTCTTTTAAAAGCTTTATTATATTTTTTCAACATATACATAAAAACTAAAAAGGAGGAAAATGAAGAACCTACAAGGAAAAAGAAGAAAAATAAAAATGTGTAAAAGTACAAAACAAACTACTACAAAGTGACTTCTGACTTTCTACAACAAAGATATACATAAATCAATATCAATCTCTTACTCCAATTTAAACTATAATCAGCATTATTTCTATAAAGCATTTCAATTCTTCTTATATCATTTACTTCTAAAACAAATATTCTCTGCCATGGCAGATATGTAGCAGTTGAAATTGAACTTTATGGGATAAAAACAATTATTGTGGGACTTTATGCACCAAATGAAGACAAGAGTAAATTTTTCACACAACGTCTGAGTGATTTGTCAGCTTTTTCATATCAAAGTTGGTGCTTAATGTCGGATTGGAATGGAGTTATCTCCACATTAATTGATAGAGCATCTAAAAAACAAATTAAAATAAAACAAGGTAGATTACCAAAATCTTTTTTTGATATATCGATAATTTGTCTTTGGTGGATTCATGGAAATATAAAAATGGCTTGGCAAAAGAATATACATTTTAGAGAGACATCAATCCTTTTCTAGAATTGATATGATATGGGTTTCGAAGTACTTGGTGAGTAAAATGTCTAAGGTGGATATTTTACCAAGGACTTTTTCCAATCATAATCCTGGTAAGATGTCAATAAAACGAATTTCTATAACATTTAGATGGAGATTGAATGAATCCATTTTGCAAAAAGATGAGGTTGTGAATGACTGTAAGAAGAAATTAAAAGATTTTTTTGAAATTAATTTAGACAAAGAAACAGACTTGAAGATTGTTTGGGATACTAGTAAAGCTGTTATGAGGGGACATTTTATCTATCATAACTCTAGCCTTAAAAAAAAACTCAACAAAATTTACAGAAGGTTTTGGACCAGATTAAATTGAAAGAAATAGAGTTTCAGAAAAAACCATCAGATAACAATATTTTATGTCCGCCCACCCAGCGGATCGAAAGCATATGCGAGTAGATAAATGGGTACCACTTCGTGGGTCAATTTGCCGGCGTCCAGTGGAGGGTCGTCCTCGTTCCGAAGAAGACCTAGGGAATCCCGGTGATGACGGCGGAGGACGACGGATCCAGAAAAGAACAGCTTCCTGGACGTCAGCAGCCGGCGCGGAAGCAAGGCCTGCTGGGGCATGTAGTCCGGTGCCTGCAGCCGAAGAGCCGGTTCCCTGTCCTCTTCCCTATCGCGCGGTAAATTTAAAAATGTATATGATATACAATGTATAATTGAAATATATTGATGTTGTAAGCCGCCTAGAGCCCTCCAGTAGGGAGGGGATAGGCGGGGTATAAATAGGATAAAATAATAATAATAATAATAATAATAATAATAATAATAATAATGTCAACTTAGACTATTACATAAACAAGTATCAATGTTTTGGAGGATGAAATGGGATGATTCTGAGCTTTTTCTTTGCTCATGAAGAAGCTCTGGGCTTCAGGTAAAAGCCTGAGTCCTCCCCAAAAAACGCGTTTTCAGTTCTGTCCACACGGAGCTCGTGGACAAGGCTTTTCAGTCAGCCATGATCCCCACCGGAAGTCAAATGAATTTGAATTTGTGAATAAACCAGGAAGATGGCTAGCTTATAAATTGAGGAAAGAAAGAGAAAAGAAAATTATATTGAAGATCCAGGATGGAGATCTGGAGCTTTTAGACCAGAGCTTTCCAAACTTTTCATGTTGGTGACACACTTTTTAGACATGAATCAATTGTGACACACTCTTACAGCAGGGCACAAAGCAGGCACTAGGACCTGCGCAGAATTACAGCAGATTTGGAGGCAGCAAGGCACAAGGCAGGCACTAGGACCTGCATGGAATCCTGGCAGGGCTCAGAGGCAGCAGCAGCCACGACACACCCAGACACTGCAGCCGACACACTAACGTGTCCTGACACACAGTTTGGAAGGCTATGCTTTAGACAATGAAAATATTAAAAAAGTATTTCATAGTTTTTTTCTCTAATGGAAAAGATAGATGAGTATTTGAATAGAGAAAACTTACCAAAACTTATGCAGTCACAGAAATTAACATTGAATGATCCTATAACTACTTTTGAAATTGTTGAAGCTATAAAGAAAACAAAGTTGGGAAAAGCACCAGGACCTGATGGTTTATCTGCACTATATTATAGATGTTTTGAGGATCAGATTTTGTTACCTTTTAAAGCATTGATGAACTCTATTTTGACAGGGTCTTTAATGCCGGACTCATGGAAAGAGACTAATATTGCTTGAATACCAAAGGAAGGACAAGATTCTTGCTTAGTTAAAAATTATAGACCAATATCAATGTTGAATAATGATTATAAAATATTTGCATCAGTGTTGGCAGAAAGAATGAAAAAAGTTTTACAAGAAATTATTCATCATGATCAATGCGGATTTTTACCAAAAAGACAGTTAAAAACAATGTAAGAGTCGTCTTGGATGTTATAGGATATTTACAATATCATAATGGTCCATGAGGTCACAAAGAGTCAGACATGACTAAACGACTGAACAACAACAACAACAATGAATGCCAAGCGGCTCTTATTTTTTTGGATGCAGAAAAAGCCTTTGATAATCTGAACTGGAGTTTTATGTTTAAGGTTTTGGAAATTATGGACTTTGGAGAATATTTTATTCAAGGAATTAAGGCAATTTATACACCACAAAAGGGAAAAATCACCGTGAATGATGAATTAACTGAACCATGTCAGATACAAAAAGGAACAAGACAATGATGCCCTCTATCACCCTTGTTATTTATTTTAGTATTGGAAGTTTTAAATAGAGATATTAGAAGTGATGAACAAATAAAGGGACTGAAAATCAAACAAGAGGAATTTAAATTAAGAGCTTTTGCTGAGGACTTAGTCCTGATTTTACAGGATCCCCTGGAAACTGCAGAACATCTGATGAACAAACTGAAAGAATTTGGGTCATTGGCTGGTCTTAAAGTAAATAAACAAAAAACTAAAATGTTAACGAAAAATATGACCCTGCCCAACCATGACCTACTGATGGGTAAGGTGGGATTTCAGATTGAAAAAAGGTCAGACATCTGGGGGTAATTTTGTCAACTAAAAATAGTGTGTTATTTCAGAATAATTATGTTAAAATTTGGAATGATGTAAAAAAAGATTTGTTGAGATGGGGGAAATTGCAATTGTCTCTTTTGGGAAGAATATCTGTGATTAAGATGAATGTTTTGCCTAGGATGTTATTTCTTTTCCAGACTTTACCAATTTTGTCAACAGATTTACCATTTATGAAATGGCAGAGAGATATTTCCAAATTTATTTGGCAAGGCAAGAAACCAAGAATTAAATATAAATTGTTGCAAGATGCCAAAGAACGAGGATGTTTGGGTCTGCCTAATTTGAAATTGTACTTTGATGCCTGTTGTTTGCTTTGGAAGAATGGATTACCTTGGAGAACAAGAAATTACTACAGCTTGAAGGACATGAATTAAGATTTGGGTGGCATGTCTATCTATGGTATGATAAAGTTAAAGTTAACAAGGATTTTAAAAATCATTTTATTAGGAATGCCATATTGAGAATCTGGAATAAATATAAGGTAAGACTGTATACAAAAGTACCATTATGGTTGTCAACTCAGGAAGCAATTGTTAGAAGAGAAAATGTGGGAGGAATAAGTTGGTTAAACTATAAAGATTTGTTAAAGTTTGAGGAGGGTGAACCAAAAATTAAAACAAAGGAAACATTAGAACTTGAAGGATTTACATGTCATTGGTTCACCTATATACAGTTGATGGAATGTTTTAAATTAGATAAAAAGAACTATAAATTTGTTAATGAAACAACTCAGTTTGAAATGGATCTTTGTTTAAATTATTACCATGTTATTACTAAGATGTATAATATTTTGTTACAGATGAATATGGAAGATGAACATGTTAAGGACTGTATGATTTAATGGGCTGAGAATTTTGGATACATTATCATGTTGGACCAATGGGAGAATATGTGGATGAAAGGTTTGAAATTTATGCTGAATTATAACCTGAAATAACACTTTTATAAGAAGATGTATCACTGGTATTTAACTCCTGATAAGTTGTCTAAAATGTATAATGGTGTAACTAATGCTTGTTGAAAATGTTCACAGGGTAAAGGAACATATTTCCACTTTGGTGGACTTGTGAGAAGGCTAAAAAGTTCTGGGATCAAATATGTATTATTATTCAAAAGATTCTTAAAGTAACTATACAAAGAAAACCAGAACTTTTTCTTTTGGGATTGATGGAAAAGGAGTTAGAGAAACAACAGTTTGGATGTTATATTATTATGGCTGCAAGATTGTTATATGCACAACAATGGAAAGATCCACAAATACCTACAGTTGAAGATTGGATTGTTAAATTAATGGACTTGGCTCAAATGGCTAAATTAACATATAAATAATAAAAATATTATCCAAAAAGTAAAAGCAATCATCTAAACCCCTAAAAAAATCATCCTGATAGAGAAATTTAAATAATTATCAAGGTAAAACAAAGTAACCTGCTTATTAATATTCTTTTACCAAAAATGTAAGTGTTATACAAACAGCAAAAATGTTTACCTAAACCTTTAAAGACCATCCTGATAAATACATTTAAACAATTATCCCACATCAAAGTAAACTAGAGCATTTACATATCTCAATATTATATACAGAACTTTCTTCTTCTCAATTTCAAATTTTACAGCCTGCCTTGAAAAGTCCAAATATCCTTCAAAAATCTTCCAGACTTTGAAGCCTGATTCTCTTTCTTGGTCTTGGTATGACAGCATCACAGCCTTTCCCATCCCTCCTTTCAGATCCAAAACTCTTCTATCTTCAACTTTCCACATTTCAGTTTTCTTCCATTGACTATTTAAGTCCAAGTCACCACTTCTCATCTTCTTCTTTGGGGAAGCTACTTTATTCTTAGGAAAATTTTAAGCCTTGTCAGCTTCTATCAATTTTTGGGACAATTTGGACTCTACAAGTTCTGAGAGAGGATCGAGAATTTGGGTAACCTCAGTATAGAAGTCTTTAAAAGTCGCTTTAATTTCCTCCATATCTCTCCACAGTAGACTATGGCGCCCTCTAGTGCCTCAGGAAGGTAAAGTCCATTAAAACTGTAATTGGAAATTTCTCCAGCTCATTTATCTTCAATGTAGCGAATTGGGAAATTAGAAAGTAGTAACAAAAACTGTTCCCAAAGAAACATGAAACCAAATAGATCAGAATTTCAATCCACAGATTCAACGAAGAAGAAAAAATCTTTCATACTCCTCAAAGCTCATTTTAGGAAAAAGATCAACAATAAAAAGAAAATTATTTAAATTTCAATGTTACAAATTATATTTATATAAAAGCCAAGTCACCAACTTAATAAATTCCAAAAATAATGAAGTCACCAAGAGTTTCTGCATTTCTTTCCTGTAAAAAGCCTCCCTTTGGTAAAAATTAAACAAAACAAAACAAAAAAAACCCTTGGTGTTATAGAAATGGGGTGGGAAGGTTTAGAGTCCATTTTTTGGCTTCAGCACAGCTTGGAAAAACGTGATCATTCACCAGTCGATTCTGAAATGCCATTTAGCTGTCTTCTAGCTGCGACCAGCTGTCCAGAGAGAACATGGGGTGATTCCTAGCGTTCTTGTTGCTCCGGAGAACACTTCTGGGCTCTCATCATCATCATTGGCGATCACTCGTAGCCGAGTAAGATTGTCTTCCAAAGGTAAAATTTTAACGGTGGATCCGTAAGTGGCTATAAAGGCCAATTCTGGATCCGCACAACCTCCCACAATGAGGGCATAGGTTTCTGGTTGGGAGACGGTCATGATGAGGGTTTGCCTGACATGCCTTCCTTTTAGCTCTTTTCTCCTTTTCGCCCTGTACTCGTGCTTCTTCAAAGTCCATAGCGCCATTAATAAAGGCTGACCTCCAATTGAAACGCTCATGAGTTAGGGCTTCCCAGTTCTCAATGCTGATATTACATTTTTTTTAATTAGCTTTGAGAGTATCTTTGAATCTCTTTTGCTGTCCACCAATATTCCGTTTTCCATTCTTAAGTTGGGAGTAAAGTAGCTGCTTTGGAAGATGATGGTCAGGCATTCGAACAACATGACCGGTCCAGCGAACTTGATGTTGGATGATCATTGTTTCAATGCTGGTGGTTTTCATTTCTTCTAATATGCTAACATTAGTCCGCCTATCTTCCCAAGTAATTTGCAGAATTTTTCGGAGGCAGCGTTGATGGAATCTTTCAAGAAGTGAAAGATTCACTCACTCGCTGGATCGTCACCTTGTTGTGGTGAGTGGGCTTGTGTGTTCCCAATGAACCCTGTGAGCGAAGCTGTCGGGAGTCATGTACTCCTGGCAGGGTCACCCATGGCGGTAAGGTCCAGGAGGAGGAACCAGACAAAGAACGATCCAAGAAAGTCCTCAATGGCAGAACAGGCGGAAGATAACAAGGTGTATTGTTACAATGGCTGCGAAGGTGGATGAAGGCTGCAGCAGACAAAAGGTCACCAATCGTCATGGTATCCATGCCATTGGATTAGAGCCTTTTTCTGTGAAGGTTGTGTGCTGATCATTGTGCACCGATCTCCACACATAAAACAAATTCATGCACAGGCGTCTTTCAACCACACCAAACCCAAAACAACCAAAAGTCCCATGGCGACTGACGAATGGCAACGGGGGCAGGACTTTGAAATCCGGAAGCTCCTAGTCATGGACCAGCACATGGGCGGTGGATACGGATTCAGTCGTCCTGACTCAAGGATCGAGGCAGTTGAGTAGTTCGGCAGCTGTATCCACGACTGAGCAGCCCTATTTAGGATCCACTCTGCTCACCCCATATGGAGAGGGGGCTAGAAAAGGTGCCCTAAACATAGTCTGCCTCATTTTCTCCCTGACTGGATTACCGCGACCAGTGGGGTCACCATCTAGCGGTCGTAAAAAAAACACTTCTGGGCTCTAAGGATACCTGAGTGAGCCAGAAAAATATTGCTTCACTGACTGGTCTACTGCAGAGATCATAAAAAATGCAGTTTAAGGTGCCAGTCTCCCAGAAGAAGTCCCATGTCCTTCCATTTCTGAGTAGTAGTAGTAGTAGTAGTAGTAGTAGTAACTGGAGAGATCTGAAATATCTCCTGATTTCGTGATAGAGTTATACATGGTTAAAGAAAGCAGAAGGTAATCCCAGGGTAAGAGAAATGAAAGCTTTAATGTTATTTTAATCAGCTCTGTTAATTGCTTGAATTTTTTGTACATGACATCAATGTTTTTGTAATGGAGTGTGATTCACAAAATGTGATATATATTAGTTAACAAATAAATTTTCCATAGTGTGATGTGTCCTTTTTAGTGTCATGCTGATCTGGCACAGATGATGTTCTCATGAGGAAAAAGAAGTGGAGTACTGCAGGCTCTCCATTTAATGTGATGTCAGCAGGTCTTTAAGCCCTTATGTTTTGGTCTGAATGGTATGGGATTCCTTCTTTGTGGAGAGGACAAATCTGTCAACAAACAAAAGACTATAACATACAGATGTGTTCATAGGTCTGCTTGGTGACTCCTGCAGAATCATAAGACAACATAAGACAACCTCCACATCCACCATGTATTTCCCTTTGGTGCTCAGGTAGGATGGAAGAAAGGAGAGCCACACAACAACAGTCAAATGAAGAAAATAAAAGAAAGAAATCTCAAAAAGAGGAGTTGTGTGTGTTTATTCCTAATTTTTTCTCTTAATGAGTTGTTCTCTATTGTTTAGATCTGGCCTAAAAAGGATTATGAAACATTTGGGGAAATATATGCAGCCCAGCAACCCAGCGCTAGAGGCCAAAATGGAGAAAACCTCCACAGCCACCATGCATTTTCCTTTCGTACTCAGGTAGGATGGAACAAAGGAGAACCACACACTGCAGAAGATCAGCATGCTGAACGTGAGACATTTGGCTTCATTGAAACTGCTGGGGAGCTTCCTGGAGAAAAAGGCTACTGTGAAACTGGCAGCCGCCAGAAAGCCCATGTAGCCCAAGACACAGTAGAACATGGTAGCCGAGCCTTCATTGCACTGCAGGATGATTTCCTCAATTTCTGAATGGGTGTCAATGTCAGGGAAAGGCGGAAATGTGAACAGCCACACTGTGCAGATGCCTGCCTGAATCAGGGAACAAGAAAGAACAATAGAGGTGGCCAGTCCCCTTCCCACCCATTTCCTCATCCTGGATCCTGGCTTGGTGGCCATGAAAGCCAGAACCACAGTGATGGCTTTAGCCAGCACAGAAGACACAGCCACTGAGAAGATGATGCCAAAACTAATTTGTCGGAGGAGACATATTATATTTCCAGGTGCAACGAGGAACTGCAGTGAGCATAGGAAGCAGAGGAGGAGCGAGTTGAGTAGAACGTAGGTGAGATTTCGGTTATTGGCCTTGACGATGGGAGTATTGTGATACTTCAAAAATGTTGCCAGCACCATAAGTGTGCAGAGAAAAAGGAAAAGTGCCAAAATAACTAGACTTATTCCCATTGATTCGTCATAGGACAAGAAAGATATTTTCTTGGAAATACATGAATCTTGGTCTTTGCTTGGATATTGATCTTCTGGACAGTTGGAGCAGTCACCCATGTCTGTAATTAAAATACATATATTTTATGGTAATTCTATTACTGGTTCTGTTCCACAGCTATTTGGTTTACTGTTGAATTTACTGTTCATTGAAGCAAGATTGATACTGACACATTCTGCCCCAATATCTTCTAGACAGGGATTGTACTGCTGTCAGTTCATGTATGCTTAATTTATTTCATTTTTTAAAGTTTCTTTAGGATAAAATAGAATGATGGGTCATATCCCCAAATACAAGTTTTGTTTAATAAAAGGGAGCAAATTCAGTTTTTTCCCCCTAACATCCTCCATGTCCCTCCATCTCTGAATTGTAGTAGTAGTAGTAGTAGTAGTAGTCACATCTGTAGATATATGAAATATCTCCAGATTTGGTAACAGAGTGATACATCTTTAAAAAATGCAGAAGGTAATCCCATTGTAAGGGAAATGAAACTTTAATGTTATTCAGATCACCTTTGCTAATTGCTTGACTTTTTGTAAACCACATCAATATTTTTATAATGCAATATGATACAGAAACTGTGATAAAGAATAGTTAACAAATAAATTTGCCCTAGGGTGATGTGCCCTTTTTAGTTTCATGTTGATCTGGCATGGATCATGTTCTTATGAGGAGGAAAGAGCGGAGTAACGGAGCCTCCCCATTTCATGTGATCTCAGCAGGTTTTAAGCCCTTTTGTTTTGGTCAGAATGATGAGGGGTTCCCTCTTTGTGGAGAGGGCAAATCTGTCAATAAACAGAAGACAGTAACTCAGCTCCCATACTCATATGTGGTCATATAAATTAAATAAATAAATATATATAAAAATATGTTCATTGATCTGCTTGGTGACTGCTGCAGAACCAAACATCAATTTGGTTCATGATGCCTCTTACCCTTCTGGCTTGACATTTTCTCTTTGGGACATGGAAGGCAATCATAGCAGCAAAATGGCTTCCCCTCCTGCTTTCTCCTGAAATAACCAGGGAGGCAGCTCTCGGTACAGACCGAAACAGGCAGGGTCTGCCCAAAAGATAAAAGAAAGAAAACGTTACCATTCAGTCAGGGATTTGGAAAAAGTTGAATAAAAATTGCTGTCTCTACAACTCCCTATTTAAAATTTAATGGAATTCAAGCAAAAGCTTGATTGTCGGATGACAATGGTGGTAAACAATCAAGAATCTAATAGCACCTTTTCTCATTAACACATTTCAGGAAAAGCTTTTGTGGAAAAGAAAACTTCATCAGATGCCGTTAATAAAATTTGTCATTTGGAAAAGGTGCTACCAGATTCCTCATTTGGAGATGCAGCAGCATTCTCCTCCAAATTCATTCTGCCTAGCAGTGCTCTTCCTTCATCAGAAGACAGAGTTGAGTTTTCGGGAGAGGCTGGCTGCACACCAGGAGGAGCAAAGAGCTGTTTCTTCAGCTTACTAGGCATACTATCACCTCCAAATTCCAAGAAGCAGTAGAAGACAGTTTAGTTACAGAATTATATTTGTAAAGAACTAGTTATATCTGTCTTCAAATTTTTTTTATATCTTACACTGCTAGTAGATAGATTCATATCAATTGAAATAAGACGTCTTTAATATTTTTCAATTAAATGGAATATAGCTATCATTTGGATATTATGCATATTTGAATATTTCCATACAAATATGCAAATATTTTTAGACAGCATAGTTAATTTGGATATTATCCAAGTTATTCAAGCAAAATGACCCAAATTCAGAACCTACTTGGTTGAAAGTGCTGTGCCAGGTGATGGCTTCCTCATGAATGGTGAGCTTTTTCTCTTCAGCAGCCCATGGATCCATCTTCCCAACTTTCACTCGATGGTAGGACTGGTTTGGGAAGGTGACCCAATTCTCAATATCCAGTCCTGTAACCAGTTCTCCATTCTGGTCAAAGGAAATTTCATCCCCAACATTGTTGTTAAATGAGGCTCTTTTCAAAAAGAAATGAAGCTGAATATAGAATGAATATGCAAATATTTATAGAGACTATAGCTAATATACAGAACTATGTGATACTATATAGGGAATATGATGGGATTCAATGGCTGATAAGTTTCTCCTCAAATTGGATTGATCCTTACAATCAAGTAATTGAATCATACCATACATCCAATGTGTGGGAAGATTGTGAAGGGAAGTGGAAGGATGCAAAAAATTCTCCAAATATTGGTATTTTAATGTATTTTTGAAAGAATCACTGCAATGAAAATATCATGAAATGGACTAAAGCGATAATTTTGCTGGCAAAGGGAACAGTAAAGCTGAAACTAAATATTAACTCACTTGAACAAGGCATATTTCTCTAGCTACTGTATGTCCTATCCTCAGTTCAAAATCCTCTATGACTCTTTACCTCTGATTGGTATTTTAGGAGCCTCAATTGAATGGCAAGAGTGGGATGGAACCCTGACAACTTCAACAGAAAGCAATTATTTCAATGATCAAAAGGCCTGTCCTTCTATTAGAGCAAAATTTGAAAATCCAAACACCCTGGATTTCATGTTCTCCAACTTTATTCCATTCTTCAGAATCAGTGCCTGACATTTTTGTAATGTCTTCCAGGAACAGTAATGTTCTATTGGTTCCTTCTTGCCAAAGTAGCATATACCAATGTACCATTGCATTAATACATCTGCAATGTACAATTAGCCATGCTAAAGAGAAATGATATGCAACCTAAATTGCAAAAATGTTCTCCTTACCTTTACCCAGGTCACAAGGAAATATTATTCATTCCCTCTTGGCTGAAAAGAGTTTTGATACATCTACTAAGAAAATTCCCCATTGTTTATTTGAACAAAACTTCATATTCCTTTAATGAGATTGTTTGTAGCTCCAGAATCTGTCGGTCTATTAGTCTATCTATCTTCCATCTTTCAAATTAGAATGTATATTTCAAATTCTTTCTCTCATCTGTCCCCTGCATTTTATTTGCTTGCATTCTATTTTCTGACTTTCTTTCATTTTATGGAGATATTTTAATTTCTCTACTTCAGGTTTCTTAGGACAATAAGCTTGCATATGACCCAGACCATTTTGATGGAAGTACAGGGTTTTGCAAGCAGAATCTGGAGAGAGTTTTCATTCTTCTCTCTCAGAAGACAAATCTTCTAGGTCAACCTTTTGACCCTGGAGGAACCCTTGAAATATTTTTCAGGCCTCGGGGAACCCCTGCACATTCCATCTCAAATATAGACCAGAAGTTACAAAATTATTATATTTCTTTCATGGGTAGACCTGTATATCCGCATTAACAGTTCTTAAATTAAAAATAAAGAATGAAACTTACCTCTTTAATGTGAAGTTGCCCAAATTTGAAATATATTTTTAAATAAATTGTGATCTACCAGGGAACCCCTAGTGACCTTTCATGGAACCCTGGTTGAGAAACCATGTTCTAGGTGGCTTATTATACAGTTAAGATCTGTTCCATCTCTCGTGTCCAATGTATGCACTATAGTCTCATAACTTTCTGGTAGTGAGTTTAGAAGCAGGGCAATAACTATTTCTGTTAATATTCTTATTCCTTGCCCTTCATGGTATGCTCTCATTTCTTGCATTTCATTCATATGCTTCTCTTATTAAGTTCTTCTCTTAGTTTCTCATTTCATTGTGGCCTAAAAGTTTAGCTTTTGAAAGTGAGGATCTTTTCTTATAGATTGTGAAAGAGTTTTCCAAATATCCTTGTCTTTACCTAAATCTCTAAGATGAGCAAAGATAGAATCATGCACTCCCAGAAGGACTTTTACTGTATCTACTGTTTTGTATTTTAATTATACTTTGATAAAAATAATAAAGTTCTTTAAAAATATAATTTTAACAGAAATCTGATTTCTTGCATGAATTACATAGGGTGTGTGTGTGTGTGTCTGTGTGTTTGTATATGTATGTGAAAGGGAGGGAGAATAAGGGGAAATATATGATAATGAAGACTCAGTGCAATTAAATTCCCGTTTCCAACAACTTTGACAATTCAGGAACTTACCTGCCATGGCTCTACCAGCAGAAATATCAGTTTCCTGCCACTCAACATTCTCCTACGTAGTTGTTTACTCAGCTGCATGGCATGTAAAGCATGGGCCACAGCATAGACTGCATTGTATATACTGTAACTATGACTGGTCATCCTCATTTCAAAAAAAGCTGCAGGAAGGCTCTCCAATTTCTCTTTCCCTGTGCAGACATCCTCCGTTTCCATATTCTCAGATGGATTTGGAAATACACATCCAAATGATTGCTCCCACACATCTTTGATGAAACCATCTTGGTGAAAGAATGAGAAATGGTTTCTTGTCTGAAGAAAATGCTGGAATCCTCCAACTTCATTTGAGTAAGCTGCAAAGGTTAGAGCACCATGGAGGACTTGGATATCCCAGTTCTTCTGATAAAAGAATGATGCAAGACCCATTTGGGAAGCCACAATCCACACCTTACCTTTTGGTTTTATAGAAACTATTTCCATTTCAGGTAGATATAACAACCATCTCAAATGTAAAACATAATTATCATTGATTACCACAACATTAGCTTTAGTGTTACTGAAAAGAAGAAATGT
>JALMGJ010000011.1:33677500-33817500 GCA_023362775.1 Charina bottae
TATTTAGCTGCTACTTTAATTGTACCACAAATGCTTTGTTTTTATTTTTGTCTATATCGTGTGAGCTACCCAGAGTCATCAGATTACAGCAGAATATGAAATAAATATATAAACAAATAAACAAATAAACAAATAAATAAATAAATAGTAACAACAATGATATGCAATGTAGTATCAGTAACACCTTTCATGTTTTCTGGAACTGTGAGTGAGGACTAAAAAGGGACTAGAAATTTAAACTATTTGCATTAACTTCATTAATGTGAAATCTCTACTGGAAACCAAGCTTGATACACTATAATGGGAAAGCTAATGTGATACTTAAAACAGATTATAGTTTGTCACTTAGAGCTAAAAGAATCAGAGATCATCAAAGACCGGAAACATTTTCAAGTAGAGCAGACGGATGTAATTTGGTAAAGATTGTATGTTTTAACTAAGACGGTTAATAAATTCAGTATGTATTGGTTTGTTTGTTTGTTTGTTTGTTTATTTATTTATTTATTTATCAAATTTATAACTGCCCATCTCCCCCCCCCCAAGGAGGGACTCTGGGGGGTTTACAATAAAAACACACTTTACTACTGTACAACATAAATACAATAAAATGAATATAGATAAACAGTAAAGATATAAAATATAATAAAATCCAGGTGGGTAAAAGTTCTTTATCAGACCATGAGGAAAAAGGGGCCACTTTAGGGCCATTCTAGGAAACTAGCCATCCCCAAGAGTGACCACTCTCCCTCCCGCTCCAGGCATGTTGACAAAACCAGGTTTTTATTTTTTTGCGGAATTCCAGGAGTGAGAGAACCTGTCTAATCTCCGGGGGAAGAATGTTCCAGAGGGCAGGAGCTACTGCAGAGAAGGCCCGCTTCCGCGACCCTGCCAGATGGAATTCCTTTTCAGAAGCGATCCGAGCATACCCTCTCTGCATGCCCTGGTGGGATGGGTCGATGTAATGGGGATGAGATGGTCCTTCAGATAACCTGGGCCCATGCCATGTTACATGTAGATGATCCAACAGGACAGAAATTGATTCACGAGGTTGGGATTAAAATGGGAACTTGCTTGCTAGCTTCTGCTACTGAATTCCACACATTGATTCTAATGGGCATTGTTATTTGCATTAGAAGACTGCAGCGAACATAATCTCTTATGCAGAAGTTTTGATTAAAATAGAAACATTGAGTTCAGGAACAGCAGGAACTTTCATTTTGTTCCTGACTGAATGTGTGCACATGACATGTTCAAAGCTTCCAAGTTACCTTAAAGTTAACTGAATGACAATATGTGCAACTAAAAGCTGTGTAATGAAACTATAAATAGGGTTACCACATCTGCAGAAATCCAGATCTCCCTTAGATGGAAGTGAAAAGTTAGAGTTTTTCATATATCTTTGCTGCTATCTACTGGTTGTTGAAATTTTTACAGTCTAGATATGCTAAGCCTATCTGTAAAGCCACTTTATCCTATGGCAAACTCAGGTTATACAAATAAATAGTATTCTATTGTAGTATTATTTTACCTACAGTTTACCTGGGACATGACATTCTGAGTATGAGTACACACAACCAATGTGCACACACACACATACACACAGCAAACTGCCTACACATAGAAAACAAGCATATGTAGGAAAAAGCCTAGGTACAGAATTTTAAACTAACTTCTGACATTAAATGGACTGCTTCCTTCCTTACATTCCTGAAATACATTGTTGTAGTTGTGTGGTTGTTGTTACCCTTGTTATTCTTCTTGAATATTTAGGCCTATATTAGTGTTATACTGCCTGATTCATAATAGGTTTGCTATTCAGTTGTTGTTGTTTACTCGTTCAGTCGCTTCCGACTCTTCGTGACTTCGTGGACCAGCCCACGCCAGAGCTTCCTGTCGGCCGTCACCATCCCCAGCTCCCCCATGGTTGAGTCTGTCACCTCCAGAATATCATCCATCCATCTTGCCCTTGGTCGGCCCCTCTTCCTTTTGCCTTCCACTTTCCCTAGCATCAGCTTCTTCTCCAGGGTATCCTGTCTTCTCATTATGTGGCCAAAGTACTTCAGTTTTGCCTTTAATATCATTCCCTCAAGTGAGCAGTCTGGCTTGATTTCCTGGAGTATGGACTGGTTTGATCTTCTTGCAGTCCAAGGCACTCTCAGAATTTTCCTCCAACACCACAGTTCAAAAGCATCTATCTTCCTTCGCTCAGCCTTCCTTATGGTCCAGCTCTCACAGCCATAGGTTACTACAGGGAATACCATTGCTTTAACTATGCGAACCTTTGTTGTCAGTGTGATGTCTCTGCTCTTAACTATTTTATCAAGATTTGCCATTGCTCTCCTCCCAAGAAGTAGACGTCTTCTGATTTCTTGGCTGCAGTCAGCATCTGCAGTAATCTTTGTGCCTAGAAATACAAAGTCTGTCACTGCCTCCACTTTTTCTCCCTCTATTTGCCAGTTATCAATCAAGCTGGTTGCCATAATCTTGGTTTTTTTGAGGTTTAACTGCAACCCAGCTTTTGCACTTTCTTCTTTCACCTTCGTCATAAGGCTCCTCAACTCCTCCTCGCTTTCAGCCATCAAAGTGGTATCATCTGCGTATCTAAGATTGTTAATGTTTCTTCCAGCAATTTTAACTCCAGCCTCGGATTCCTCAAGCCCAGCATGTCGCATGATGTGTTCTGTGTACAGGTTGAATAGGTAGGGTGAGAGTATACAGCCCTGCCGTACTCCTTTCCCAATCTTAAACCAGTCAGTTGTTCCGTGCTCTGTTCTTACCGTTGCTACTTGGTCGTTATACAGATTCCTCAGGAGGCAGACAAGATGACTTGGTATCCCCATACCACCAAGAACTTGCCACAATTTGTTATGATCCACACAGTCAAAGGCTTTAGAATAGTCAATAAAACAAAAATAGATGTTTTTCTGAAACTCCCTGGCTTTCTCCATTATCCAGCGGACATTGGCAATTTGGTCTCTAGTTCCTCTGCCTTTTCTAAACCCAGCTTGTACATCTGGCAATTCTCGCTCCATGAATTGCTGGAGTCTACCTTGCAAGATCTTGAGCATTACCTTACTGGCATGTGAAATAAGTGCCACTGTTCGATAGTTTGAACATTCTTTAGTGCTTCCCTTTTTTGGTATGGGGATATAAGTTGATTTTTTCCAATCTGATGGCCATTCTTGTGTTTTCCAAATTTGCTGGCATATGGCATGCATCACCTTGACAGCATCATCTTGCAAGATTTTAAACAGTTCAGCTGGGATACCGTCGTCTCCTGCTGCCTTGTTATTAGCAATGCTTCTTAAGGCCCATTCAACCTCACTCTTCAGGATGTCTGGCTCTAACTCACTGACCACACCGTCAAAGCTATCTCCAATATTATTATCCTTCCTATACAGATCTTCCGTATATTCTTGCCACCTTTTCTTGATCTCTTCTGCTTCTGTTAGGTCCTTGCCATCTTTGTTTTTGATCATACCCATTTTTGCCTGGAATTTACCTCCGATGTTTCTAATTTTCTGGAAGAGGTCTCTTGTCCTTCCTATTCTATTGTCTTCTTCCACTTCCGCGCATTGCTTGTTTAAAAATAATTCCTTATCTCTTCTGGCTAACCTCTGGAATTTTGCATTTAATTGGGCATATCTCCCCCTATCACTGTTGCCTTTTGCTTTCCTTCTTTCTTGGGCTACTTCCAGTGTCTCAGCAGACAGCCATCTTGCCTTCTTGGTTTTCTTTTTCTTTGGGACGTTTTTTGTTGCCGCCTCCTGAACAATGCTGCGAACTTCTGTCCATAGTTCTTCTGGGACCCTATCTACTAAATCTAGTCCCTTAAATCTATTCTTCACCTCCACTGCATATTCCTTAGGAATATTAGTGAGCCCATATCTAACTGATCTGTGGGTCTTCCCTATTCTCTTTAGTCTGATTCTAAATTTTGCAATAAGAAGTTCGTGATCTGAACTACAGTCAGCTCCAGGTCTTGTTTTTACTGACTGTATAGATGTCCGCCACCTTTGGCTGCAAAGGATGTAGTCAATCTGATTTCGGTGTCGACCATCTGGTGAAGTCCATGTATAAAGTCGTCTTTTAGGTTGTTGGAAGAGAGTGTTTGTTATGCACAGTGAGTTGTCTTGGCAAAATTCTATCAGCCTATGTCCTGCTTCATTTTGTTCTCCCAGACCATGCTTGCCTGTAATTCCAGGTGTCGTCTGACTACCCACCTTAGCATTCCAGTCTCCTGTAATGAAAATAACATCTCTGTTTGGTGTATTATCCAGTAGGTGCTGCAGATCCTCATAGAACTGATCTACTTCTGCTTCTTCAGCATCTGTGGTTGGGGCGTATATTTGGATCACTGTGATGTTAAATGGTTTCCCCTGAATTCGAATTGAGATCATTCTATCGTTTTTTGGATTGTATCCAAGTACTGCTTTAGCCACTTTATTATTAATTATGAAGGCTACTCCATTTCTTCTGTGGTCCTCTTGTCCACAGTAGTAGAACTGGTGGTCATCTGATGTGAAGTGGCCCATTCCAGTCCATTTCAGTTCACTGACACATAAAATGTCTATATTTAATCTTGACATCTCACCAATAACCACATCCAATTTGCCCTGGCTCATAGATCTTACATTCCAGGTTCCTATGGTGTGTTGATCTTTAGAACATCGGATTCGTCGTTCACCACCAGCACCATCGGCCGCTAGCCGTCCTTTCGGCTTTGAGCTAGCTGCGTCATCACGTCTGGGGCTAGTTGAACGTATCCTCTGTTCCTCCCCAGTAGCATTTTGATCATCTTCCGACCTGGGAGTCCCATCTTCCGATGGTATACCGACATATCTCTGGTTGTACTGATCCATTTAGTTTTCACGGCAAGAATACTGGGGTGGGTTGCCATTACCTTCCCCAGGGATCATATTTAGTCTGACCTCTCTGCCACGACCTTCCCATCTTGGGTGTCCCTTCACGGTTTAGCTCATGGTTTCATTGAGGTGCTCAAGCTCCAGCACCACGACAAGGTAACGATCTCCTTTGCTGGAGTTGCTATTCAGTACACAATGTTTACTTTTAGATTATTATAGTTATTATGAAAAGAAGGAAACAAAGTTGTATAAATAAATAAATTCACAAGAACTGTGAATACTGATTATCACTGTCAGACCAAAGTTGGCTTAATAGGAAGAAAATAACTGGTTCCAGAGGCATAGAAGAGCAGTACCAGGAGACTCCATCTTAAGAAACCAGGACTGAAAGATATGACTTGTTATTGGCTTCAAACTGTAATTTCTTAGTAGAGGAACAAGACACGGTTCTGGCATCAAGGATTGTTTAGGTACTTCATTGAAATGAGGGGAGAAGTGGGAGACATTGCCTTTATTCAGAATAAGACACTCACAATTCTGGTGTTGTATAATCAGTGAATACAGATGTATATTAAAGTGCTGGAGATATGAATGTATAGGAATCTCACAAAGTAATCTATGCACAGATTTAGAGGTTTAACTTCCAATGGAACCCATCACTGGATGAACACTGTCCACAGGCAAAGTCTTTTTAGCATTCATCATTCCCTATGAGTGTATGTGTATGGACAATAATTATTATAAATTAAAATAAAATAAAATAGTTTAATAGTATTTAATAGCACCAAGTGTTACTATAGTTATTATTATTCATTCTGCTTAGCAAATAGTAACACTTGGTGCTATTCAAGGGAAATATGATTGAATTTAGTAGATTTATTTTCTTACATTCCGTAGTAATGAAGATAAATGTTTTGCATGGGAATTAATTGGTTTTTTGTCAATTTGTTCTCACAACCCATTCATTAGATAACTGCTCAGCAATTTCCTTTAGAAGAGCAAGCTTTTCCTGATTAGCAAAGCCTTTGTGGGAGGGAATGTTATGGTTTTTCAAGGCAACTTTAGACAATTAAGCTAATGAGATGCTTCGTACATAGAGGGGCCGTTAATAGACAAAAGTGTGGATAATTAAAAAGTTCAGCATAGGTAATTACAAAGATGAAATATTTTTCTCCCTATGGGAGGGACAGTGATGCAAATTTCTCCAGTGGCTTGAGGAAAACTCAGGAGGCCTAATTATAATTTGATAAAACTCAAAGGCCTTGTTGATAATGGAATGAGGCAGCCTGGTACCAAATTTGTGACTGAACTATGTGTGTAAGTCCCTGTGGTGCAGCTAAAGTTATGTGACAGGCGAACTGCAGAGGTCAAGTTGTTCAGTGTTTATACTGAAAGATTTTTAACATACTAAGCAGAAGCCTAAGGCCTGATGCTTTCTGTCACCTTGTTAAATCAGAGAGTGTTTTCAATTTAGGCCAACAGGTCAAGGGAATTATAGTATGGCATGCAATTGACTGGAAGCTTTGGTAAATTGATTATGGGCAGCTTTTTGAGAACCTGAAGTAGATTTTTCCACATAACAAAAAACTTTTCTATAAAACAGCCTTCTCCATTTTTGTTGGAACCATAATAACTATCATCCCCAGCCACCATGTACAAAATATTAGCTTGGATGATAGGAGTGATATGTATCTTAATGATACCAGATTAGGAAAAGTTGGTGTGAAGCTTTGAAAATGAGCCTAATCCTGTTCTGAAAGCATGTTAAGAGCTGCTTTCTAAATACAAGTTTAACACTTTTTTTTAAAAAAAATCACTAAATCGATAATAAAAAGTAACCAGACTGACATGTCATAGGCATGGAAGAGTGTCATGTAACCCTCCCACTTCATAATGCACCTTTTCACCACCCCTCTGACATGGGGTATGTTTTTAGATGTATTCCAAAGAGTGCTATATTCATGTCTGGGAGAGTTCAGGCTTGTCTTCAGAATTCTTTCTTACCTCATTGATTCTATTTCGTAGAAATTGATTCTATTTCATAGAAATAGATAGATAGATAGATAGATAGATAGATAGATAGATAGATAGATAGATAGTATTCTGAAATTTATTGATAAATAATGAACATTAGATTTAAAATAACATTTATACATTTAAGCATTGTTATATTGTGTTTTCCAGTACCTTCCAATTGGCTATTGCTATACATAATGGATTTGGTTGCAAATGTGAACATAATATACAGAGTTAATATATATTGACTCTTGTAATTCCCCAACTAGCATCTCTTTTTAACCAAATCCACTTTCCTCATTTTGTAAATCTTACTGTAACACACACACACGCATGCACACATGCATGCATACACACACCATACACCATACACACTATAATATTTCTAAATATTATTGTTAATCAATAATTTAATTAAACATTAATGTTGAGTTGTTCTTATCTCTATGGTGCATATCTGGTAAATAATATCTAATTCAAATCACTAGTTGGCAAAAGAATAAACATCATGATCCTGTTTTAGCCAAAAGCACATTTGGATGGAAACATAGACATTTAAGTACATACTTCAGCAAGGGGTGGGGGGAGGAATGACAAAACATGGTCTGCAATATCAACACAACACAAATCCCAGTCTTTTGTACTTGCAGCCTGATGTGAGAAACAAGTACATAAGTCATATGCCCTTTAAAATGGTTAGTGGGGCATGTTCATGCCACAGTAAGAGGTATATGAGAATGATACTGTCATATAGATTAGAGGCAGACTGACAATGACCTGTGCTCTTGATTTCACTGAGACTTCAGTTAAGTGTGAATTTAAGTAAGTTTTTGTAATTAATTGAAGTCTGCTTTAGTTTAGTTCTGCTTCTAAATTTCAAAATATTCATAGGTTGAACATAAAGATGGAGGAAAAGTAGTTTGATTAGCAGTTTAATGTAAACTAAATTAATTTACACATCTGAAATTGATACTCAAAAAGGAATTCAGATCTTTTTAAACTTCTCTGAGTTTTGCAATGTGGTTCTGAACCGTCCCCTGATAGAATGCATTTGCCAGGGAAATTGCTTGCAAAAATGGACTCTAAAAATGGTAGCTGTATGAATGCATACAAGTTTGACTGCACAGTGGGAAGAAAAAGTAGATCACTCTTGTAATCTGTGATGGTTTTCAACTTCCCAATCTAGCTTTCACTTGTGGTATTCCCTGTATTCTCCATGCTAGTATTACCTGGGGTCTGACCCTGCTGAATTGCCATCCTCAGATCCTATCTCTTACAAAGAATCATTAGGAAAGCTTACAAATATGCATATACTGTAAAAGCATGTCCCACCCAATTTTTAATTAAAGCACCCTGTGAAGCATTTTGCCAAAAGATAATGGCCTCATAACCTCCAAACATGAGATGGGTGGTGGTGGTGGTGAGGGGATAGTTGGGCGGAGATACAGTGACTCTATGGCTGAGTTATTTGGGGTCTTGAATTATAATCTCTGTGGTCCTACTTCTACCCTTTAACTTTTACATCAGTTATATTCTGTGTTTATTAAGTTATTTCATTTTGTCTAAAATGTTAGATTGTACTGGTTTAATTATAGTTATTTAATAAATAAACTAAATAGATAATTTATCCCAAGGAAGTGGACAAGGTTCTCTGTGCTGTCAGCTTGGCCACCTGTTTACTGCACCTGAGTCTCTTCTGGATCATAATAAAAGCTTCCAGGGAAGTAACCTGCAGTTGTGTTGGCTTCCCTGAAGGAGGGGGTGGTACCTCCTGCCTTGAAAGAGGTGGTGGTGTGCCCCCTCCCCAAGAGGCCATCCTTGGACCCAACAGTGTTCAACAACTACCCTTTTTGGGAAGGTTCTTGAGAAGGTGGTCAATATGCAGCTGATAAAGAACCCTGGAGGAAACAGATTATCTAGGCCTGTTTCAGTCAGGTTTCAGGACAGAATTTAGTTCTGAGACAGTCTTGGTCTCACTTGTTGATGACCCGTGGTGGAGCTGGGATGGTGATGGTTCATCCATCCTTGATTTCTCAGCAGCTTTCAATACTGTCAACTGCAGTAACCTTCTGAAACAGCTCTGTGGGTTGAGGATTGGGCACAACATTTTATGGTGGTTCTCTTCATTTCACTGGCACTGGTTCCAGTCAGTGTTGACTGGGGTGGGGTGGGGAAGAGATCACTCCCTAGGCCCTTCCTGTGTGGGTGCTGCAGGGTTCTACTCTCATCAGTGTGGTGATGATACCAATTATATATTCTGACTCCAGGCTAAAAAAAAATGAGTCTGTCAAGGTTTTGGTTCCAGAGGCTATCTTCTTGGAACCATCTCCAACTCAATCCTACCAAGACCGAGTGGTTGTGTGTGTTTGGACCACCCAGATCCGGAAATATTCAATCTTTGACCTTGGATGCCATTCAAGGGTGGCACACAATTTGGGGGGGGGGGCTCTTCCTGGATTGATGATCAGATGGTTGCTGTGGCTGGGAAGGTCTTCACACAACTCTATCTGGTATGCCAGTTGCACCCTTTCCTATATTGGGGGACCCTTCAGATAGTCACTCATGTCCTAGTCATCTCATGGCTTGACTATTGCAATGTGCTCTATATGGGGCTGCCCTTTAAGACCAGCCAAAAGCTTCAGTTGCTCCAGAATGTGGTGGTTCAAGCATTAATGGGCATGCCTCAGTATGCCCATGTAAGATCTCTGCTTCACAAGCTGCAGTGGTTGCCAGTCTGCTTCCAGGTGTGTTTCAAGGTGCTGGTTGTTACCTATGAATCCCTACATGGCATAAGTCCTGGTTACTTGAGGGACCACCTGCCCCCCATAGTATCTGCCCAGCCAATTCGATCCTGCAGGGTTGGCACACTCCAGGTTCCTTTGATTAAACAATGTAATCTATTGGGACCCTGGAAGTGCGCCTTCTCTGTAGCAGTGTCTACCCTCTGAAATGAGGTTCCCCTGAGATCCAGATGGCCCCCACTCTGCTGTTCTTTCGAAAAGCCATGAAGACCTGGCTCTTCACCCAGGCCTTGGGTGAGGGAGAGTGAAAACCCTTGCTTCATCATGCTTGCCAACTTTTAACTTTATCATTTATGTTTTATTGATTTTATTGTAATTTCTTTGATTGTTGTATGTTATTAAACATATAAGTTTAATAAATAGTAATAATAATAAAAGGTGGGATAAATTATCATCATCATCATCATCATCATCAACATCATCATCATCATCATCATCATCATCTTCCTCCAACTAATTTTGTTGCCCTTCATTAAACTCCTTTTTTAATTTTCATCAGTATCTTACAGAGTTGCTTCACTGCCTAAGGAATCTGTGTATCTTGCAAATATTGGAAACAGTGAGGACTTTATCTGATAGAATTTCTATTTCTAAAAATGGAAGACATCAAATCAAATGTTTGTGTAGGTGTCTTCTCCTTAGAATTCTTTGGAGGGCTTCTGTCCATACAATATTCAACTTCATGCTTGGAAGGACTTTCACACTACAATTAAGGGCATAACATCTATAAACGTAAGACAAAATTTCAGTTATATTTGCAATACTTTACCTTTTCTTTTTTTTCCCCAGAGTTTTACCTGTAATTCCTATTGAAAGCTCTAAGAAACTTAAAAATATTGTAATTGACCTTTAAAAAATCTGTGGATATCCAGAAAGAAAAAAAAAACACATCAAAATGGCTTATAATTTCATTTTAATGTATATTGATTTCACCACCAATTGGATAATTCAGCGATTTGGATTAGCAGTTTTATACTGGAGAATAGACATTCTGCCCTGTTGTGGTATTTTAAAGAACAATGAAGCATCCATTTTACTAATGGTTCTCAGTTTAGACTCTCTTAGCAGTTATCTTTTGCCTCCCTTTTGTGTCAGTTATACAGAACACCTTTTCCAAAATTAGTTCAAAGCAGTTTGGTCCAGCTTTTTCTCAGGATTTGGAAGTATTCAGGCCTGTCTTTAGGATACTTTATTTTCCTGATACTGATCATATGACAATATTTAAATGTTGTTGTTGTTGTTCAGTCGTTTAGTCGTGTCCGACTCTTCATGACCTCATGGACCATAGCACGCCAGGCCTTCCTGTCCTCCACTGTCACCCAGAGTTTACTCAAATTCATGTTCATTACATCGGTGATGCTATCTAACCATCTCATCTTCTGCCGTCCCCTTCTCCTTTTGCCTTCAGTCTTTCCCAGCATCAGGGTCTTTTCCAGTGAGTCCTCTCTTCGCATTAGGTGGCCAAAGTATCTCAGCTTCAGCTTCAGCATCTGTCCTTCCAATGAGCAGTCAGGGTTGATTTCCTTTAGGATTGACTGATTTGACCTCCTTGCAGTCCAAGGGACTCTCAAGAGTCTTCTCCAGCACCACAGTTCGAAAGCATCAATTCTTCGGCGCACAGCCTTCCTTATGGTCCAACTCTCACAGCCGTACATTACTACTGGAAAAACCATAGCTTTAACTATACGGACCTTTGTCGGCAAGGTGATGTCTCTGCTTTTTAATATGCTGTCTAGGTTTGCCATAGCTTTCCTCCCAAGGAGCAAGCGTCTTTTAATTTCATGGCTGCAGTCACCGTCTGTGGTGATCTTGGAACCCAAGAAAATAAAATATGTCACTGCTTCCATTTCTTCCCCTTCTATTTGCCAGGAAGTGATGGACCCAGATGCCATGATCTGGGTTTTTTTAATGTTGAGTTTCAATCCAGCTTTTGCACTCTCCTCTTTCACCCTCATCAAGAGGCTCTTTAGTTCCTCTTCCCTTTCTGCCATTAGGGTGGTATCTCCGGCTTGTGATTCATCCAGCCCGGCATTTCTCATGATGTACTCTGCATATAAGTTAAATAAGCACGGTGATAATATACAGCCTTGTCATACTCCTTTCCCAATTTTGAACCAGTTGGTTGTTCCATGTCCGGTTCTAACTGTTGCTTCTTGACCCGCATATAGGTTTCTCAGGAGACAGGTAAGGTTACAACATAAAAAACACTATTTTAAAATGTATTGATAACTACAAACTAGTATTGGACTATTTAGCAGTTTTTGCATGGAAGCATTATTATATCATGTTTTCTTATGCCTTCCACTTGGTTGTTGCTGCAAAAACTGGATTTAGTTACAAAAACTGGATTTAGTTACAAGTGTGAACTTATTATATAGAAATAGGGTTTGCTTGCTCTTGTTTTGGAAACTGATGCTCTCTAAATGTTTTGAATATAACTCCTGTAATTCCCAAGCCAGCATGGCTTTTGGCCTTCTCCTGAGGGCCAAAATCTATTTTAATCAAACCTACATTACTTATTTTGTAAATCTTATTATGTTAACCAGAAAAAATAACCCTATATAGCTACTCCAAACACTATTAGTAATGAATAGTTTAATTAAGCATCAGCACTCAATTGTTCTTATGCCTATGGTAAATATCTGATAAATAAAATGTAACTCAAATCACTGGATGGCAAGAAATTAAACTGCATGGAACTGATCCAGCCAAAAGCATATTTGAAGTTGTTTGGAGTTAGGGAATAAAAAGACTCTGATGGATGCATGGAAACTGTATTACAAATTGTAATATTGGGGGAGGGAGGTGAAAAGTGGGGGTGAATGTGCATTAGAGTGCCACAGCACAATGTCCCATGCTATGGGACATTGGAAATCACATGGATCACACGCATTGCAATGTCACAATTAATGCACATTTCATCATTCCCCCTGCCTCTTGAACACCTATCATTAGAAGAATGTATGGAGGGGCAGGAGCGAGTCATTTTGTAATATAAATTAACTTAATTTGTTCTTCTTGAACAGATATATGAAGCAGAATGTAGTACATTTCAAGGTTTACATTTGTCTTAATTTCTCAGTGCAATTCTCATAATATTATTCTTTCAAAGTTACACAAAACATCTATATTAAGCAAGATTATTCCTATTTGATACATAGA
Organism: Charina bottae; assembly: GCA_023362775.1. NCBI lineage: Eukaryota > Metazoa > Chordata > Lepidosauria > Squamata > Charinaidae > Charina > Charina bottae. The sequence continues at coordinate 33,690,345 of JALMGJ010000011.1, forward strand.
TATTTTCCCCTCTATTCACCCTGATTCTAGCCTTTCATATTTAGGATTTATATAATGGGAATTGGCTGAACCATCTTTCTTTGACCACTCTATATATGAGAAATAAATCATTTACGAATAAATATTTTTATTGGCTTAGTCGCAACTTCCTTTATTCATCTTTCTATCCTGGTTCACCCAGAAAAGCAGCTGCATCTTTCTCTCCCTCTTTCTCTTGATCCTCTTAAACCTTGTTCTTCACATCACTTTAGAGAAACTTTATTGTCAGCCTTTCAAGGTAGGCTTGGTCAGGAAATAGACACCACAAGAAATACTGGACCTATATTGATATAGGTTTTAAAAAGAGAATCTTGAAAGCCAAACAGCATATCTTCTTCCCTTCCTCTTATACCAAAGAGAATCAAGGCAGGGCAATCTTAATTTCTTTCTTATGCTTTTTTTGTTTTCTGGGCTAAGCTCATGTTTTACTAACCATCACCACATAACCTTCTCCAAGGTCATCTCTGTTCTCCTCCAATTATGATGCCTGTTGTCTAAGTGGGGGTGGTGGGACAAGGTTTGTTGGATAACATATGTGCATTGTACTTTGGCTGTTAGGAGCTAATTTCATCATTCTAAGCCATCATAGTTTAGCTTGGTGTGATGTATGAAACCAACACTGTGGCTTATGGCTTACTGTTATGCATGAGCCATGACAGTAAGGCATGCTAATTAATACATAATTTTAAAAAAAGCCATGGGTAAATGCAGTGTATAAACCCAGCCGTGCTTCTTATAACATGCAAACAAATAAACTTGAAATTTGTGAAAGGCTGATTTGTGCATTGATCTCGTTCTCTTCATTGGCTACAAATTAGATAAAATCGGGGGAGGGGGGAGAAGAGAAGAAGTCTGTTCAATGTTTTAAATAAGCAGCCTTCTATGACAAAATTGATTTTACTCTAGGGAATTGTATCTTTTTAATGCATTTTTTCAAGGCCTTCTTTAATTCTTTATTCCTTAAACTATAAATCATTGGATTTAGCAAGGGCGGAACAACAGAATAGAGAAATGCAGCTACAAGATCTTGACTAACTGTGGAAGCTGATCTTGGTCTTGTATATGTAAAAGCTCCAGTGCCTAGAAATAAACAGACAATGACCATGTGTGGAAGGCAGGTAGAAAAAGCTTTGTATCTTCCCTGGACAGAAGGTATCTTCAGCACAGCTGAGAAAATGTAAACATAGGAAACAAATATTATAGAAAAACATATATAAGCCAATGTATAACCAAGGACATACATTAATATGTCATTTATATATGTATCAGTACAGGAGATCTTAAGGAGTTGTGGGACATCACAGAAAAACTGACCAATGATATTGGATTGACAAAAGGATAACCTGAAGGTGTTTGCAGTATGCACAATAGAATAGAGCATGCTACCGATCCAGCAACCAGCTGCCATTTCACCACATACATTCCAGTTCATAATCACCTTGTAATGCAAAGGGTGGCAAATAGCAGCATAGCGATCATATGCCATTGCTGTAAGCAAGAAAAGTTCTGCATCTGCAAAAGTTATAACCAGGTAGACTTGGGCAACACAACCAGAAAAAGAGATCCGTGTAGAGTTCTTCAAGGCATTCCCCATGGATTTGGGGATGGTGACTGAGATGTAGGAAATATCAAGAAAAGATAGGTTTGCAAGGAAGAAGTACATTGGAGACTGAAGGTGATGATCAAGGGCGACAGTGGCAATGATTAAGAGATTCCCTATCAGGCTTCCTAAGTAAATTAAAAGAAATATGGCAAAATGTAGCAGCTGTAGCTCTTGCAGGTTACTAAATTCTAGAAGAAGGAACTCATCCACTGAAGTTTGATTGGACATTTTGTACATCAGATATAGTAACCTGTTTTTTTAAAAAAAAATCAGAATACCAAATATTATAGATCAGAATGAACAAAACTAGAAAAATATTTTTAAAAATTACTAGGGAAAGAAGATGTGAGGCACAGGTAAGCCCTCAGATTTAGAACTTTCTTATGGGCAAAATATCTGAGAAATTTTGTTCCCCATCCCCCTCTTAATGAAATTGGTATTTTCAAGAATGTTTAAATCTACTTTTAAGGATTTTTAACACATTGATTTTAAAGAAAAGCATGCATATGTAATATTTCAAAGAATTCATTGCTAAAGTTCTCTGTTTACATGGCCTTATTTACAGGAATAGTCCCCTCTTCCTCTACATTGTATCTCCGTTGTATTAGACATAGCAAGATTTAATGGTGTATTGCTTACTATCCTTTATGCTTACAATGTCTCCCTAACTGGGAAAGAAAGAAAGAAAGAAAGAAAGAAAGAAAGAAGAAAGAAAGAAAGAAAGAAAGAAAGAAAGAAAGAAAGAAAGAAAGAAAGAAAGAAGGAAGGAAGGAAGGAAGGAAGGAAGGAAGGAAGGAAGGAAGGAAGGAAGGAAGGAAGGAAGGAATACTGTCTATGAAGGTTCTCAGTCATCCAGGTGGAAGTGTCTGTAGCTTGAATCATGTCAACTGGATTTCTATTTTCTCAGTGGAAACGTTTCGCTCCTTATCCAAGGAGCTTCTTCAGTCTGAGCAAAGTTGGTAAGGGAATCCTAAATATGTTTCTAGGTAGCTGTGTGACCTTACACCTGGGGTCATGGTTATATTGAGATGTTATTTTAAGTCCTTTTATTATCTAAAGGAGGTTCGTTAAAATCACCATGCTGCTGTTGAGCTTGTGAAATGGTCTTAATCTTCCTAGGCACAGAAGACAGAGCCGGGAGAAAGATGGGAGAAAGATTGTGCCTGAGGCCCCCACCTCTATTCAAGGAAGGATTTTCCAAGTTGGCACAAATGGATTCCTTGACCCCTCTCTCAAACCAGAGAGGATAGGTGGTTTGAGAGAGGGGTCAAGGAATCCATTTGTGCCAACTTGGAAAATCCTTCCTTGAATAGAGGTGGGGGCCTCAGGCACAATCTTTCTCCCATCTTTCTCCCCGCATTGTCTTCTGTGCCTAGGAAGATTAAGACCATTTCACAAGCTCAACAGCAGCATGGTGATCTTAAAGATCCTCCTTTAGATAATAAAAGGACTTAAAATAACATCTCAATATAGCCATGACCCCAGGTGTAAGGTCACACAGCTACCTAGAAACATATTTAGGATTCCCTTACCAACTTTGCTCAGACTGAAGAAGCTCCTTGGATAAGGAGCGAAACGTTTCCACTGAGAAAATAGAAATCCAGTTGACATGATTCAAGCTACAAGGAATACATACTGTATACATATACTGTACATATACATATACATATACATATACATATACATATACATATACATATACATATACATATACATATACATATACATATACATATACATATACTGTTTTAGTAATTTAAATTAATGCTAAATTACTCCAATTCCATATTCTCACCCTCTTGAAGCATGGATGGTTTGTAAAATAAATTACTTAAGTATTTTTCTCAAATATAAATTGTGGGTTACATTTAAAACCATGTCAGATTAATGAAAGATTAATGAAAGGCATAGGATAGTAAGTTTGAGGACAGAAAGAGATAGAGATAGCATCACTTTTGATGATGATGATGATGATGATGATGATGATGATGATGATGATGATTTAATGTTACCTTTCAGGTGACTAGCAATTTCCACACAATGATATATGCAAGAGTGCAATATAGGGATTAATACCCTGCAGAAAGTATTGTTTTGTCATTTAAAGACTGTGTAAAATATCCCCTGGAAGTCTACATGGAACACTCCCAAACAGAGGCTGAATCTTGGGTAGCCCAGTAGGACTATGAGTAATATTAAGTAGTAAGTAAAGGTTTCCCCTGCACATTTGTGCAGTCGTGTCCGACTCTAGGGGCCGGTGCTCATCTCCGTTTGTTAGCCGAAGAGCCAGCGTTGTCCGAAGACGCTTCCACGGTCATGTGGCCGCATGATGCGCGTGGAACGCTGTTACCTACCCACCGAAGTGGTACCTATTCATCTACTTGCATTTGCATGCTTTCGAATTGCTAGGTTGGCAAGAGCTGGAGCTAGTGCGGGAGTTCACTCCGCACGTAGGGCTAGGGATTCGAACCTCCGAACTTGTGATCAACAAGCCTGGCATCTTACCCGCTGAGCCACCACGCCCCCCATTAAGTAGTACATATGATGATAAAATATCACAGTCTTTAACAGGTAAAACTCTGGCTTTATTCTTGTAAGTGGCAAAAATCTTGTAAGGCCACTTACAAGATTTATGTGAAGATCTTTCTGGCTTACTTGCACTTGATTTTGAAGTTTTTCAGCCAGCCAGTCCCTGAAGACAAGACAAACATAGAGTCACAGAGGAGTCACAAAGGCATCTTAGGAGAAGGAAGCAAGGAAACAATATCTAGAGTGGAAAAATACAAACTGTGTTTAATCTCTAGGGCAGAGCTTTCCAAACTGTGTGTCGCGTCACAGAAGTGTGTCGCCACACACAGTCTGGTGTGTCGCCACACAACCCAGAAGCGCTGTTCATCATCAGCGCTTCCGGGTTTTCCTGCGGCGACATACCAACAGCGGTTGGTGTGTCGCTGTGGGAAAACTTTGGAAAGCCCTGCTGTAGGGAGAATTGCCTCACAAAAGCCTGTGTTGGGTTATTCTATTGTCAGTTGAACTGAAGAGAACTACTTTAATAAGAGTGAAAAAAGTAATAGGAAAACAATTAAATGATTTTATTTAATGTGGCTGACATAGAATTGCTCACTATAAAATACCTTTCTTGTTGTTGCTATTGTCAAAATAAGTCTTTACAGTTGGAATATTAAATGTTTTCATGATAATTGAAGACTATGGGTCTGAACTACCATCCACCATATACAGCTCTACAAACATAGGAATAGGTCTGTAGTTAGGGGTAAAGGACTTTACAGGATATGTGAAAGGATAATATTCTCTCTATTTTTCTTTCTTTCTGAAAAGGACAGCCTGGCAGAGCACACATATTGCATATTTAATCAGCAGCTGAACTATCCAAATGTAAGGTATCATTTTTGGAAACTGAAACCTTTGAGATATAACTTTAGAATTAGAATTACAATTAGAATTTAAATTTAAATTTAGATGTAACTTTAGAATCCTCCCCCCCAAGTCAGTATCCTCTTAGATTAATGTGTGAATTAGATTGCAGCTACCCACTCAATTCTGCAGTTTTCTCACTCTTTTGACATGATTAGGCACATATATGGTATATCCAACACGATGTGAAGACCCAGCTCTCTGGAGAAGCTCTAATTCTTGGGAAGGTGGAAGTAAAGAGAAGAGGATGACCAGCAGCAAGGTGGATGGATTCAGTTACAGAGGCAATGGGTGCACCGTTTGGAGACATAAAAGAACAAGTTAGGGATAGGTTGTCTTGGAGAAAAAATTATCTATGTGGTTGCTAGGAGTCAAAAATAACTTGATGGCAATCAATCAATCAATCAATCAATCAATCATCAATCAATCATATATACAATTAAATGCCTGGCTGCTATTTCCAATCAAAGGTATATTCCACTTTACATGAATCTATAAAGATGGACTGTGACTCAACCCTTTTTAGGCATTTCTTTGTCTCCAGTGCTGTCAATAAACCAATCTGTGCTTCAGTACAGTATAATGTGTCCTGGTCTCCCATTTAAATGAACTTATTTGAGGGAAATACTTCCTACTACAAATTGATGTTTGAAGTGGGATGACCGGAAACATAGAAGCTAGAATTTTGCTTCAAAGTCCCCATGGGTATGAGATCCTATCTATATGGCATAACGGTTAAGACTACCAACTGTCGAATGAAAGGACGGCATGTTGGCAGTTTGAGACCCGGAAGCACCGCATAATGGGGTGAGCTCCCATTCTCACCCAGCTCCTGCCAACCTAGGAGTTCGAAAGCACGTAAAAATGCAAATAGATAAATAGGTACCACTCCGGTGGGAAGGTAACAGTGTTCCATGTGCCTTGGCGTTTAGTCATGCTGGCCACATGACCACAGAAGCATCTATGGACAACACTGGCTCCCTTGGCCGAGAATCGGAGATGAGCGCTGCCCCCTAGAGCTGGATACAACTGGAAGGGGAAACCTTGCTTTACCTATTGTATTAGCAATCCTAACTAATTTATCTTTTATCATTTATCAGTGTCAGTGGAATTATTGAAATGGATGTAATTTTCTGCAATTGACCACAATAACATTTTGTTGTTGTTGTTGTTGGAATTTTGCTTCCGGAGCAAGCACCAGACACTCCTCATTGAACAGCATAATTCATAAGATTGTCTCCCTTTCCTCTTGTGTCTGTGGGAACGCTCTGGGTACCACCATGAAGGACTGTGGTGGCAGCACCACCATTGCAAAATGGCTTTTGAAAATCCACAGGAATTTGAACTTCTCCTATATGAAATCCTATGCTAGATCAAAGGCACCGGGAAAAGAACAACAGGGAAAAGTATGTAGGGGCAAGTGGAATTTTCTCTTGTGCATGCTATAATGCATTAGTCATAATTTCATTATTATGAAGTGACTTGTAATAGTCTTTGAGAATGTCCTAGAGAGGAGGAGGAGGAGGAGGCTTGGCAATGGTCAAACAAGCAGCAGCTGAGCCCACAGAAGCAATGGGGGTATGGCAAACATCTCAGAAGGAACCCTCCCTAGTATCTTGGACTGTAAAGTTGAGTGGGGAGAGATCTATTTTCACACTTGCAAGATTCTATTACTGTAACCTTACAATAAAGGTAGTGTTAGTACTCATGGTTGGTGCTTCTTGTCTGGACTACCTTGAAGGGCTGATTAGACTGGAATGACTGCCCCTCTCCAGCCTGAACACATTCCTTACCATTCCAACAAAATTTGAAATACCAGTAAAAACCAGGAGACCACTGACTTTTATACTTGTAATAACAGAAAACATCTTGGTAGATTAGGTGGCATTTTCAATTTGCTGTCTTTTGAAGCAGAGAGGAAATTAGACTGAATGTAATATGATCATTTTAAAATCAAGGGGCTATTGTTGTTGTTGTTGGCATTTGCCTGGTCTTTGTAATGGCAATATTTATAAATGCAAATAGAGAAGACCTCCCCCACATTAATTAAAGCTCACATGTTTTCTTTCATGCTTCTCAGAAACAATTGTCTTCCTTGAGTGTTTGATCTATAGATAACTTGAATTTTAACTGCCAAATTGCTAGGCAGCATTGGAACATTACCTTGGTTTAAGGTGATCCTCAGTTCCAACAAGTGTAATATATAGCATAAAAACATGGACAACATTTTTCTTCCTCTGCAGATCTGCAGATGCCAACTATACTGTATATTGCTCAGTTATAACATAAACCTATTTATGTCTGTTCAAAAAATAAATCCCACTGTGTTCAGGGATGCTGACTCTTAAATAACTTTTGTTTTTTGGGGGTGGGGGTACCTTTGAGTCAGTGTTGACTCCTGGAAACTGCTTGGACAAGTCCCTGCAGTTTTCTTGGCATGATTTCAGAAGTGGTTTGCCCTTGTCTTCTTCTTCCCAAGACTGAGAGAATGACTGGCCCAAGGTCACCCAGCTGGCTTTGTGCCTAAGATGGGACTAAAACTCAGTGTCTCCTGGATTCCCATTGGCTCCTTCCTAGGGCTGACAGACAGGGACTGGCCCAAGGTCACCCAGACAGCTTTCGTGCCTAAGGTAGGACTAGAACTCTCAGTCTCCTGTTTTCTACACCAGAAATAAGTTTACCAGAGTTGAATTTGTAGATGATTCACCTATAAATGTGAAACCTCTGCCAGGTGCCCATGGTTAAGATTACAAAGAAAGCAAAGAAATATATAACTTATTTTTAAAACATTCTTTAGAATTTATATATATATTGAATTTATACTGTTGGGCGTGGTGGCTCAGCGGGTAAGACGCCAGGCTTGTCAATCGGAAGATCGCAAGTTCACAAGTTTGAATCCCTAATCCCGCATGATGGAGTGAGCTCCCGCACTAGCTCCAGCTCTTGCCAACCTAGCAATTCGAAAGCATGCAAATGCAAGTAGATTAATAGGTACCACCGGTGGGTAGGTAACAGCGTTCCGCGTGTGTCATGCGGCCACATGACCATGGAAGCATCTTCGGACAACGCTGGCTCTTTGGCTAACAAACGGAGATGAGGACCGGCCCCTTGAGTCGGACACGACTGCACAAATGTGCGGGGGGAACCTTTACCTTTTACCATCTCAAACACATGACTCTGGGTGGTTAACAAACATCATAACAAAATAATAAATAACATATACAGCCACCAAGGTAAAAGCCAACCAATATAATTATGATATGGGCTCAACCACACACCAGGGCCCCAGGCTCAGTAACAAAACCAGGTCTTCAAGGCCTTACAGAAAGCCAGTAGGGTTGGGGTAAGTCTAATCTCCCAGGGAATAATGTTCCAGAGGGTATGTGACATGACAGAAAAGGCTGTCTTCCTGGGTCCCTCCAGATAACACTACCTACTACAGGACCCAGAGCATGCTTCTCCTGCCAGATCCAACAGGGCAGGTAGATAAACCACTGAGAGACGGTCCTGCAATTTGCTTTTATTATAAAGGCTAGTCAGAGACAGTAATAAAGATATTAATTCATACATATCAATTACTGCATCAAGTCAGTACACAATTTTGATGTTTTGATTGAAAACATGATCAATGGTACAATAATGTGATTGTTAATAGCTTCCCAATTGTCTCATTTTAGAAATCATCATAGCTGTCCCTTGTAAACTTTGGAGGATATAGCTTTCTTGCTACCTTCCTTATGGCATCCTTCACCTCCTTATTTCTCAGGCTGTATATGAGAGGATTTACAAGAGGGGGCAAAACTGTGTATAATAGAGATAAAATTTTGTTGACGTCACTAAGTGCTTCAGATTTTGGTAACAAATATATGATCATGAGGGTTCCATAAAACATAGAAACCACTATGAGATGAGATGAGCAAGTGGAAAAAGCCTTTTTCCTCCCAATGGTGGAAGGAATTCTCAAGATAGTAGATATGATGTATATATAGGAAATCAAGGTGAGGAGAAAAGGTGGTAAAGTAAATGCAAAGGCAAGAATAAAACTTATAAGTTCTACCAGGTTGGTGTCACTACAAGAAAGTTTTATAAATGGAACAGAATCGCAAAAATAATGATCAATTTCATTTGGCCCACAAAACGTTAACTGTAAAATTACACAAAACAAGATGGAAGTGCCTATAAGCCCATTTATCCACGAAGAAGCTGCTAGCTGGATACAAATTTGAGTATTCATATTTGTTGCATAATGCAAGGGTTTGCATATTGCTAAATATCGATCATATGACATTACGGACAGGAGATAACATTCAGTTCCTATGAGGCAGGAGAAGAAAAAAAATTGCACAAAGCAGCCACTGAAGGAAATGGTGTTTTTATCAGTCAATAAGCCCACCATCATCTTTGGTAGAATATTTGAGATGTAGCAAGTCTCTAGGCATGACAAGTTTCCCAGGAAGAAGTACATGGGCGTATGAAGATGTCGATCAAGTGCAACTAAAATTACAATGAGAACATTCCCAGCCATGGCTACAATATAAAGTACTAGAAAAACAAAGAAGAGGGTAAATTGCCATTGTCCATGCTTTCCAAAACCCAAAATGATAAATTCTGTGACATTCATTTGTTATCTTCATTCTATTTCTTCCATATTTGAAATATGCATAAAGGAGGGAAACTGCAGATTTTCTCATGCACCTTTGAGGTTGGGATGGGGGGAATAGAGAGAGAAAAACAAAAAAACAGGAAAGTTTATATATTATAAAATAAGCACCAATCCATTCTTTTCATAAGGGGACCGGTAATTTTGAGATAATCCTGATAAGTTTCACAAATGGATTTCTTTTCCATGACATGGATATGCTATCTACTTTTCTACATCATATTAAAAATATTTCATTTGGAAAGCAGTTTCTCTAGCTCTGAGTGAATGAGTAACAACTTGCTAAACCACAAATATGATATGGATTGTATTATTTTATCATGCTTGAGAATTTTATCGGACACTTTTTGAGTACTTTTTATTACACTGGTCTATGATGTAATAAAAGTATTGATATTGATTAACAATTCAAAATGTGAAACATTGATAGAATCCTGTTTGTACAAATAGATGAACTTCCTTATTCTTAATACTTTTACTTATTAAATATTAAAATTAAGAACATTACTTCACCATTCTGTTTGGAGTTGAGATGAAGCTCTACCCATTCACTGTAATGGTCCCACATGCAATCTACACATATTCTTGTAAGGTTAGAGAGAGAGGAAGGGTAATATGCAACAGTGTAGTGGAGATGAACAGATCGGAATTGAGCAACAACGTCATCAGACAGGCCAGGATTCCTCTTCTCTCATGATCACTCCTGCAATCATCACGGTAATTTGGGGGGCCATATAAAATTGCCTAAAAACAATTATTTATTTTATTCATTTTACTAGATTTGCAACAGAGGTGAAGACTGTATATACAAAGACAGTATCATCAGTATGACAACGATACTCAGTTATATACAATATCTTGATCCTTGGTTGATCAAATGATACTATCTACAGTAGGTCCTGTCCCAGTGCCTGGAGCCTGGCAGCTTCTGGATGGGAAGGAACAGCCTAAAATACAAACTTGACAAGACTGAGTGGCCATGGGTTCATGGATCTTCTGGTGCTAGGGTTTTTCATCTTTCATTTTGAATGGGGTTGTTGTTTCCCAGACAGAACTGGTGAGCAATTTGGGGGTATTTCTGACTTGTAGTGCAGAATACTACTTTATTTTAATTTACTAGATCACTAAATAGCTGAATTTAAGGCATGGCATTATTATTTTCAATGCCATTTGAATTTTTTCAACATGAAATGAGTTTTTGTTGATAAACTCATTGTTTAGATTGAACTTTTCAAAAAGAGTCATGAGATAGGAAGATTATTACCTGTGTGATATGAGAGCAAGGACGTCTTCATGATCCCAAATGAATGTGGCACAGTTTCACTCTTCACATTCATACTTTATGAACATTCATCTTATTGGAGATCATGAGCTCAGAAAATTATAACTTGCTGTGTACTTTTTTTAAGATATTAAATACCCCAGAGGAGAAGCATTAACCAGCTGCCCATTACTTATGTTCAGAATAATAGGAGAATGCTTCCCTAGATACATTTCTTAATTGGCCTTTCAAATAATTGGACACTTTTAAAAAAGATTCTTTTAAAACTTTTAAAACAAATATTACATTCAATATTTCATTTTATCTCTGGTTAAAAGGCAGGCAGGCAGACAAATAAAACTGACAAGTTTGGATTAGGTGGGAGGTGGTTCCAATCTGAATCTGGAGGGCTGCAGTTTTGTTTTGCTTTGTTTTTTTTTTTTTTTTGTATTACACCACTTCCTTCCAATGTATCTAGCAAAAGGAGGGATTTTGATACTGTATGTATTGTACTGAGATTGCATTATAGAGAAAAGGATTAAAATTTTATTTATACCAGTTAATTTCCCTTTTCCCATGTACAAACAAAAACAGCAGTACAGAGAAGATAGAGAGATAGAGATAGAGATAGAGATAGAGATAGAGATAGAGATAGAGATAGAGATAGAGATATATAATCTTCTTGGTTGTATTTGTCCTCCAAACACTCCATTTTCATAGGTTGGAAAGTTTTTATTTATTTATCACATTTGTATCCCGCCCATCTCCCCCACAAGGAGGGACCCTGGGCGGTTCACAGCAAAAATTTAAAATCAATAAAAACTATAAATACCAATAATAAACAATATTATATATATTATACAGTTCGATCCAAGAATGGAAGATCTCATCCAATCAGTCGATAAGGCTGGACAGGGCAGATCTAAGGGGCCAGCCAACCCCAAGACTGGCTATTCCCCTCCCCTTCCCAAGCATGGTGACATAACCTGGTCTTTAGGTTTTTCCTAAAGTCCAGGTGAGAGGGGGCCGATCTTATTTCAGGAGGAAGAATATTCCAAAGGGCGGGGGCTACAGCAGAGAAGGCACACCTCCTAGAACCCGTCAGATGGAACTCTCTTACAGACGGGGTTCTTAGTGTGCCCTCTCTGCAGGACCGGGTGGGATGGGTTGATTGAATGGGGATGAGACGGTCCTTCAGGTAACCTGGTCCCATGCCATGTAGGGCTTTAAAGGTGATAACCAACACCTTGAATTGAATCCGGAAGCAAACTGGGACCCCATGCAGCTCATGGAGCAAAGGTGTTATATGCGCCTATCTTGAGGCACCTAAAATCGCCCGCGCGGCTGCATTCTGAACCAGCTGAAGCTTCCAGACACTCTTCAAGGGTAGCCCCATGTAGAGCGCATTACAATAGTCTATCTGGGAGATGACCAGGGCATGAGTGACTGTTCGAAGGGCCTCTTGCTCCAGGAAAGGGCGTAACTGGCACACAACACGAAGTTGTGCAAAGGCCCTTCTGGCCACGACTGCCACCTGCTCTTCAGTTTATTTATTTATTTATTTGTTTAATTTATATGACCGCCCATCTCCCCCTATGGGGAACTCTGGGCAGTTCACAATAAAATAAGTTAAAATAAAATCTAAAATACATAAATATAAAACCTCATTTATACAATCCAATAATAATTATAAAATTATAAAATCCAGATGGACGGTGAAATTAATTAAAAGAAGGACATTATCAAATTAAGAGATTAACCACCCCTATGAGGAACTATCCCTTCCTCCTTCCCATGCCAGGCGGCAGAACCAGGTCTTCAGCTCTTTCCTAAAGGTCGGGAGGGAGGAGATCTGTCTTAACTCTTGGGGCAAGATATACCATAGAGTGGGTGCTGCCACAGAGAAGGCCCATCTCCTAGACCCCATCAGATGGCATTCTCTAATTGATGGGGTTCATAACAGGCCCTCTCTGAATGACCGGTTCAGGAAGGTCGATAAAATGGGGATAAGATGGTCCCTCAGGTATTCTGGCCCCATGCCATGTAGGGCTTTAAAGGTGATAACCAACACCTTGAATTGTACCCGGAAGCAAACCGGCACCCAATGCAGTTCGCGGAGCAACGGTGTTACGTGTGCAGATCTTGGCGCACCCAAAACTGCCCACGCGGCCGCATTCTGCACCAGCTGTAGCTTCCAGATAGTCTTCAAGGGTAGCCCCATGTAGAGCGCATTGCAGTAGTCTACATGGGAGATGATGAGAGCATGAGTGACTGTACAGAGGGCATCGCGATCCAGGAATGGGTGTAACTGGTGCACTAACCGAAGTTGTGCAAAAGCCCTCCTAGCCATGACTGCCACCTGCCCTTCGAGCCGGAGTCATGAGTCTAGAAGGACCCCCAGATTACACACCAGTTCCGAATGGGGCAGTTCTACCCCATCGAGAACCAAAGATGATAATTTCCCAGAAGACGCTAAGCCATAAATCCACAGCCACTCGGTCTTACCAGGGTTCAACTGAAGCCTGTTGTTCCCCATCCAGGCCCTCACAGCCCCCAGGCACTGGGACAGGGTGGACACTGCATCACTTACTTCACCAGGGATGGAGATATACAATTGAGTATCATCCGCATACTGATGATACCTCATCCCATGGTGTTGGATGACCTCACCCAGCGGTTTCCTGTAGATGTTGAATAGGAGAGGAGAGAGAACCGAACCCTGCGGCACCCCACACAGGAGCGGTCACGGGCTGGATCTCTCCTCTCCTATCACCACCAACTGGGAGCGTCCCCGGAGGAAGGAGGTGAACCAGCATAAAACTACACCACCCACCCCCAACTCCCTAAGCTGTCCCAAAAGGATACCATGGTCGATGGTATCGAAAGCCGCTGAGAGATCCAAGAGAGCCAGGATGGATGCACTACCTCTATCTCGCTCCCCCCAGAGATAATCCGTAAGCGTGACCAATGCAGTCTCCATCCCATATCCCGGCCTGAAACCTGACTGGAAAGGGTCTAGATAATCCGCTTCATCCAGGGTCCTTTGAAGTTGCAACACCACCACTTTCTCAACCACCTTCCCCAAAAAGGGAAGGTGGGAGACTGGACGAAAGTTGTCCAGGATGGTAGGGTCCAGGGATGGCTTCTTGAGGAGGGGGTGCACCAATGCCTCCTTGAAGGCAGTTGGAACCACCCCCTCCGACAAGGATGCATTGATCATAGCCTGGACCCATCCACCTGTCCTCTCCCTGGCAGATTGCACCAGCCAGGAAGGGCAGGGATCTAAATAACATGTGGTGGAATTAACAATTCGAAGGATCCTGTCAACTTCCTTAGGTCCAACAGGATCAAATTGTTCCCAGATAATATTGTAAGACCGTTCTCCCGGCATCTCCCCAGATTGCCTTTCATGCATGGAGTCCAACTTAGACTGAATCCGAGCGATTTTATCCTGCAGATGCTCAGAAAATTCTTCCACATGGCCCTGTAGGTGGGTGGTCGATACCACCCTACCCAAGAGAGATCGAGTAATCTTAAACAGGGCCGTCAGACGGCATTCTGCGGATGCAATAAGTTTCTTGAAGGTCAACAGATAAAGCAACCTGCTTAACACAGGAGCCACTAGATTATCTTTGACACCATCCAGCCTCTGAAGACTCCACTGTAGGCAAACTCAGTACTTCATGTGGCCGCCTGTTCTAGTGAATGACATCTTATCCTGCCAGGAAGTTCCTGATGTTCTCTACCCTAAACTATGATGATGTCTAGCCATCCTTGTAGGGTTTCTTTAAAAATATTAATTAATTTATTTGGGACCCCATCACAGTTAGTCCAACTCTCAGTGGCTTATACAGTATAGCAGAAAACAAAATTGAAACATCCAAGGTAAGCCTAAAAACATAAATCAAAGCTTTGTAACAGTGAAATAAGAATAAAAGATGTCCTCAAAGAGGTTTAAAGGCTTTCCAGAACAGCCTTCAGCATCTTCCTGAATGTACTCATGGACGGCCCCAGCCTGGTCTCTACCAGAAGATTATTTCAGAGTTTTAACTCATTGGTTCTGCTCCTGCCTCCTGGGACATTACCTTGAGATGCATGTTCACAGTCTTACCTTGAGATGCATGTGCACAGGCAAATGTGTCCCTTATCTGTTGACCCCAATCAGTGTGTTACACCCAACATGATATCTTGAACAACAGCAATAAGTATTCTTTGAAGGTAACCTGGAAATTGAATCTGGTACACAATCTGGCAGGGTGCCTGCTGCACAGTAAGAGCAGTTTTAGCAACATAAACTGTGCTGCTGGTATTGTGTTATCTGCCAATTGGTTTGTAAGAAAAATTCAAGGTGTTATTGACTATGATCCTTATTACCTTTCATCCCTCTTCTCCAGGTTCTATCTGCTTATGCTGAGAAGAAAGATGATTCATGGAGATATGGGAATAATCGTTATCAGAGGTTGACCCTGCCTTGTGGAACAGCTCATCCCTTGCAGTTTGAGGGGCCCCCATATCACTAGCTTTTTGGAAGACAATAAAAACCATAATTTGTTTGGAAGCATTCAGGATTTAAAATACTGTTATATAGGACTGTTGTGTTGTATTTACCTCTTACATTATTTTAGACTTGGTTTTGTGGTTTTATTGAAAGGGGCACAGTAGCTCAGTGGAAAGGGGCGTGGTAGCTCAGCGGGTTAAACCGCTGAGCTGTAAAGACTGCCGGTCTAATGGTCGGCAGTTCAAATCCCCACGTGGTGAGGTGAGCTCTCGACACTTGCCCCAGCTTCTGTCAACCCAGCAGTTCGAAAGCTAATATGCGAGTAGATAAATGGGTACCACCTTAAAGTGGGTCAATTTGCTGGCGTCCTGTCGGTATCCTGGGACATGTAGTCCAATGCCTACAGAAGAAGAGCCAGTTCCCTTACCCCTTCCCTTAGCGTGCGGTAAATAACACTGTTTAATATATGAATTGTATAATATATGAATTTCAATGCTGTAAGCTGCCTAGAGTCCTCCGATAGGGAGGGGATAGGTGGGGTATAAATATGATTAATAAATAAATAAATTGTTAAGGTAAATTTAGCTCTATGGATAATGGGCTAACCATTATTCTGTACTAGACTGTGTTTCATGATTTTATAAGTTGTAAACCTGCTAAAGTATATAGATAGGTTGGGATATTGATAGATGTGGGGGGGAGGAGGAGGAGGAGGAGGAGGAGGAGGAGGAGGAGGAGGAGGAAGAAGAAGAAGAAGAAGAAGAAATAGTATTGGTAGCTTTAGCCCCAAGCATTTACTATGATCCAGGTTCAAGTTCACACTCAGATAGAGAAACTCATTGAGCTTTTATTACAGGAATGAAGTGAAGAGTGATCCCATATAATTATTTCCCAACTAATAATTGAAAAATAATTCTAACAAACAATTAAATACATAAATGGGAATCCATATTTAGAATAGAGGAAAAAGCATAACAGGATATGCATTATATATGGAACTAGAGAAGTAGCACTGGGTATATTTTCATGCAATATTTTACATTGGTTGTTAATAATTAAGTCAATAGATTTAACAATAAGATAAGCAAGAATGTTGCTTGAAGGTTATGCCCAATAATCTACCACACTGGTCCAGTATTGGTTAGTAAATAGATTTTTTTTACTTTATAGTCTAGGGCTGAGTGAGAGTGAATGGCCTAGAGTCACCCACTCAGATTCTGTGTATGAGAACTAGAACTGTCAGACTCCTGGCTTCTAGACCAATATTTCAACCACTAGACTAAACCTGTTCTTTTGTCTCTTTCTCTTTCTTTCTCTTTGTAAGCAATGCTTCTAACACGTTGCTCAGTGGTATAGAGAAGCAGTGGTAAAATGCTTATTTGAATATAGATAACATTATATAGTTAAAATATGAATTTTTTTCAAATACATTAATGGTTGAGAGCTTCAGTCTATTACATAATTTTAAATTTCCAATCCTATGCTATCAATCCTTCTACTACTATGATAAAAGAATCTTCATTTCCATTGCATATACATCATCTTCCAATAGTTGGCCTATAATTCAGAATAGCACAGTTAGCTGCAAAAGAAAAAGGAAAAGAAGAAACGTTTCCAAAACAAAATTAGAAGAGACATTGAGGCACATTTCCTAATGCTGTATAAAATTATTTGTCCAGAACAGTATTTGGATTTGTAAAAACACTTCTATTTCTGTTGGCTAATAATCTTCCCATATTCTGAAAAACAACATGGAGATCTTCTTGTCTGATATTTATTGTAACAACTGGTATGATTCTGGGCATCAAATCTCAGTGGAAGTAGTTTTCTCAGACATCAGTAAAATTACTCCTAATTGACAATATAATAATATACTTTAATAATGTAACACTTCCAGACTTCTTATGTGGAAAAGCTTTTCTGTATATTATATTCAGAAAATGAATCCAATGATTAACATTTCTCTCACACTCCTCTACTATATCCTCCTGCTGTTCTTCCTCCTTCTTCTACATAAACAATTTTCCCCTCATTTCCTTTGAAAGTAAATGAACATTCCTGCAGATATTATTTCTCAGGGCATCCTTGACCTCCTTATTTCTCAGACTGTATATAAAGGGGTTGACCAGAGGAGGCAAAACTGTGTACAAGAGAGAGGAAAATTTTTGCATGTCCCTCCTAATTGCAGCCTTTGGTGTCATATACACAATAATTAGAGTTCCATAGAAAACAGAAACTACAATCAAGTGAGATGAGCAGGTAGAGAAAGCCTTGTGCCTCCCAGTAGTAGAGGGAATTTTTAAGATGGCAACAATAATATAAATGTAAGATGCAAGTGTTAGAAGAAAAGGAGGGAATGTGAATATGGAGGCCACTATGAAGCTCAAAATTTGCACCATGCTAATATCACTGCAGGAGAGTCTCAGAATAGGAAAGTATTCACAGAAGTAATGATCAATCTCATTGGAGCTACAGAAGTTTAACTGCAACATCAAAACAAGGAGTACCATCAAAGCCACAAATCCATTGATCCAAGATATAGCTGCTAGCTGGATAGATGTCCAGCTTTTCATGATAGATGCATAATGCAATGGTTTACAAATTGCTAAATATCTATCATAAGACATCACACAGAGTAAACAGCATTCTGCAGATACCAATGAACCAAAGAAATAGAGTTGTGTGAAACAGCTGTTGAAGGAAATTGTCCTGTCCCCGGTCAGGAGAGCTGAAATCATCCTTGGAAATATATTGGAACTGTAGCAAGCCTCCAAGAAAGAGAGGTTCCCCAGAAAAAAGTACATGGGGCTTTTAAGATGCGGATCCAAGACAATCAGCAGAAGAATGAGAATGTTTCCCATTATGGTCATAATGTAAATCATTAAAAATGTCAGGAAAAGAAGCACCTGCACTTCAGAGAATTCTTGAAACCCCAGCAGGATAAATTCTTTTATCTTCGTATGGTTTCTGAACATGATAGATATGGGAGCAGTTCCTGAAATAATGTGCAATATAGTTAATGGAAAAATGTGTAAATCAACATATAGGAAGATGAAATTAAACTGAATGGCGTAGCCAAAACAGGATGCTTACAAGCAGACAATTTGACTTTTACCATAGGTATTTCCTGGTTAAAGAGACGTAATTTATTATTTGGGGTCAAGACCCAACCGTTTTGTGAGTTAAACATTGTTGATCTTTCTTTAGCACCGATAGAAGCACTATTGTGGTAAAATGCACTGGTGGCAGGAGGCAGTTACACGCATAAACAATTTCTGCAAGTTAGATTGCACATAGGATGTCTTTTTTGTTGTTATTTTCAGTTGTTTTAAGCAGTGTATATCTCACATCAGCATAGAAAAATATCTCTTAAATGCATGCAGACCTTTAATTAAAAACAAACAATTAAAAAACATACGAAATTGGAACAATAGTTTATAACAATTACAAAATAGGATGAAATAATAAATAGCTATCTTTCCACTTAGATCATTCAGTACAGTACTTATTTGTGTCTATATCCTTATTTGTTTGAGGGAGACAAAAGCTAATGTGGGATGGATGGATGGATGGATGGATGGATGATAGATAGAAGCAGACTCCATCTCCTTCTCCATCTCCATCATCTCTATCTCTTTCTCTATCATCTCACCTCTATCTATGTAATTTCATTTATCTCCTTTGATTTTATTTTAAAACACCATACAGTAACTTTAGTTAATGAATTGCATTTAAATCCTGTCACAATCAGATTTAAATCAAACTGACTTACAAATGAAGGTTAACTTTTTCAGGAGCTCCTGAAAATATATATTTTTTACTATCCATTACTTTAGGACATTAGTGTTCCAAGCATCAGCTTATAAAGAATTCTCCAATATTCTCCTATAGTCCTAATTGCTTTCAAGGCAACAAACTTGCATGATCAAGGGAAAACACAAGGCAAATATGAGTCTCCAGAGTCTTTGATCTTAGTGGGAAGATTAAGAGAAAAAAAAGACAAGCTGCCATCTAGGATGTACAAGATCACAGGAAGGAGATTAATTTATCTTCACCACTGCTGTCTAGATGTGTGTGAAATTGGAAATCTGGAAGGAGGAATGTAAAATGGTTTACCCATTGATCACATCACTTTTAGGGATCTCCATACCTCATCAAATGAGTAAGTGTCAGAGTGCGCACCGTGGAGTGGCCTGCTCCTTTTTCCAAGACACCAGTGATCCACGTTCTATACAGTAAATAGACACTAAAGCAGAGATTAGATAAAATATCCTATTTACTATATATACATACGTATTACAGAATACATCCAACAGCAGTAACAAAATGATACAGCAATACAGCGATGAAAGACAGCGATGAGAAGTTTCAGCAGCAACGAGAAAAAAGACCACCAGATCTGCTCTGCTTATATACATAAACCAGAGCTTTCTAAACTGTGTGTCGCGACACAAAAGTGTGTCGCCACACACAGCGTGGTGTGTTGCCACACCACCCGGAAGCGGCGGTGCGCGCGTGCATGGCGGCCGCCATGCACGCGCGTGCCGCCGCCCGCCCCCCGCGCCGCCGCCGTGCACGCACGCGCCGCCGCCCACCCCCCGTGCCGCCGCAGTGCATGCGCGCGCCGCCGCCCGCCCCCCGCGCCGCCGCCATGCACACACACGCCGCCGCCCACCCCCCGCGCTGCCGCAGTGCGCGTGCGTGCTGCCGCCCGCACCCCCCGCCGCCGCCGTGCGCGCGCACCGCCGCATGCCCCCCCGCGCCGTCGCCGTGCGCGCACATGTCGCTGCCGCCGCCGCCGGGTGTGTCTCCAGCGGCAGCACTTTGGAAAGCCCTGACATAAACTGACCAATCACATTATAGGTCACTCTCATCATCTGCCACACCCAACTAAACTATTAGCACCTGTAGTATGAGTCATACACTGCCACATCATCCCTAAAACAATGGCTGCTAATTGGGTGACTTGCAGAATAATTCCCCTCTCACCTAGATATCAAGCCTCTCCAGTATAATTTATCTAACTGTAAATTCCTGGGTATATACAAACCCCAACAGTAAGGAACTAGCACAGGGTAGGACAAAGTAAAAGAGAGAAAAAGTCTAAGTCCCAGCTCTGATTGATTGATTGATTGATTGATTGATTGATTATTTATTTATTTATTTATTTATTTATTTATTTATATGTCAACTTGTATTACCACACCATCTCCCCTAAGGGGGACTCTGGGCTGTTTACAATACAAACAATTTAAAATTTTTAAAAATAGCTACAATTTAAAATACATTACAAAATTAATAAATTAAATATAAAAATCCAATAGGCAATAGTTGTTCTCTTTAAACGGGCTCTACGGCACTAGCCATCCCCAAGAGGAACTATTCCCATTCCCATCCCACGCGAGGCAGCACAGCCAGGTCTTTAAATTCTTCTGGAAGGACAGAAGTGATGGGGCCTGTCTCACCTCCGGGGGCAGAATGTTCCAAAGAGTGGGTGCCACCACGGAAAAGGCTCGCCTTCTGGACCCTGCCAAATGACACTCCCTTGATGACGGGGTCCAAAGCATGCCCTCTCTACATGATCGAGTGGGATGGCTTGAAGTCATGGGGATGAGACGGTCCCTCAGGTAGCCTGGTCCCATGCCATGTAGGGCTTTAAAGGTCATAACCAACACCTTGAATTGCACCCGGAAGCACACCGGCACCCAGTGCAGCTGGCGTAGCAGAGGTGTTGCATGAGCCAATCTAGGGGCACCAATAACTGCGCTCGCAGCCGCATTTTGGACCAGTTGAAGCTTCCGGATACTCTTCAAGGGTAGCCCCATATAGAGAGCATTGCAGTAATCTATGTGGGAGATGACCAGGGTATGAGTGACTGTACGGAGGAACTCCTGATCTAGGAAAGGGCGTAACTGGCGCACAACACAAAGTTGTGCAAAGGCCCTTCTGGCCACGACTGCCACCTGCTCTTCAAGCAGGAGTCGTGAGTCCAGGAGGACCCCCAGATTCCGCACTGATTCCGAACGGGGTAGTGCAACCATCCAGAACCAAAGATGATAATTTCCCAGATCTAGAAGAACCATCAATCCACAGCCACTCCGTCTTACCAGGGTTCAGCTGAAGCCTGTTGTTCCCCATCCAGACCCCCACAGCCTCCAGGCACTGAGAAAGGGTGGTCACTGCATCACTTACTTCACCTGGGATGGAGATGTATAACTGAGTATCATCTGCATATTGATATATTATTTTAGAATATAACATAAACTTTGTGGGAATATCCAGGATATGTTGTTTTTAATTTAATTCCTAATACACTTTTGCATCCAGAGATAAATAGTGATATCCTGGGATTTTAGAGTCATATCTTCTCTTTCACTGCTCTTGTCATCTGGAATAACATTCATCCCAAGTTCCATTTGACCCCAGACCATCTGCCTTTTGGAAAAGCTTTAAAAATTTGGCCTTTTCAACAGGGCAAAGGCCAGGGTGATTTGTCATTCCCCTTGACTCAGGGAATATTCTTGCTTGTGTATTTCCCAAAAATATTGTTATTTGTGTTTGGTTATGTGTTCTTATGATATTTTGTTGTGTGTTCTAATGATGTTACCATTAGGATCATAATTATGTTTTATGTTCAATGCCCCCTTCAGATTTTATTGTGGCGTTGTTGTTGTTGGTGGTGGTGGTTGTTGTTGTTGTTGTTGTTGTTGTTATTGTTATTGTTATTGTTATTGTTATTGTTATTGTTATTGTTATTGTTATTGTTATTGTTATTGTTATTGTTATTGTTATTGTTATTGTTATTTCCAGAAATCCATTCTTTGCTGGTTTATTAAACTCATCTGCTTTTTTTCTGGTGAAGCTGAATATAAGACTTTAATTAGGGTTAATGCATTTCATGTGACCAGATTAACTACTTTTTGTAACCCATTAAATAAATCTATGATTCTGACATACACATAATTATTATTTGGAAGGTTTATATATTATTTTAGTTTTATATCCCACTTTCCATACAAGAGCTCTATACAGTATATGCAATCTTTTATTTACTACTCTGTGGGAATCAGAACAAAACAACATTCATCTTAATAGGGAAAATATAGTAGCAGTCTTCAAATTGCCACAAAGAAAAGGGAGTTGACAGATTCTCTATTACCTCTGAGGGTAGGTTCTAGAACCAATGGCTGAAAGCTATGAGGAGGGAAATTCAGGCTGGAAATCATGACCTGACTGTATGAGGTGTCAAGCATAGGACGAGCCTGCCAAAAGACATGGTGAATTCACCTTTTCTAAAGGACTTCAAACAGAGATTGGATGGTCATCTGCTATAGATGCTGTTATGGATTCTGTACTGAACAGGGAATAGACTAACTACCAGCACTATGATTCTATTGTGGATGAACTTTTACTGAGAGTCAGTCTGACTTGTTGGGCAATGCTTAGCTAAGAAATTCTGGTTATGCCACACTGTTCCCTCTTTATTCCCCAAATTAGCCTGAAGCTCTGAAAAGCAATAGAGAATACAATCTTGTTTTAAGAACTGAAAGGAAACTCATTAACAGCTTTCTCTTCTCTTCTCTTCTCTTCTCTTCTCTTCTCTTCTCTTCTCTTCTCTTCTCTTCTCTTCTCTTCTCTTCTCTTCTCTTCTCTTCTCTTCTCTTCTCTTCTCTTCTCCTCTCCTCTCCTCTCCTCTCCTCTCCTCTCCTCTCCTCTCCTCTCCTCTCCTCTCCTCTCCTCTCCTCTTTCAGTAGGGAAATTCATTGTTTTATTTCCCTTTACCTCTGATAATAAAGTGTCACAGATATGCCTTGTTCTCCATTTATTATCCAGTTGGATAATTTGCTTTGACAACATGAGTGAATCAAATACAGACAATCACCAAAAGCAAAAAAAGCTTCCAGGAAGAAACTGACAGCACATTTGATAGCAAGCATCTTGTATTCTATTGGCTGGCACCTGGTAATACAGTATCCATGGAAATTAGAGCTAGCAGGGACCATAAAATCAATGGTGTTAAAGACATAAATTCATTCCAAGGGCTGTACATATTTCGGAATATTGGTTCCTCCTGTGATGTCTAGGCTTCTCACATTCCATTCGAGCTTGAGAGCAGCCACACAGATAGTTTTCATCTTACTATGTACTCTTATCTTTCTGGGTTTCTTTCTTTGCTTACTTTGGTAATTGCTCAATTAATGCTATTATTGTTGCTGACAGCCAGTGTGGTGCAGTGGTAAATGTGGTGGATTACAAGCAAGGAGCCTTACATTCTAGTTCACCACCATCTATGGAAGCTCACTGGGTACCTTTGACTCAGTCACTTTCTCTCAGCCCAACTTGCCTGACAGAGTCATTGCTGTGTAAATTATGTATGTTACCTTAAGTTACTCTACAAAAGGCAAGATACAAATCTAATACTTAAATAACTCTATTACTTACGTGATAGCTGCTTGGGATATTTGGAGATGGGTGGGATTTAAAGTTAATTAGTAGGTAAGTAGGTCAATACCATTGAAAGAAGTACCTTGGACCTCTTGTAAACATAAACACAGCGTCTCCTTGCTATTCCAAAGTAGCCCTCTTTTGATCAGGTTGTCTCTCAGATATACCTGATGTAAAAATAATAGAGATTTCAGGATAAAATACTGCAGACTCTAGAAGACATATGTCTCAAAAGAAGCTTGATAGTCTGCTTGACAAACTGTAAAACCATGTATCTATAAAGCTTTGAACATACTGCTTGACTTTACAAAAAGTATATGTGAAACATTCCTGGTGAAGCTGTTCCATGAAGCAACCTAATTGACACTTCTAAAAAACTGATTCATGGGTGTGCATAGGAGGTGAATGGAGGAGACTCTGTGTCATACTTACTTACAGTACATGTGACATGAAGTTGCAAGTGTGAAAAATTCAGTTTTGCGTTGTTATATCATAACTCATATTTTGTAATTTTCACATCATCTCAGTTTCTAGCAAATGCCTATTATCATAGGAGAAGTAGTATTAGTAGTAATTTTATTTACTGTGTGCATACACAGATATTTCCTTGAAAAAATGTACAATATCAACAAATGTGAAGAATAAAACAATATAACAATCAGTGAAAGACATCTGTAATATAATAAACAATACAAACTTTTCCTAATATTAGCACAACCATAATATGAACCAAGAGTGAATACAGACAAATGACTTTTCTAGATTAATAAAAGTCCTGAAAAATAAATGTTTTAAGAAAATTTCTGGACATTAAGAGATGAACATAATTCAAGGGGGAGTGATACCACAGAGTAATAGCTAGATGGAGAAAGCCCTAAAATGTGAGATGGTTATTCTAAAATGAGGAAAAATAAACCAACCTTGACTGGATGATTAAACTGAGTCCATATGAATATGAGTTATTACAAATCATCCAAGAACTGGGTATCCCTGTAGACAGGATTCAAAAGGTCAGCACCATCAAGCAAAATTAAGAGCTATCCCAAAAACCCAACCATCATAATGATTGGAAAAAGAAGTAGGAATGCACTGGGAACAATCTAAGATCACATGAATCAACTTATTCTGGACCTGAGTCTGTGGATGGAGAACAGTCAGGAAGTTCACCAACAAGCCATTACAATAATCCAGGTGGGACACCGTCAAGGCATGAAGTAGCTGCTTAACTATTTTTGAAGGATGATCTGAAAAAAAATTATCCCACTATTCAGCAGGTAAAAATTAAAAGTTCCTTTAGTTTTATATATTTATAGATATGTTTCTTATTGATACTCCCATTTTATAAATCATCCTAGCTGTCCTTTGTAAACTCTGGAGAATATAAGCTTCCTTGATACCTTCTTTATGACGTCCTTCACCTCCTTATTTCTCAGGCTGTAAATGAGAGGATTTGCAACAGGGGGCAAGACTGTATATAAGAGAGATAAAATTTTGTTGATATCATTAAGTGCTTTAGACTTTGGTAACATATAAACAACCATGATGGCTCCATAAAACATAGAAACCACTATCAGATGAGATGAGCAGGTAGAAAAGGCCTTTTTCCTCCCAATGGTGGAAGGAATTCTCAAGATAGTAGATATGATGTATATATAGGAAGTCAAGGTCAGGAGAAAAGGTGGTAAAGTAAATGCAAAGGCAAGGATAAAACTTGTAAGTTGTACCAGGTTGGTGTCACTACAGGAAAGATTTATAAGTGGAACAGAATCACAAAAATAATGATCAATTTCATTTGGACCACAGAATGTTAACTGTAACATTAAGCTCAAGAGAATGAAAGTGCCTATAAGGCCATTTATCCATGAAGAAGCTACTAGCTGGATACAGATTCGTGCATTCATACTTGTTGCATAATGCAAGGGTTTGCATATTGCTAAATATCGATCATATGACATTACAGAGAGGAGATAACATTCAGTTGCCATGAAGTAGCCAAAGAAAAAAAATTGCACAAAGCAGCCACTGAAGGAAATGGTGTTTTCATCAGTCAATAAGCCCACCATCATCTTCGGTAGAATATTTGAGATGTAGCAAGTCTCTAGGCATGACAAGTTTCCCAAGAAGAAGTACATGGGTGTATGAAGATGTTGATCAAGTGCAACTAAAATGACAATGAGAACATTCCCAGCCATGGCTACAATATAAACCACTAGGAAAACAAAGAAGAGGATAGATTGCCATTGTCCAAACGTTTCAAACCCCAAAATGATAAATTCTGTGATATTCATTTGTTATTTTCATTATATTTATTCCATAATTGAAAGAACACAAACAGTAGGAACCAAACAGATCTCCTATTGCATCCTTGAAAAAAAAAAGAGAGAGAAGCAGAAAGTTTAGATGTTACAAAACACATTTCAATATATTCCATCTGACAAGTAATTTTGGTAATTTTGACATACCGGTAATGTTGACATACTTTGGGTAAGTTCCCCAAATGTACATCTTCCCTGCATGATGGAGATGTATTTACTCTTCTATATTTTATTATAAATACTGCATTCAAAAAGCAACTTTAGCTCAGAGGGTCCAAATAACAACTCAAAGAAAAACATGGAGAGAACCATTTTGTTTACAAATAGATGGACTTCCTTATTCTTAGTACTTTTACTTGCTAATATTTAAAAGATTATACTAGATTCTGCTGCGACTAGAGGTAAAACTCTCCTCATTCATTGTGATAGCCCTAACATGCAGTCTACACATATTCTTGTAAGGTTGGCCAGAAGAAAACAAAGGGGGTGGTGGTAGGCAATGGGGTAGTGGAACTTCATTGAGGAACAATGTTATTACACAGATCAGAATTCCTCTTCTCTGCATGATCACTCTTACAACCCTCCTCATGTTTTAGAGGGGAAAAATATTGTCTGGAAGAAATTTATTTTTGTGAGCTTTACTTCTTGCACTGCAGAATAATGCAACTTTTAATTTTTCTTGACCGCAAAATAGCTGAATTTATGCTGGACATTCATTATTTTCAACACCAAAAGAATTTTTTCAACATGAAACCATTTTTGCTGATAATATCATTGTTTCTATTGGAAATTTTCAGAAAGTGTCATGAGATAGGAAAATAATTACCTGTGTCATCTGATAGTAAAGGCATCTTCATGATCCAGAATGAATGTGGCACAGTTTCACATTGTGCATCCTCATTTTATGAAGATGCAACTTTTTTGTAATTATCAGCTTGGGAAAATCATTACAAGTTATAACTTGCTGTCTATCTTTTCTTTTAAGACATGATTTACTCCAGAGGGGAAGTATTAATCTGATTCCCATTGCTTGTATTCAGAATTATAGGAGAATGCTTCCCTAGATACGTATTTTAATTGGTTTTTGAAATCATTGGATATTTTAAAAAATCTTTTAAATTTTTATCTTACCTGTGTTGAGAAGGAAGGAAGGAAGGAAGGAAGGAAGGAAGGAAGGAAGGAAGGAAGGAAGGAAGGAAGGAGAAAATTGTGGATTTAGTGGGAGATAGTTTCAGTCTGAATCAGGAGGAGTACAGTTGTGCTCCTTCCTTACAGCTTTCCCTTTCAGTGGGTCTAGCAAGTGGAAATATTTTGATCTGTATTGTACTGCATTAGGAAGCAAAGTCATTCTATCCACTCTCATTAATGCTAGTAATTCTTCCTTTTCCTGTGCACTGAAATCTAATATTTATTTATTTATTTGTTTGTTTGTTTGTTTGTTTATCTTTTGACTTTTATCACCGCGCCATCTCCCCCAAAGGGGACTCTGGGCGGTTAACATGGTTATTAATGGTTAATAATAACCATTAGCATGGTTATTATTTTATTATTTTATTACTTATTGTTTTATTATAACATAATGCAGAGAACTTCATGTTATATACTTAGTACTCCTTGTTGTGTTTCTGGTCATAACACTGTTCTTTCATAGTATTGTACACTTGGAAAGTTCCTTAAAGGTCATCTCGTCCAATTCCCTGCTCAGCACAGAACCTATGACAGCATGTTTGATAGATGACCATCTGTTTGAAGAGCTCTTGGGAAGGAAAAGTCACCACTTCATGTGGCATCCTGTTTTACTCAATGTTGGCATGTCCTGCCAGTAGGAGGTTCCTTTTGACATCTACCCTAAACCTTCTTCCTTGTAGATTGATTGATTTTGTACCACAGTACAATCAACTAAATATTGGTGGCTTATGTAAGCTGAAAACACATTTATAACTTCCATTCTAAACCTAAAAGCATAAAACTAAGCTTTATAACAATGAAACAAGGAGGGGAAAAAACAGAAATAAAACAAAATATGACTGAGAACAAGGTTAAAAATACTCTCCAGAAGAGCTCCATCTTGAACACCTTCCCAAACATACTCAAGGATGGTGCCAGCCTGCTCTCCATCTGGAGACTATTCCAGAGTTTTAACTCAGTGGTTCTGCTCCTGCCTCCTGGGGCACTGGAATATGAATCCATCCCCTCTTCTGTGTGACAAACCTTCAGATATTTGAAGACTGCTATCATATTTCCACTCAGTCATCTTTTCTGTAGACCAAACAAACCTAGATTCTTTAACCATTCCTTGTAGGCTGTGGCTTCCACACTCTGCCATATTGGTAGCCCTCCTCTGAATTTTCTCAAATTTATCAGTATCATCTTTGAACCATGGACACAGTAGTCCAAAGGGATCTAAGGAAAGCTGAGTATGTTCCTTTTAATGTACTCCCGGTTATTAATTTTAAGTATTTATTTATTTATATATTTATTTAATTTATTCCCCGCCCATCTCCCATGCAAGGGACTCTGGGCGGGTTACAATAATTAAAATTTAAAATTTAAAAAATTTAAAAAACAATACAAAAAGAAGATATATAAAAATATATCCAATATAAAATAAAATAAATAAAATCCAAGATGGCTTGAGGAAAGTAGCACAGATCACCTATGGGGCCAGCCAACCCCAGGAGGAACTACCGCCTCTGTCGTCCCAGGCCAGGTGGCAGAGCCAGGTCTTAATGACCTTCCGAAAGGCCAGGAGTGAAGGGGCCAGTCTCACCTCCAGGGGCAAGATGTTCCATAAAGCGGGCGCTGTCGCAGAGAAGGCACACCTCCTGGACCCCGCTAGATGGAAATCTCTTGTTGAGGGGGTCCGAAGCATGCCCTCTCTGCATGCACGGGTGGGGCGGGCCGACGTCATCGGGACGAGACGGTCCCTCAGATACCCTGGCCCTATGCCATATAGGGCTTTAAAGGTAATCACCAACACCTTGAATTGGACCCGGAAGCAAACTGGCAACCAATGCAGCTCGCGTAGCAGAGGTGTTACATGTGCCGATCTTATGGAACCCATAACTGCTCGCGCCGCCGCATTCTGTACCAGCTGAAGCTTCCGGATACTCTTCAAGGGTAGCCCCATGTAGAGCGCATTACAGTAGTCTATGCGGGAGATGACAAGGGCGTGATTGACTGTTCGGAGGGCCTCCCGATCCAGGAAAGGCCGTAACTGGCGCACAACTCGAAGTTGTGTAAAGGCCCTCCTGGCCACGACTGCCACCTGCTCTTCGAGCAGGAGTTGCGAGTCCAGGAGAACCCCCAGATTCCGCACTGGATCCGAGTGAGGTAGTGCAACCCCACCCAGAACCAAAGATGACAACTTACCGGATCTAGGGGGGCCATCAATCCACAGCCACTCCATCTTACCAGGGTTCAGTTGAAGCCTGTTGTTCCCCATCCAGACCCCCACAGCCTCCAGACACTGAGATAAGGCATTGACCGCATCACCTACTTCACCCGGGATGGAGATGTATAACTGGGTATCATCAGCATATTGGTGATACCTCATCCCGTGGTGACTGATGATCTCGCCCAGCGGCTTCATGTAGATGTTGAAGAGGAGAGGAGAGAGAACCGATCCCTGCGGCACCCCACAAGACAGGGGTCGAAGGTCAGCTTTCTCCTCCCCTATCAACACCGACTGGGAATGGCCCTGGAGGAAGGAGGCGAACCAGTGCAAAACCACGCCGCCCGCCCCAACTCCCTGAGCCACCCCAAGAGTATACCGTGGTCGAGGGTATCAAAAGCCGCTGAGAGATCTAAGAGAGCCAGGATGGACGCACTCCCTCCATCCCGCTCTCGCCAGAGATCATCCATAAGCACGACCAATGCGGTCTCTGTACCATATCCCAGCCTGAAACCTAACTGAAAGGGTGAAGATAATCCGTTTCCTCCAGAATCCTCTGGAGTTGCAACGCCACCACCTTCTCAACCACCTTTCCCAAAAAGGGAAGGTGGGAGACTGGGCGAAAATTGCCCAGGATAGAAGGGTCCAGGGATGGTTTCTTGAGGAGGGGGTGCACCAGCGCCTCCTTAAAGGCAGCCGGAAACACCCCCTCACTCAAGGACGAATTTATAATCGCCAGGACCCAGCCACATGTCACCTCTCTAGCTGATTTCACCAGCCAGAAGGGACATGGGTCAAGTTGACATGTGGTGGCATTTACAATCCCAAGGATCCTGTCTACTTCATCAGGCCCAACAGGATCAAACTGCTCCCAGATAACATGGTAAGTATGAGCCTCTGGCATCTCCCCAGATCTTGTCTCACGCTTGGAGTCCAACTTGGAATGAATCTGAGCAATTTTGTCCTGCAGATGCTCAGAAAACACTTCCAATCGGCCCTGTAAATGGGTCTCCCCTTGCTCCCGACCCAAAAGCGACCTTGTAATCTTAAACAGGGCCGTCGGACGGCATTCTGCGGACGCAATAAGAGCGGAGAAATATTCACGTTTCGCCGCTCTTACCGCCACAAGGTAGGCCTTAACAGCGGCTCTAGATTGTGTTCGGTCAGATTCAGTCTTCGTCTTTCTCCAGCGGCGCTCTTGACGTCTCTTAACCCTCTTCAAAGCCCTCAACTCCTCCGTAAACCACGGAGAGTGACGGGCCAAACAGGGCCGGAGAGGTCGCATAGGTGCGATCTTTTCCAGGGCTCTAGCTAATGCCTTGTTCCAGGCTGCAGCCAGGACCTCCACTGGACCCTGAAGCAAGTCCTCGGGAATAACCCCCAGCTCCTTCTGAAACCTCACTGGGTCCATCAGTCACCGGGGGCGGACCAGTCGAATAGGTCCCGCCTCCCTGCGGAGTGGGGCAGCACAAGTATAATAATTAAATAATTAATTACTATTTTACAAATATGAAATAAATATAAACTTATATATTTTAAAACCACTTGCTAATTATACTTCTGGTATCTCATTTAATTTGAACTGAGAGATGCAAATTGCTTGATAATAGACATTTAAGAAATGAGAGTATTCAGGTTTTTCAGTAGCTCAATATTCTCTTTTTTTGACAGAAAGCTTTAATATATCAATAAGTTAATCATAACATATATGAAACAAATGATATGGATCAGATTAGATTTAATATGAGATGCACATATGCCTACAAGTTCTCCTGACCTTCATTCGCCAATATAAGGTTAGACATATGTGTGAGACCAAGCATGATCCCTTGAACAATTGCATCCAAAGTTATACAGTTAAGATGCTGTGATGTTAAATGGTACCCACGTTCACATGTAAGCTGAATTCACTACCAAACCTCTGAGATGCCACACACACACACACACACACACACACATGAACTGCTGAAAGCGCCTTTGTAAAAAAAAAAATCACAACCAACTGAATTGACCCTGAGTGGCAACAGGGAGAAGACCCAATCAGGAACCTGTGGCCCAGTAAAACAAATTGCTTCTATTCATCAAACATATCTCAAAGATAGTATGGCTGGAATGCTGACCTAGTATGAAGGGGTAAATAATAATAAGGTCACATGGATTGATTTAAAACATTCCAACATCACACTGTAATTTCCACTGTGTCTGCCTTTTTCTGTGTCTTGTTTTGCAATGTAGTGGGCCAAAAGTATATAAGCTCTGGTTCTGCTTTTGCTCAGGACTGCTCAGCTTTGTTGGGAGCCCAGTATATACTATATGCATGTTAAGAAAATTAAGTTGTATCTTCAAAGTAATTTGTTTGCTTTAGGTGAGCCAGGTTTTGGCCACAACATTAATTTGAAGGCAATCTAGAAATTGTAGTTGGTGCCAAATTTGTCAGCCTGTCGGTAAGAGCAGTTTAGCAATGTAACTCCTGCACTGTTGGTACTGCCAGTGTAATTCTAAGTACAATTGTAAGTGCTATTTAAGTCCTTCAGAGATCAGGTCCTTCTTAACTGTGAGCAATCTTCTCCCAACTGAATATGAAGGAAACAATTGACAAGTTGGGGAGTGGATGGGGGGGCTATTGGTGGTTGTCCCAGCCTTGTAGAATAGCTCATACTTTGAGGTTGGAATAGCACCCACATTGCATGCCTTTTGAAGACAGCTAAAACATATTTTCTCTGTGCCTTTAGGATTTAAAGTATTATTATGTAGTTCTTGTCTTACTTACTTACTTACTTACTTACTTACTTACTTACTTACTTATTTATTTATTTAGACTGACATTATTTTAGGCTTGGTTTTGTGGTTTTTATTGTTAAGATAATATTAGCTTCTTGAATAATGTGTTAATCATGATGTTGGAGTAGATTGTGTTTGAATGTATGCAGCCCTTCTAGAGTATCTAGATGAGTGTTCTAATTTTGGCACCAAACATGGTATAATCCAGCCTCAAGACTACACTCAGATATGGAAGCTCACAATGCTTCTGTTATGGAAATAGAATAAAGGATGATCACAAGTAAGCTGCCTTGGTGAAAAGGTGGGAAATAAATATAGCAAAATAAGTGTGTGTGTGTGTGTGTGTGTGTGTGTGTGTATGAGAATCTACATTTAAATTAGGATATATAGGTATAGATCCGTTGGTGCTCATAATCTTCAAATTTCAGAACTAATGATGGTGATTACGGTCAAAACAATACAAACATAGAAACAAAATGAAGAAATGAAAGCCATGGGGCAGAGAAGCATAAGAGCATGTGCATTATATGTGTAAGTAGAGAATTAGCACTGGATATAAAGTATGTTCATGCAATATTTTACATTGTTATTAATAATTAAGTCAACAGATTTAACAATAACAAGGATCCACTGCAGTTTGAGGGCTACGCACAATTATCTACTACACTGATCCAGTGCTGGTTAGTATATAGATTGGTGTTCTGTTTTGTTTTGTTTAATTTCATAGTCTAGGGCTAAGTGAAAGTGACTGGCCCAGGGTTACCCACCCAGATTCCAGTCTCAGGACTAGCACTGACAGTTTCCTGGTTTCTAGTCCACTGACTTTATCTGTACAACAAAATGTCTGTTCTCTGTCTCTCTGTGTCTATCTGTCTCCTTCTTAGAAACCTGTTTCTAAGTGCTAAAGTGTTCCAAATACATTTCAATGTGCTAAAGCGAAACATTGAAAAAATGTTCTTTTGAATATAGAAAATATTTAAATTTTTGAAGTATGTAAATATTTCAAATAGGGTAATGGTTAAGACTTTCAATCTATTGGATAACTTGAAGAAAAAGTATCCCTCCAATTTTACACAATCAACTTAACTATGATCCCATAATATCTCTTTCTGTTGCCCGTATTTACCTTACAATAGTTGGCCTATAATTCAAAATAACACAATTAACAACAACAAAAAGTCTTCTAAAAGAAAATTAAGAATAGAATTAACCTATTATTTTCCCAATGCTTCATAAGCTCATTTGTCCCTAATACTGCTTAGCATATGTAAAAACATGTCATTAATTAATAATCTTTTGATTAATAATCTTTCCATGCATTCATTAAAAACATGGAAAAATTCATTTAAGATATTTATTGTAAAAAAGTAGTATGATCCTCAGCATCGACTCTGAAACTCATTGGAAGAAGTTTTGTCAGATTTCAGTGAAATAAAATGAGTCCTAATTTACAATATTATATATTAAAGGAGTATAACAGTTGGAGATATTTATTTGGAAAGAGACTTTGGAAAGAAAGAAATGTGATATTGACTAAAGGAATCTCACCATTCTTCTTCTTCTCTGCGAACTTCTCCTCCTTCTTCCTTGACTATGTAAACAACTTTCTTCTGATTTGCTTTAAAATTAAAAGAAAATTCCTGCAGATATTATTTCTTAGGGCATCCTTGACCTCCTTATTTCTCAGACTGTATATAAAGGGGTTGAACAGAGGAGGCAAAACTGTGTACAAGAGAGAGAGAAATTTTTGCATGTCCCTCCTAATTGCAGCCTTTGGTGTCATATACACAATAATTAGAGATCCATAGAAAACAGAAACTACAATCAAGTGAGATGAGCAGGTAGAGAAAGCCTTGTGCCTCCCAGTAGTAGAGGGAATTTTTAAGATGGCAACAATAATATAAATGTAAGATGCAAGTGTCAGAAGAAAAGGAGGGAATGTGAATATGGAGGCCACTATGAAGCTCAAAATTTGCACCATGCTAATATCACTGCAGGAGTGTCTCAGAATAGGAAAGTATTCACAGAAGTAATGATCAATCTCATTGGGGCTACAGAAGTTTAACTGCAACATCAAAACAAGGAGTACTGTCAAAGCCACAAATCCATTGATCCAAGATATAGCTGCTAGCTGGATAGGTGTCCAGCTTTTCATGATGGATGCATAATGCAATGGTTTACAAATTGCTAAATATCTATCATAAGACATCACACAGAGTAAATAACATTCTGCACCTACTAATGAACCAACAAAATACAGTTGTGTGAAACAGCCATTGAAAGAAATTGTCCTGTCCCCGGTCAGGAGAGCTGAAATCATCCTTGGAAATATATTGGAACTGTAACAAGCCTCCAAGAAAGAGAGGTTCCCCAGAAAAAAGTACATGGGGCTTTTCAGATGCGGATCCAAGACAATCAGCAGAAGAATGAGAATGTTTCCCAATATGGTCACAATGTAAATAATTAAAAATGTCAGGAAAAGAAGCACCTGCACTTCAGAGAATTCTTGAAACCCCAGTAGGATAAATTCTTTTATCTTCGTATGGTTTCTGAACATGATAGATATGAGAACAGTTCCTGAAATAATGTGCAATATAGTTAACAGAAAATATGTAAATCTACATATAGGAAGATGAAATTAAACTAAATGAATGCCCTAGCCAAAGCAAGATATTTATAAGCAGATAATTTTACTTTGACCTTAAGTATTTTCTGGTAAAAGAGACATAAATTATTATTTTGTGTCAAGACCCAACAGTTTTGTGAGTTGTTGATCATTCTTTGGTACCAGAAGAAGTAAAATGTAATTTCTTCTTAAAGAAATATAAATCTTTTTTTAAAAAATATTGAACAATACTTTAGAGAGAAAGAATACTATCCTTCCAATTAAATTATTCAATAAAATAGTTTTTGTTGCTATATCTTTATTTCTGTGAGAGGAACAACACCTAGTATGTGTGAGAGACAGAGATAGAGATAGAGATAGAGATAGAGATGATAGAGATAGAGATAGAGATAGAGATAGAGATAGAGATAGAGATAGAGACAGAGACAGAGACAGAGACAGAGACAGAGACAGAGACAGAGATAGAGATGTAAATATACACACCAACATATTGCACACATACATATATTGTTTGTGTGTTTTTTCTGTGTGTCGGTGTCTGTCTGTTTGTACGCGTATTCAGTCATTCGTCTCCTTTCATTTAATTGTCAAACATGTGAGATAAATTTAATTAATTAATTACATTTATATCCTGCCACATTCAAAATTGACTTACGAATGAAAGTTGACTTTTTTGTGAGCTCCTGGAAACCATTTCTTCATGGTGGACTACTTTAATACAGTAGTGTAACAAATACCACTTCATGAAAGTTTTCCCTACATTCTGATATTCCCCTAACTGCTTGTATGACAATTAAATATGTATGATGATGGGAAAACATAAAGCAAACATGAGTCTCTAGAGTCTTTGGTCCTAAAGGAAAGATTAACAAATTAAAAAATCTGCCAACAACAACAACAACAACTTTATTGATTAGTCTTACGACCATATCAAAGATAAAACAAAATAACAAGAGTACAATTTAACTAATAAAATTGATAACAATACTCCAAAATATTCCATTTTGATAAAAGAAATGTGATAATTAAATAACCTAAAATAATAATAAATACAATACGTGTATATCTAGTCAAAATTCAAATGAGTTCATCACCCCTACATGACACTCCAATCTGTTCAATATAACGGGCTCTCAGCTGAACTGCCTTGTCTACAAACTTAGCAGTCCTATTCACAATAAAAGTATTTGAGCCTGAAAGAAAATTAGATAACCTGTGATTAGAATCCCAGTGAGCTGTTCTTTCCAACAAAGGAGACAGGAATTTAATCCTAAGTGAGTCATATAGTTTACAGTCGAACAAAACATGGGTGATACCTTCTATGGCTGGGTCCCCACATAAACCATGCCATATTGGATATTAAAGATTACATGAAGGAGACAAATTTATGCTCAGCACTGCTGTCTGGATATGAATGAAACTAGAGATGCACTGGGAGGGATATCCAGTCAGTTCCATTGTTGTAAAAAGTGTTCAGCTATTGGCCACCTCACTTTTAGGGCTGTCCATACCTCATTGAATCAGTAGAGGACTGATGCAGGGCAGGTCACATGAAGAGAGGGAGAAAAAATGGGTCCTCTGAGATCCAGATCTAGATTATCTTAGGACATAATGTAAGGCAGGACTGAATATCGAGGATATGATATTGAATTAAATTTCCACTAAACATTTACATCCAGAGATAAAAAGTGGTATCTTGGAACACTGAGACTTGACTGCTCCTGCCCTCTGGAATACCCTCAGGTCCATTTGACCCGCAACCCTCCTGGCTTTTAGAAAAGCTTAAAAAATATGGCCTTTTTAACAGGCCAAAGGCCAGGGTGATTTGTCATGCCACTTGACTGATGATGCGTGGCTGGAATATTCTTTTTTGTATACTCCAACATATTTTTTATGTGTTTGATTATATGTTCTTATGATGTTTTTAATCCTAAGGAAGTTTTAATGTCATATGCCCCTTTAAGATTTTTTGTTATTCTGTGTGTGTGTATGTGTGTGTGTATGTATGATTTCTTAAACTATTGTTTTTATTATTATCACCAGAACTTTTTTTTGCAAGTTTATTATTAAACTCATTTATCTTTTTCTGGTGAAACTGATTCCTCTAAAATATATGAATTAGGGTTAAACATTTCCATGTGATCAGACTATCAAGTGGTTGTGGCCCATTTCATAAATCTGCATTTCAAACATACTAGAAAGTATTATGTGGAGGGTTTATTTATTTATTTGTTTGTTGATTAGTTTTACATCCCACTTTCCATTCAAGAGCTATATGTGAGGTACATAATGCTCCCTCCTTCTGTTTCCCCCTTAACCACATTAGAGGAATCATACAGAATATATCTGGATAAGCCACTGGAACAGGCAGCCATGTGATATGTTGAATTCTCCTTTTTTAAAGATCTTCAAACAGGGGCTGTATGGTCATCTGTCTGAAACACATTAGTTGGGCTGACCATATTCCCTTGAGACAAAAGATTGAGATTTTTATCAAAACGACGGTATGGTTGAAAAATGTTAAAAAAATGGGACTGTCCCGTTCAAAATGGGACATATGGTCAGCCTAACTCTAGTGGATTCTGCAAAGAGCAGGAGAATGACCTCTATGGAGACTTTTCACTCTATCATTCTATCCTGGATGTAAATATTTTTAAGATTCTGCTTTAATAGCTACAACACAAAATTTGTTGTTGTTTATTTGTTCAGTCGCTTCCGACTCTTCATGACTTCATGGACCAGCCCACGCCAGAGCTTCCTGTCGGCCGTCACCATCCCCAGCTCCCCCATGGTTGTGTCCATCACCTCCAGAATATCATCCATCCATCTTGCCCTTGGTCGGACCCTCTTCCTTTTGCCTTCCACTTTCCCTAGCTTCTCCAGGGTATCCTGTCTTCTCATTATGTGGCCAAAGTACTTCAGTTTTGCCTTTAATATCATTCCCTCGAGTGAGCAGTCTGGCTTTATTTCCTGGAGTATGGACTGGTTTGATCTTCTGGCAGTCCAAGGCACTCTCAGAATTTTCCTCCAACACGAAAAGCATCTATCTTCCTTCGCTCAGCCTTCCTTATGGTCCAGCTCTCGCAGCCATAGGTTACTATGGGGAATATCATTGCTTTAACTATGCAGACCTTTGTTGTCAGTGTGATGTCTCTGCTCTTAACTATTTAATCAAGATTTGTCATTACTCTCCTCCCAAGAAATTTATCAACATTATATATAACATCAGGCTTGTTATCTGATAAGAGGAAAGCAAGATGAAACTTTTCTGGTCATCCTGGCACACATTCCAACAAGGGAGAGATGAGAGATAGACAGCCACCTTGATAATATGTATATAAAACATATTGGGTGGTTTCTATCAATGTTGTGTTTATTTATTTATTTATTTATTTAGTTTATTCCCCGCCCATCTCCCATGCAAGGGACTCTGGGCGGGCTACAATAATTAAAATTTAAAAATTTAATTGTTTTTTAAAAAAACAATACAAAATAGAAGATATATAAAAATATATCGAATATAAAATAAAATAAATAAAACCCAAGATGGATTGGGGACCGTAGCACAGATCACCTACGGGGCCAGCCAACCCCAGGAGGCACTACCGCCTCTGTTGTCCCAGGCCATGTGGCAGAGCCAGGTCTTAATGGCCTTCTGAAAGGCCAGGAGTGAAGAGGCCAGTCTCACCTCCGGGGGCAAGATGTTCCATAAGGCGGGCGCTGTCGCAGAGAAGGCACGCCTCCTGGACCCCGCTAGATGGAAATCTCTTGTTGAGGGGGTCCGAAGCATGCCCTCTCTGCATGCATGGGTGGGGCGGGCCGACGTCATCGGGACGAGACGGTCCCTCAGGTACCCTGGCCCTATGCCATACAGGGCTTTAAAGGTAATCACCAACACCTTGAATTGGACCCGGAAGCAAGCTGGCAACCAATGCAGCTCGCGTAGCAGAGGTGTTACATGTGCCGATCTTATGGCACCCGTAACTGCTCGCACCGCCGCATTCTGTACCAGCTGAACCTTCCGGATACTCTTCAAGTGTAGCCCCATGTAGAGCGCATTACAGTAGTCTATGCGGAAGATGACAAGGGCGTGAGTGACTGTTCGGATGGCCTCCCCATCCAGGAAAGGGTGTAACTGGTGCACAACTCGAAGTTGTGCAAAGGCCCTCCTGGCCATGACTGCCACCTGCTCTTCGAGCAGGAGTCGTGAGTCCAGGAGGACTCCCAAATTCCACACTGGATCCGAGTGAGGTAGTGCAACCCCACCCAGAACCAAAGATGACAACTTACCGGATCTAGGGGGGCCATCAATCCACAGCCACTCCGTCTTACCAGGGTTCAGTTGAAGCCTGTTGTTCCCCATCCAGACCCCCACAGCCTCCAGACACTGAGATAAGGCATTGACCGCATCACCTACTTCACCCGGGATGGAGATGTATAACTGGGTATCATCAGCATATTGGTGATACCTCATCCCGTGGTGACCGATGATCTCGCCCAGCAGCTTCATGTAGATGTTGAAGAGGAGAGGAGAGAGAACCGATCCCTGCGGCACCCCACAAGACAGGGGTCGCGGGTCAGCTCTCTCCTCCCCTATCAACACCGACTGGGAACGGCCCTGGAGGAAGGAGGCGAACCAGCGCAAAACAACGCCGCCCGCCCCCAACTCCCTGAGCCGCCCCAAGAGTATACCGTGGTCGACGGTATCAAAAGCCGCTGAGAGATCTAAGAGAGCCAGGATGGACGCACTCCCTCCATCCCGCTCTCGCCAGAGATCATCTATAAGCGCGACCAATGCGGTCTCTGTCCCATATCCCGGCCTGAAACCTGACTGAAAAGGGTCCAGATAATCCGTTTCCTCCAGAATCCTCTGGAGTTGCAGTGCCACCACCTTCTCAACCACCTTTCCCAAAAAGGGAAGGTGGGAGACTGGGTGAAAATTGCCCAGGATAGTAGGGTCCAGGGATGGTTTCTTGAGGAGGGGGTGCACCAGCGCCCCCTTAAAGGCAGCCGCGAACACCCCCTCACTCAAGGACGAATTTATAATTGCCAGGACCCAGCCACATGTCACCCCTCTAGCTGATTTCACCAGCCAGGAGGGACATGGGTCAAGTTGACATGTGGTGGCATTTACAATCCCAAGGATCCTGTCTACTTCATCAGGCCCAACAGGATCAAACTGCTCCCAGATAACATGGTAAGTACGAGCCTCTGGCATCTCCCCAAATCTTGTCTCATGCTTGGAGTCCAACTTGGAATGAATCTGAGCGATTTTGTCCTGCAGATGCTCAGAAAACTCTTCCAATCGGCCCTGTAAATGGGTCTCCCCTTGCTCCCGACCCAAAAGCGATCTTGTAATCTTAAACAGGACCGTCGGACGGCATTCTGCAGATGCAATAAGAGCGGAGAAATATTCATGTTTCGCCGCTCTTACCGCCACAAGGTAGGCCTTAACAGCGGCTCTAGATTGTGTTTGGTCAGATTCAGTCTTCGTCTTTCTCCAGTGGCGCTCTAGACGTCTCTTAACCCTCTTCAAAGCCCTCAACTCCTCTGTAAACCACGGAGAGTGACGGGCCGAACAGGGCCAGAGAGGTCGCATAGGTACGATCTTGTCCAGGGCTCTGGCTGCTGCCTTGTTCCAGGCTGCAGCCAGGACCTCCACTGGACCATAAAGCAAGTCCTCGGGAATAACCCCCAGCTCCTTCTGAAACCTCACTAGGTCCATCAGTCGCCGGGGGTGGACCATTCGAATAGGTTTCGCCTCCCTGCGGAGTGGGGCAGCACAAGAGAGTCTCAGGGTCACCCGGGCGTGGTCTGACCATGCCAATGGGGAAAGATTTAACTCTCCCCTCAGATCACATTGCCACTGCTCGGACAAGAAAACTAAATCCGGAGTGAGACCACTGTCACGAGTTGGGTCACGAATAATCTGAGACAGGCCCATAGCTGCCATGGTAGCCATGAGCTCCCGGGCCGCCTCCGAGGATCATCCCAGGGATGGCAGATTGAAGTCCCCCAGAACCATAAGTCTGGGAAACTCCACTGCCAACCCCGAGACAGCCTCGAACCGCTCAGGCAGGGAGGTTGCTATGCAGCAGGGAGGCTGGTACAGCAGCAACACTCCCAACTGTTCTCGTGAACCCAACTTGAAAAACAGGGTCTCACATCCGGTCACTTGTGGAACAGTGCCCCTGAAGGCCACAAGGGACTCTCGTATGACAACTGCCACCCCTCCTCCCCTGCCCCAGTGTCTCGGCTGATGCCACACCTGAAACCCGGCTGGGCACATTTCAGAGAGGGCTACTCCCCCCTCTGGGCCCAGCCAGGTCTCAGTAATACATACCAGGTCGGCCCCCTCCTCTGTGATTAAATCACTTATAAGGGGGGCCTTGTTATTCACCGACCTGGCGTTCAGCAGCAGCAGTCGGAGACCGGAGCCCATGAGGATCTGCTTACCAGGGCCTGGGTATGAACACGGGGGGCTGGAACGCACCACCGGTAACAAACACCGGGGGCGCCTTCCACGATAATGGCTTGCCCTCCGGTTCCCGTCATACCGTCCCCTGCCCATCACCACCTGAATCAATTGGCCCGCCACACAGCCCCCAGAGATTCCCGGCTCTGGCCTAGTAGCCTAAACTCCCAGGCCTCCGGAATTCCTGGGTCTAATCAAGGGTCCCTTATCCCATTCATCCATCATCCAATCTCATACAATGTCGGGTAGTGACAAGCCCCCCCAGTGCACCAGCTCTCGCTCTCGGCGCTGGTAGGGTCCAGCACCACCCCCACTCACACTCTGCACCTCTCCCTCAACTTCTCTCACTGGTCTGGGAGAGGTACCAACACTCACCAGCAATCACTCCTACCCCACCTGACTCTCACCCAGGGGGGTACTCTTACAAAACCATACAATCTTGGTTCCCCCACACCTTGTCTCTCACCCGGGGTGGGGTCCACATTCATACCAAAGGACTCCTACAAACCCTCTGCCGCCTTAGCCTGAATGGGACGTTCAGGGACAAGTTCTTCTGGAAAAAAAAAAGTGTCTGGAAAAAGTGTTGCAGGGACAAGTTCTTCTGGAAAAGGGAATTTTGTCTAATCTACGACTGAGAACAGTTGTAGATAAAATATCATGTCTGGCTGTAAAAAAGTTTGTTGCTGAGCAGAAGATATAAAGGTGGTGAAATATCTACTTGGTTGCCATCTAGAGTATTCTAAATACCCATTGATATGATGTGATATTTAACTACATTCATTCTGTTGTTCAATATCAAATAATCCACTGTGATTATATGAAAGGTTTATTCTAAAGACAGCTGGTCAAGAGGGAGGCCAAGAAAGGCAGGTATTTTCAGTACTAGTAGATACCAGGACCACTAAAATTATATGT
The DNA here is from genome assembly GCA_023362775.1 of Charina bottae. Taxonomy (NCBI): domain Eukaryota; kingdom Metazoa; phylum Chordata; class Lepidosauria; order Squamata; family Charinaidae; genus Charina; species Charina bottae. The sequence continues at coordinate 33,732,792 of JALMGJ010000011.1, forward strand.
TAAAACTAGAGGACTCAATCCTGTTGGCGAAAAAATGGCCCTTGAGACAATAAGTAAATATGAATAGCCATGCATTTGCCTCTCCTTCAATTATCTTACCTCTAGCCTCAGTGCTGCATTTTGTACACATTTATTATTATTTCAATTTATTATTTCAATTTATTCCCGCCCATCTCCCCTGCAAGGGACTCTGGGCAGGTTACAACAATTGAAAGTTTAAAAACAATACAAATAACAATATCTAAAAATAGGTATATGGAAAGCCTATTTCTAGAGGTTTACAATTAGGGAATGGGCCTAGCTGTGCACCATAAAACATTTGGGCCATAACATTTCTTCAAATAACTTCATTGCTACAGGAATACATTCCTTGCCTTAACATGAGTGAAACTCAGTATTGCTACTGAGTTCCTTAGTGCTAATAAAAAGGTAAAGGTTCCCCCCGCACAGTTGTGCAGTCGTGTCCGACTCTAGGGGCTGGTGCTCATCTCCGTTTGTTAGCCGAAGAGCCAGCGTTGTCCGAAGACGCTTCCACAGTCATGTGGCTGCATGACGCGCGCAGAACGCTGTTACCTACCCACTGAAGTGGTACCTATTAATCTACTTGCATTTGCATGCTTTCAAATTGCTAGGTTGGCAAGAGCTGGAGCTAGTGCGGGAGCTCACTCCACACGCAGGGTTAGGGATTCGAACCTCTGAACTTGCGATCTTCCGATCGACAAGCCTGGCGTCTTACCCGCTGAGCCACCACACCATTAATGCTAATACATTTATATAATTATGAGGTTTCCAAGAGCCTATAGCATGTAGAACCACCCCAAGTATTTAAAACTCTTAACATGTTCAATTTTATTCACTGCAATGTTCCACATGATTTTTAGTCTTTTTAAGTTTTCTGGTAATTAATTACCAAATGTTGTTCTTTGCAATAGTCAACAAAGTGATTGACTAAGGCCAATTGAGGTTTGTGAGATAATAGCAATGTCCTCAGCATGTAAGAGAATTGTTATATTAATGCTTGCAATCTGAAGTGGGTGCAAATTAGAATCAGTCAGATGACCTGTTAGGGAATTTAGGTAAAAGGTAAATAATGTGAAGCCCAAAGTGCAACTTTGTCTGCCTCCTTTTTGACAGATTAGCACACCATGTGAATTACTTTGGACACTACTAGTAGGCTTTTCATACAAATGTTGAATGAGAAAAAGTAAATGTCTATGCTAGTGTTTTCCAAATTCATCTACTGCATTTCCCTTAAAATGGCATCAGATGGGTATTAAAATCTACAAAGGCCACAAATAATGGGGTCTTTGCTTTATGGCTATATCTTTCAATTAAGTGGTATAAAACCAGAACATGAACAACGGTATGGCAACTAGAGTGAAAACCTGTTTGTTCATTACCTAATAAAATAGATTCTTTTTTATCCAGGTACATGGATAGAAATTTATAATCTAGAGGGCAGTTTACTATTTATGCTTAAAGGCTAACAGGTCTATAACTAGCCAGATGTGCTCTGTTCACTTTCTTAAATATGGGGATAATGATAACCTCACCCCATGTTGTGGAATATGTCCTGTTTGATCCATGTATGTGAAGGGAGAGGCCAAAAGAGGACACCACCAGTCAATATTCAGTTTAATTTTATTTAATGGCTTTATAACATAATATAAAACAAGATAAAACAATAAAACAATATAACAACTATTGTAAGTGAATTCTGAATCCAATATAATAATCCTAAAACATTTCTGAATATTAGTACAACCATAATATAAATCAATAGTGAATAATGACAACTGATTTTATGGCTGGGTATCAATAAATAATATTCATTTGGTCAATGACCAGCAAAATTTAAAAGGACAAGAACAAAATAAAACAAAGAAATAAAATAATATACAGTACTACCAACTAATAAAATAGATCACATAATAATGGCTGAATATCTGTTTTAAGGATATTACTGGACATCAAGTGATAAATATACTGTAATTTAAGGGGGAACTGATTCCACAGAGTAATAGCTAGATGGAGAAACCCAAAAAATGTGAGGTGGTCATTCTAACATGAGGAAAAATGAACTAACCTTAATCTCCATAGGACCATGTGTTGAATCAAAGTATTCACATAATTAAGTATTCCTGTACACAGTGTTCAAAATCATCAAGTGAAACTGATATCTCTCCCAAAGACCCAAAAATGTAGTGATTGGCAAAAATAAGAAGTTGGGTGTATTAGAGGAGATTGAAGGCTATACAAACAGTATACACACACTTTTAAGATCTGACTCAACAGGTAGAAAACAGGATGATTTGCCAACAAATTACTACAGTAATCCAGGAAGGACATAATCAAGACATGAATTTAGATACAGAGCTTAGATATATTTGTACAAATATGTTAATGAATTCTCCTCACATGCAGAAGGTAGAAAGCTCAACGATTTAAAGTAACATTCTCATCAATGCCCCCATTTTTAAGTCATCATAACTGTCCTCTGTAAAATCCAAAATATATAAACTTTCTTGCTGCCTTCTTTATGGCATCCTTCACCTCCTTATTTCTCAGGCTATATATGAGAGGATTTGCAACAGGGGGCAGGACAGTATATAACAGAGAGAAAATGTTGCTGACATCACTAAATGCTTCAGATTTTGGTAGCAAATATACAATCATGATGGCTCCATAAAACATGGACACCACTATCAGATGAGATGAACAAGTGGAAAAGGCCTTTTTCCTCCCAATAGTGGAAGGAATTCTCAAGATAGTAGATATGATATATATATAGGAAGTCAAAGTGAGAAGAAAAGGTGGTAAAGTAAATGCAAAGGTAAAGATAAAACTCGTAAGTTCTACCAGGCTTGTGTCACTACAGGAAAGTTTTATTAGTGGAACAGTATCACAAAAATAATGATCAATTTCATTTGGACCACAGAATGTAAGCTGTAGCATTAAACTCAAAAGGATCAAAGCAGCTATAAGGCCATTTATCCATGAAGAAGCTGCTAGCTGGATACAAATCCGTGCGTTCATACTTGTTGCATAATGCAAGGGTTTGCATATTGCTAAATATCTATCATATGACATTACAGACAGGAGATAACATTCAGTAGCCACTAAGAAGCCAAAGGAAAAAAATTGCACAAAGCAGCCACTGAAGGAAATGGTGTTTTTATCAGTCAATAAGCCCATCATCATCTTAGGTACAATATTTGAGATGTAGCAAGTTTCTAGGCATGACAAGTTTCCCAGGAAGAAGTACATGGGTGTATGAAGATGTTGATCAAGTGCAACTAAAATGACAATGAGAACATTCCCAGCCATGGCTAAAATATAAAGCACTAGGAAAAAAGAGAAAAGGATAGATTGCCATTGCCCAAATTTTCCAAACCCCAAAATTATAAATTCTGTGATATTCATCTGCCCTTGTCAGTCCATTTATTCCATAATTGAAAGAATGCATATACAGTAGTTGGAACAATACAGATCTTCTATTGCATCCTTGACAAAAAGAGAAATTTGTTGTTGTTGTTGTTTAGTCGTTTAGTCGTGTCCGATTCTTCGTGACCTCATAGAACATAGCACGCCAGGCCTTTCTGTCCTCCACTGTTTCCCAGAGTTTACTCAGATTCATGTTCATTACATTGGTGATGCTATCTAGGATGTTATAAAACAGTCACCAATACATTCCATCTGAGAAGGGGACTGGCAATTTTGACATACTCTGGATGAGTTCCCCAATGGCCTTCTTCCCTGCATGATGGAGGTGGTGTCTTCTATATTCTATTAGAAATACTGCATTTAAAGAGTAGTTTCTCCAGCCCTAAGCTAAAGCTCTACTCATTGCCTGTAATGGTCCCACATTCAACCTCCACACATAATTTTATGCTGAGGTTAAAAGAAGGGTGATAGGGAACAATTTAGTGAAAAACAGATCTTCAGAATGGAATGGAACAAGGGTGCCACATGGACAAGGCTTCCTTTTTTCTCCTTGACCACTTCTGCAATGCTGATTTTACTTTGGAGGGCAAGTGAATATTGCTTGTTGAAGTGCAGAACACTCCTTTAGTTTAATTTACCAAAGCACTAGATATATGAATACAAGAAAAGCCATCATTGTTTTCAACACATGAACTTTTTCATCAAGAAAACATTTTTTTTAAAAATAATTTCATTCTTTTCAGTGAACATTGTCAGAAAAAGTCATGAGATACAAAGAGGCTTACCTCTGTGATATGGAAGCAAGGGCATATTTGTGATTCAGAATGAATGTCGCAGCGTTTCATTATTTATCTCCTCACTTTTTGAACATTCGCCTTTCTGATGATTAGGAGCATAGGGAATCATAACTTCATAATTTGTGTGTGTGTGACAGAGTGAGAGAACATTAAATATCCCACAGGAGAAGTTTTAATCTGGTGCCTATTGCTTCTGTTCAGAATCATTTGTTAATCCTCCTCCTCCTGAAAATTGTTGCCTGTTCCTTTACCTCTCATAATACAGTATCACAGGAAAGCTCTGTGTTTATGTCTCCTCATTTAGTATTAGGCCATAAATCTGTTTTCTTGACATTCTCATAAACAGAAATATCTTTTTTTAAATCTATCTGCTATTAACATGGTGACCCAAGAAGCACCAACTTTCTATATCCCCGATTTTTACTTTGGTCAAAAATATACAGAAAGTCACAAAATAAAGAAAACACTTTAGGGGGGAAAAAACCTGAAGCAAATTTGATAGGAAGCATTCTACATTCTATTGTCAAGCACCTAGTGACTCTATATCTCTGGAAATCAGAGCTAGCAAGGACCATAAAATTAATGGTACTGGTCATAACTTCGTTAAAAGAGGTATATACATTTCAGAGTATTGTGTCCCCCAGTGACATTTATTGTAAGCATGTGAGGTGTGACACAGATAGCTTTCATCCTACTATTAATTTATTTTTGCTTTTTTGCTTTTACATTACTATGGTTCCATTAATGCTTTTATCATTGCTAACAGCAGTGTAGTGCAGTAGTAAAGGTGGAGAACTAGGAGCAGGGAGTCCCAAGTTCTAGTCCACCCTCATCCATGGAAGCTCACTGGGTGCCTTTGGGTCACTCACTCTCTCTCACCCCAATCTACCTCAAAGGGTTGTTGCTTTTTGAAGAATAGGAGGGAGCATTATGTATGCCACTTACAAAAAGGATAGAAATAAAATAAATATAATAATTCTATTTTATTTCTTACATGATAGATCAGAGCTTTCCAAAGTTTTCTCTGCGGCGACACAACAACAGCGGCGCACGAGAAAACCTGGAAGTGCTGCCGTTGCGGCAGAGCGCAAAAACCCGGAAGCGCTGATGGCCCAGTGGCGTGCCATCAGCGCTTCTGGGTTTTCCCGCGACACATCTGGGCCCCGCAGGCAACACACTTTTGTGTCGCGACACACAGTTTGGAAAGCTGTGTGATAGATACTTAGAATCTTTGGAGATGGGTGGATTTCAAATTTAGTATGTAAATCACTAGATAAAATTGAAAGAAATGCTTTGTAACTTTTTTGTCATGGTGAGCTCAAACTCAGATGAGTGACAGTGAACAGCACTGATGAGACGGTGGGAGATTTGTACTTTCAAACTTGCAAGATTCTGTTAATGTAGCCTTACAATAACCTAGAATTAGCTTATCTGGTTGTGTTTCCTGTCTAGTGTACCTCGGATGGCTGACACTTTACCTTTTGAACCCATACTGGTTGATGAACCTTTGGTGACACTTTGATCCTTAGATTTCACTTTGACTACTCTTTTATCTGCTGCTTTGGACTTAGAACTCTAGTAAGGCAAGTTTGCTTGACTTTTGGGACTTCTTTCCTGTTGTTTGTGCATGTGTGTTACGCTCAGATTCTCCCTGCTGCTTAGGCATTGGTTACAAGACCAACGATAAAGCTAGCAACCACCTCTCTCATGTGTTTGTGCGTGTTTGGCCTGTAAGTGTGAATGCAACATCTGTCTGCTACTCTAAAGTAGCCCTGATAAAAAATCTACAGCCTGATGTGAAAATAATAGTGGTTGGAAAATAAACTAACTCCAGACTCTAGGAGTCATATCTCTCAAAGGAAATATCTCCTCCACAAAGTATAAAAGTTAGAGCTGTACAAAACTTTGGACGTGATGCTTCCAAAGAATTCGTGTAAAACACCCCATTGAAGCCTTATGAAGCAATCTACCTTCCACAACTTCTATAAAAAAATCATAATTCATGGGCATGCAAAGAGGAAAATGGGGAGCCTGCAAATGACAAAGTGTGTTGAAATATTGCAATGCACTGCGTGTGACATTGGGATACAACTACAAAAGGCTCAGTTTTCATAGTTATGTCATGTCAAATATTTTGCCATTTTTCACACCACCATAATCTTTCTCAAATATTTATAATCATATTATAAATAGTAGTAGTAGTGGTGGCAGAATAATTTTATTTAGGATCTAAGCATACAGATAAATAATGTATCTGTATTGTATCTATGAGAGCCAGTTTGGTGTAGTTGTTAAGGCATCAGGCTAGAAACCAGGAGACTGTGAGTTCTAGTTCCGCCTTAGGCACAGAGCCAGCTGGGTGACCTTGGGCCAATCACTTTCTCTCAGCCCTAGGAAGGAGGCAATGGTAAGCCACTTCTGAAAAAACTTGCCAAGTAAACCGCAGGGACTTGTCCAGGCAGTCTCTGATAATTGGATACGATTGAATGGATTAAAAAAAAATGCATCTATATATACAATATCAGCACTAAAAAATATAACAATCAGTATAAGACATTTCCTAATCAAATATATTAATCAGTAGAAAACATTTGTAATACTAGTGCAACAATAATGTGAAGAAATGATGAATATTTTTTCCATGTTGGTAGCCCTCCTTCCATGTTGGTAACCCTCTTTTCCATGTTGATAGCCCTTCTCTGAATTTTTTCATGTTATTGCTGTCCTTTTTTAACTATGTAGCAGTACTCCAAATTAGATCTAACTAAGGAAGAATAAAGGAGAAACAGCTACTTCTGGACACTAGGCTTCTATTAATGCACCTCAAGTTATTAATTAATTTGAGTAATGATGGGTGGTTGGAATTTCCTTGTTTGTGTATTTCCCTAACACACTGGTATTTCTGCATTTGGTTGTATGTTCTTGTGATACCCTTAATGTTTATGCTCCGTGGCTTTGATAAAATAACAACAACCAGAAAGGAATTCTTTGCATGTTTATTATTCAGTTCAACTATCTTTTTCTTGTGAAACTGAATGCTTTAATTAATGTTAATATATTTGCCTGTGTCCAGACTAACTAAATGCTTTGACCCCTTTAATTAGTCAATGTTTCCAACAGAGACATATTTCTGGCAGCCTTCAAAGAGGAGCTGGTGCGCCCCCTCCTCAAGAAACCATCACTGGATCCCACCATTCTGGACAACTTTCATCCAGTCTCCCAACTCCCCTTTTTAGGGAAGGTGGTTGAGAAAGTGGAGGTGTTGCAGCTCCAGAGGATCCTGGATGAAATAGATTATGTGGACCCCTTTCAGTCGGGTTTCAGGCCAGGATATGGGATGGAAACAGCTTTGGTCGCACTTATGGATGATCTCTGGCAAGAGTGGGACATAGGCAGTGCATCCATCCTGGCTCTTCTTGACCTCTCAGTGGCTTTCGATATCATTGACCATGGTATCCTTTTGGGTCGGCTCAGGGAGTTGGGGGTGGGTGGCGTGGCTTTGCACTGGTTCACCTCCTTCCTCCAGGGCCAATCCCAATCGGTGTTGATAGGGGGTGAGAGATCTGGCCCACAGCCCCTCCTATGTGGGGTGCCACAGGGTTTGGTACTCTGTCTGCTCCTTTTTAACATCTACATGAAACCGCTGGGTGAGATAATCTGTCGCCACGGGATGAGGTAACATCAATACACGGATGATACGCAATTATACATCTCCATCCCAGGTGATGTGACTCTGTGACCACCTTTTCTCGGTGCCTGGAGGCTGTAGGGGTCTGGATGGGGAACAACAGGCTTCAGCTGAACCCTGGTAACTTCATTCTATTTTCTCCATAATTGAAAGCATGCATATAGTAGAAACCACACGAATCATATATTGCATCGCTGAAGAAAGAAACGTGCTATTAGAAATACTGCATTCAGAGAACATTTTCTCTGGCTCTGAGTGCAAAAGTAACCACTCAAAATCTAAAATATTGAGAGAATCCCATTCTTAGCACTTTTAACTTTTTAGATGTAAGTATTGAGGTATAATTTTAGCATTCTCCTTAGAGTAGTAGTAAATGTAAATATTCATTCATCATCATGGTCCCAGTATGGTATGCAATCTACACATACTGTTGTATGTTGGGGGGGGGGGGAAGAAAGACAGAGAACAGTGTAGAGAAGAACCACATGTAATGGACTTAGACAGCACAGCTTCTTATTTCCATGATCACTTCTGAAATCCTTATTCTGTTTTGGTGGGCAAAATGAATTTACCTAGAAACAATGTTGCATTGTGAGCTTTACTTGTTGAAATGCAGAATACTATTTCATTGTAATGTTCTAGACTGCCAAATAGCTGAATATGAGATAAGCATTCATTCTTTTCAACACCACATAAATGTTTTCAAAGTGAAATCATTTTTGTTGATATTCTCATTGTAATGAAGAGAGTCATTAGATAGGAAGATACGTACCTCTGTGATCAGAGAACAGGGGCATCTTCATGGTCCCTAATGAATATGGCAAATCCACGTGTTGCACTTTATGGAGATAGAAGTTTTTTTTGTGATTATGAGATCAGGGATATCATAACAACTTCTGCTGTTTAATATATATATTTTTAAAGAAATGAAATACCTCAGAGGGGAAATGTTTGTCTGGTGCCCATCGGCTCTGTTAAGTATCATAGATGAATCCTCCCCTAGATGCCTCTGTTAACTGGCCTTTGAAATCATTCGATACTAGGAATGAATGAAAAAGATGCAGGAGTCCCAGGCAAGCAGGCCGGTGGGTGAAAACTATGGGTGGGCGGGTAGGTGGTGTGAACTGGCGCTAGGGAGCATGGCAGGAAGATGGATGTACATAGAAGGGGAACAGGGCATGCAAATGACAAAACATACCTTGCAATATTGCAATGCAAACAATGTGGTGTATATATTTACAGGTGACATTGGGATGCAAGTGTAAAAGCTTCAATTTTGCATTGTAATATCATGACACAGGTTAAGCCATTTTCACATCACAATTTCTACCAGATGCCTATGATCATAGTAGTATTAACAATAGTAATTTGATTTAGTCTGTGAATACACAGCCAAATTAATATTTTCATGATGTAAAATTTGTATATTGATCATCAATATAACAATATAATAACCCATGTAAGACATTTCTTAATCAAATGTATGTATGTATGTATGTATGTGTATACTGTATGTATGTGTATGTATGTATGTATGTACGTATGTGTATATATATATATATATATATATATATATATATATTTTCAATAAAAACATTTTATAATATTAGCAGAACCATAATATGAAGTAATAGTGAATAATGAGTTTTATGGCTTAATACGTCCTCCAAAAAAGAAGCCTTTAAAGGGTATTTTTAGACATCAAGAAATCAACATAATCCAAAGATTCAGTTCAGACTGAACTGATTCCAGAGAGTAGGAACTGGATGAGAGTACTGACCTTGACTGTATGATTGAACAAGTACACAGAAACTTGACTTGTAATCAAATAATTCAAATAATTAGTTGTTCCTGTATGCATGGGCCAGGAGGTCAGCACCATCAAGAGAAACAGATAGCACTCCCAAAGGTCCAACCAATGCCAGCTGATATGCTGATTGACAAGAAGAAGAAAGGCTGTAGTGGGAGAGATCTAAAGCCACAGAAATCACCTGTGGGTGATTCAGGACCTGACCCAGTGGATGGAGTACAATCAAGGTCTTCCTACAAACTGTTATAGTAACCCAGGTAGGACACTGACAAGGCATAAACTAGATTTTTAGTTATTTTTAAAGAAAAATATTAATAATTTCAGAAGATAAAAATTAAGAGTTCATGCATTTTTAGTGACGATTTGGATAAGAACTCTTAAATGTATCACAGAAGATGTCTGCAAAGGGCCTGAAAAGCAAAACACAAACAAGCAAAGTTGATAGAGGACAATCACTATGACAACTGAGTATTTTTTTATTTTTTTATTTTTTTGCATTTGTGGAAGAATGTACTTAATCATAACAAACTGCAGCTCCTTCAGGCACATCTACCAGAGTTTCTGGCAACTTGTAAGGCAATGCCTTTGGAAAAACAGTCCAATTAGGAACTTCTTGAATATAAAGCAATTATTCATAACCTATAAGCTTCACAGTTTGGATCTCTAGTATCAGAAGCAATCCATCTTAGTGTAGATTCCATCCTATATAGTTAGGTCATTCTCAGAGGCCCTGCCTTGAGTACCCTCCTGTACTAAGGTGGTATGAATGTGTATCTGGAAATGGACTTGGATATTTTTGGCATCAAGGAAATACCTTTTCATAAAAGTAGGTCTGCTGAAGTTTCAAAAACTTAATATTGTGGTTTTAATGATAAATCAACAATGGGTTAAAAAAAACTAGCAAAGCTCTCCCACATGTAGCATTTTTATATGCTAAATTGAGAAGTTGGTTTGTATAGTACTAGTCTACCAATATTATTTCTCAGGGCCTCTTTAACCTCTTTATTTCTTAGACTGTATATAAATGGGTTGGCCAGTGGGGGCAGAGCTATGTATAAAAAAGAAGAAAATTTTGGCATGTCTCTTTTTTCATTTCTTGGCAGCATGTAAGCAATCATGAGAGACCCATAAAAAATAGAAACCACAACCAAATGAGAAGAGCAGGTGGAAAAGGCTTTCTGTCTTCCAGTGACAGAGGGGATTTTTAAGATGGCACCTATAATACATACATAGGATAAGAGTGTTAAGAGAAAAGGAGGAAGTGTGAATATGGCAGCTACAACATAACTCATAATTTCCAATAACCAAGTGTCACTACAGGAAATGTTTAGAAGGGCAAAATAGTCACAGAAATAATGGTTTATTTCATTAGAACTGCAAAATGTTAATTGCTGTAACATTAAAATGAGTAATATTGAAAATATAACAAATCCATTGATCCAAGATGAAGCTGTTAAATGGATACAAGTCTGGAAATTCATGGTTGTCAAATAATGCAATGGTTTACAGATTGCTAGGTATCTGTCATAAGACATCACACACAGTAAACAGCATTCTGTAGCTACCAAAGAACTACAGAGATACCATTGCATAAAACAGTTGCTGAAAGAAATGGTTCCATTCCCAGTTAGGAGAGCTGAAAGCATCCTTGGGAATATATTGGAACTATAACAAATTTCTAGGAAGGAGAGGCTTCCTAGGAAGAAATACATAGGCATTTTAAGGTGCTGATCAAAGACGACTAGCATAACGATGAGAATGTTTCCAATCATGGTTACAATGTAAATCACTAGAAAACTCAGAAAAAGAAATGTTTGCAATCCATAGAATTCCTGAAATCCCAGCAGAATGAATTTGTCTATCTTTGTCTGATTCCCCAGCATCATGGCAACAAGGAAAATCAAGTCCTATTAAAAATAAATTAAAGAAATGAAATTCACAAACTAAACGTATTGCCATAGGCATATTCAAGCTATTTTTTTTCTTAGTGATAATTTGGCCAACATACTGGAAGACAATTGTCAGAGAGTTAAATGTGTTATCTATCATCTGATCGACTCCCACTCATTATTTGTTTCCTATATTTGGTGAGGCAGAATCCATAATAATAAGGTTGAGAGAGAGAGCTAGAAGATGTCATGTCTCAGTATTTCATTTCTTTATCCTCACAAAATATGTATGGTTACATACAATGTATATTTGCCCCTTTCTGGACAATTGTATCTGGTACAACTGGGTTGACCAGTTGTTCATGATACAAAACATGGAACTAATCAAGGACTCTCTTTTTATCATGCTATTTTGAAGGATAGACTGGTATAAATTAAAGTATAAATTAATATACTGTAAATATGGTAAAATAGTTTAGTGACTTTTCAACTACTACTGTTCTGAATCCAATTAAGTGTGTGAATAGTACTTTTCTGAATCCAATTAAGTGTGTCAATATTTATGTTTGTATCTTAAAAAGAATAATACATTATTATGACCTTACTTATTCACAATTATATGATGGATATTATATATTATTTTATATTATTATTTTAAATTTTGTGGGCACCTGTAAAGGTATGTGGGAATGACCTTGGGAGACAGGAGGAAGAGCTGCAGACTAGACAACCATCATGCAAAAAGTATCTTATGTGAGATTCTGTTAATGTAACCTTACAATAAAGATAGAGCTAGTATTCTTTATTGTGCTTCTTGCCTGGACTACCTTGAAAGGATAACATCAATCTTGCAAGTCTGAAAGTATTCCTCCCCTCCTTTCCTTTTACTCTCCAGAAAACTAGGGAGGGTTCCTTCTGAAACGCTTCCCATGCCCCCTCTGCATCTGTGGACTGAGATACCTTTTGCTTGATGGTTGTCTAATCTGTGACTCTTCCTCCTGTCTCCCAAGGTCTTTCCCACAGACCAATACAGCACCTATGCAGCTATTTTTATTTAAATATTTATTTTGCCAACGTCTTATGCCAGATTAAATCTGTTAATCTTTAAAATGACACTAATGATACTAGACTTGTGGTTGTTGCTGAAATAGCAGAACATAGCTACCTATACATCTTGAAACCTATTCTGCAGTACATTCTTGTTTGAAAGGCTAGTTCTTTAATTATTCCTAAAGAACAAATAAAAGATTGTTTAAAAATAAATGTTATATAGTAATAATTACCATTCTGTTGCTCGCTGGTGTTCTCTTCTGAAGTATTTCATGATGAAGAAAAAATAATAATTCCAAAATCCTTCCTCTTACCTCATTCAGAATAAATGTGTACTACAAGATTTTAATATATAAGGATATGGAGCACTTTGTTTGTTTGTTTGTTTTTAATTTAAAATAATTTCTTCTGGGCTTTTATTGATGCAGAAGAAGGTACCACCAATTAGACATATTTTTATATCTAGTTTTGATGATAAAATTTAGCCTAAAAGTATAAAAACATCACCGTCCAAGAATGGTTGTTTTTATTGAGGGGAAGGTAATTAACTACTTGGCCAACAGGGATGTATTTTGAAAACAAGCAAGTATGAATTGGATGGGGACTAAAACATAGATTAATATATGGAAAGTGAAATATTACATCACTGTGCATCCCTCAAATCCCTTATGGGAAAATCCCTCAAGTACTTTGAGAGTCCCAGTCCTCTGTATCTTGGAATCTCAGAAAAATCAACTGGTGTATCTGGCCAGAATGTCTGACAAATTGCTCCATCTTTTTTTGCTGCACACCTTATCAAGCCAGATGTACTTAAATGTGATTGATAAACAGACAAATTGATACTAAATAAAATAGCAAAACATGTTGCTGTTGCAGCCTGTTCATTTTATTGCAAAATTAGTTATATCTGAGATTCTTGGCCTGCCAACTAATTCTGTTCCATTTTATTAAGGGAAAAACAAAACAAAACCAAAAAACCCCCCCACAGAGTTAAGAGAAAAGGTGGAAGTGTGAATAGGACAGCCACAGCGAAACTCATAATTTCTATAAAGCTAGAGTCAGTGCAAGAGAGATTAGGAAGTGAGAAGTAGTCACAAAAATAGTGATCCATTTCATTTGAGCCACAAAACGTTAGTTGTAACATCAGATAAAGTAATATCACAAAAGTTACAAATCCATTGATCCAAGATGCAGCAACTAATTGGATGCAGGTTCGGGCTTGCATGATTGTTGTGTAGTGCAGTGGTTTACAGATAGCCAGATATCGGTCCTAAGACATTGCACAGAGTAAGCAACATTCTGTGGCCTCTAAGGAACCGAAGAGATACCACTGTGTGAAGCAGATGTTAAATGAAATAATTTTGTTTCCAGTACAAAGAGCAGAAAGCATTCTTGGAAAAATATTGGAGCTGTAGAAAATCTCCAGGAGACAGTGGAGGACAGGAAGGCCTGGCGTGCTATGGTCCATGAGGTCACAAAGAGTCAGACACGAATAAATGACTGAACAACAACAAGAAAACAAGGAGATGTTCCCCAGGAAGAAGTACATGGGCATATGAAGGTGGTGATAAAAGAGAACTAGTGACACAATAAGAGTGTTTCCAGTTACACTCACAGCATAAATTACTAGGAAGGTCAAGAAAAGAAGTGTCTGTACTTTATAGAATTCCCCAAATCCAAGAAGGACAAATCCTGCAATCTTTGTTTGATTTCTGATCATCATGGAAATGAGAACTTCTAATTCTGTTAAAAAGAGAAATATAAAACTAGGGATGTTATCATAGGTAAGCTGGTTTTCTTTTTCAGACAGTGCCCAGAGGTTTATACACATTAGAAAATTCAATACATGAATAACAAAATACAGAATCACGTACATGAAAGTAGGGGAACCATGTCAAACAGCCTTTCCCATCCCTGTAATGAGCGTGGACATTGAAGAATGGAAGGACTGTGTGTCCAACCAACTCTTTAATCATGTATGTGATTCCTTGTACAGAAAGTTAAAATAAAATATGGGAGATAATATAATGCTATAATATTCAGCAGAATGGTGAAGGAGTTCACTATTGGAATGAACGTCAAATTTACCTTCCAAGTCATCCTGAAAAATAGAAGATATCTTGCCTGAGATACTAAGTAATTAGTTTATTGAAGGAATGGTTCAGCTCTGTGACCTTAAGAACCACTTTGTGATCGCCTCTTCCTAGGGTTGAGACAGTGACTGGCACAAGATTATCCAGCTCATTGTGTTTAAAGCAGTACTAGAATTTGGGTTTCCCTGCTCCTAGTCCAACACCTTAACAACTAGACCACACTGGCTTTCATATTAGAAAGAATTAATTTTTCAGTAAGGCATTAAGCATTTGTTATTCTCTTTATTTATTTATGAGTTATAATTTAGATTTATAAAGGCACTCAATTCAGCACAGGTTTTTCAAATCTTATTTTGTTGTTAGTGTTCAAGACTGATTTCAGAAAAGGAATTCAACACCATTTTATCCATCTCACAGAGACATACATCCATATACTCTATGTTCTGTGCTTGAACTTTGTATTCTCTTCTTTCCAATACAAATTAGAGAAGAGCACCCTGAATAGTCAGAGTTAATGGAAGGTGAGGAACTACAGTAAGTCTTCTGACAAATACATGTCTCTTAGTTCAGGTGCAAATGTTTCTAGCCATTACACATTTCTGAACCACCATATGTTTGTGTATCTGTATCTGTATCTGTATCTGTATCTGTATCTGTATCTGTATCTGTATCTGTATCTGTATCTGTATCATCAGCTATCAGCTATCAGCTATCAGCTATCAGTTCCCTCACTGAATGGAAATGATACACATGGATGATGTTTTATATTTTATCCAAACTTTCATTAAAAACACACTCAATCAATAATATTAATTTTCCTCTTTTAAAATACAGTCTTACCTGAAGTTTTTCTACCTATCAAGAAACACATTAGGAAGGAACAAATAGTTATACAACAAGGAGTGGGAGTTTACAGAATCTAAAAGTTCTTACTTTTCTACTGCTTAATAAATATTTGTTTGTGTGTGTGTGTCCTTTTGTGTTGTTTTGACAGGCAGAAGAAAATATTACAGACTCTTCAAAGAAAATGCAAGTCATTTAGTGTTATTTTCTTTCTCAGTGACTGAATGACAGGTAATACTTATCCTGGTAAGTATTACATACCAGGATAAATATTCGGCTATTTATTTATGCAACACTACAAATGTGTACAGATGTTACTGTTCAGCACAGCACATTATGTATTTTACATTTACTAAATGTCAACTTTTCTTACCTAGTGTTCACTTGCACTGTACATTTAGGAACATATTTTGAAAACCATACACTTAATCACCAGAACAGCATATTTATGTACATAATATAATAGTAATATACTATTGATACAAGTGGGAATATTTCCCTCAAGGGAACAACTCAAAATAGAAGCTTGTTTTATTTACAAGCAGAAAGATTAGATAACTCAGTCACTGGGGAAATAATACCTCTTAAATGCACATATATTTCCTCAGATATTGATTTGATATTCTTTCTGTCTAGAGCAGTGTTTCTCAACCTTAGCAATTTTAAGATGTATGGACTTCAACTCCTAGAATTCCCCAGCCAGCAAGCTGTTTGGGGAATTCTTGGAGCTGAAGTCCATACATCTTAAACTTGTTGAGGTTGAGAAACACTGGTCTAGAAGTAAATAGGGATGGCTCCTCCCTGTGGAGGATGGGAACTTTTGTTCCATGAATTTGGTATTAACTCTTACTGACCACATAGATAGAGTTTCTCCATGACTACCTGTCCCCAACTGATCCTTCAGGTCTTCCAATGGTATAATCACTCCCACTGCAACTCATTCCATCCACCTTGATGCTGGTCATCCTCTTCTCTTTCCTTCCACCTTTCCCAGCATTAAAACCTTCTCTAGAGAGCTAAGCCTTTGTATAATGTGCCTGTTTTGGATAATTTGAGCCCGGTCATTTGGGCCTCAAGTGAAAACTCTAGGTTGATTTGTTCAATGAACCATTGGTTTGTTTTCTTTGTTCTCCATGGTATTCTCAGGAGTTTTCTTCAACACCAATTTCAAAAGTGTCAATACTCTTTCTATCCTGCTTCTTCAAAGTCCAACTTTCGCTTACAGATGGTGTCACAAGGGAATACATTGCTTGCACTATTCTGATCTTCGTTGATATAGAAATGTCTTAATATCTTTTCCAAGATCTTCATGGCTACTTTACCAAGTGCTTCTCTGTGCCATATTGGCATCTTTCCTCCAGTTTTAAAACTACACTCATTTTCTTCCAATCCAGGTTCCCTTAATATATACTCAGCATATAGATTGAATAAATAAGGGGAAAGTATACAGGCTTGTCTCACACTTTTGCCAATCTAGATCCAGTCTGTTTCCCCATGTTATGTCCATATTGTGGTTTCCTGACCTATATATAGGTTTTGTATGAGGACAATGAGATATTCTGGGGTTTCCATTTTTCTCAGTATATTCCACAGCTTGACATGATCAACACAATTGAAGGCCTTTCTATAAGCAATGGAAATAACAGTGACTTTTCTTCTTTTTTTCTGTTCAATATGCATCAGTAATAATGTCTCATGTTCCTCAGCCATTTCTAAAGCCAGCTTGAATGTCTGCCATCTCCTCCTCAATTACGGGGAACAACAATTTGCTTTCTGGATTATTTATTTACTTTTATTTACTTTTATTTTATTTTTATCCCGCCTTTATTATTTTTATAAATAACTCAAGGCGGCGAACATACCTAATACTCCTTCCTCCTCCTATTTTCCCCACAACAACAACCCTGTGAGGTGAGTTGGGCTGAGAGTGTGTGACTGGTCCAAGGTCACCCAGATGGCTTTCATGCCTAAGGCAGGACTAGAACTCACAGACTCCTGGTTTCTAGCCCAGCACCTTAACCACTAGACCAAACTGGCTCTATGAATTAATGAATGCCAATGTTTTCCCACCAAGTGTTAAAGTTTTAATTTCCATAAACCATCAAGATTTCTCAGTATGTTTATTTAGAGGTTCAGTTGTGTTTACTTTCAGCTAAAGGTATACTTCATAATCTTAAATCATCCCCATTCCCCTCAACCTATAGAACTTAAAAGCTAAAACCAGATATCACTGAGATTAACAATTTTAATTTATCATACATGATTTTGTTTTTGTATCATTACCAAATTTTGCTAATTTTTCTGATTTTGCTAATACTAATACACATTTCCCTTCCCTTCCCTTCCCTTCCCTTCCCTTCCCTTCCCTTCCCTTCCCTTCCCTTCCCTTCCCTTCCCTTCCCTGTTGTGTGAGTGTATTTCCCAAAATATTAAGCTTGAAGGTTTTTTCCTGTGGATTGAGAAGCCCTTGATTCCATATCTCAATTATGATCCAAACCACTTTCCTCCAGAGACATGTTCTGGGAAAGATTTTGATGCTTCAATATTTGTTGGAGATTTTCCTTTGAGATCTCCTATTATACATATTTTTTTAGTTAAACTTAGCTTCTAAATATCCAGGGATATCTTCCTTCCTAATTTGTCACATAAATCATGTTCCAAGTGAGATGCCATCCATTAGTTATTTCATAACTGGTATACTAAGATCAAAGGATCAAGGGCTGGACTATCAATAAAGACACAATTTAGTCTTCACATTCAGAACCTGCAACACTCACAGTTCTGGATTTATTTCTCATCTATTTTTCATCATTGAAGTTACAAGATATCAACACATAATGAAGTAGGAGTTTCTGCTACAGAAACATTGCAAGTAAGATTTCTGCTTATGTCCTCTTTATTTCAATGAGATCAGAAAGAAAGAAAAAATCTTCTTACAAATCAATATAACTCTAGCCCCTGTATCATTTTATCATTAATATATGATTTGCACATTCTTCATTGTTAAAACATATCTAAGTGATTATCATTAAAATGAAGGTAACCTATTTTTTCCAACAGAAGTATTACATACCAGGATAAATATTTGGATATTTATTTATTGGAATGTGAATTATTAAATTTCTGCAGGTTATCTTTCTTTCTTTTGCCTTTCTTCTCCCCTTCTCTTTTTAGTTCTGCTAATGATTCTTGAGTATTTGTGAAGCTCTAGGACTCAAGCACTATTTTTACCTGGTAAATATACTGTTTTTGAAATAACAAAAGAATGGCACTTGACTTTATGCAGAATTAATGTAATTGTCATTTTTCCCCCTTGCAGGGATGAAAGAGGCAGCCCATCTTTCCTGAATGCTAATGAGTACCAGTCAATATTCTGATTTTTTTTGCAAAGGGGATCAGCTGATTTGTTGAAAATTAGTGTGACCATTCTATCTCTGTTTTACAATTCTGCATACTATCAGAATTAATTTGTTTGGTCATCTGTGCAGAAGTAGCAAGGAATGGGAAGCTGACAGTTCATCTTCCTTATATAGAACTTCCATGAATGTAGCTGTTAACAAAAATGAGGATAATCCTGAAAGCAAAAAAAAAAAGTTTTTCAGAGAACAGAATTGTAGCTCACTAGATCATAATCAACATAATAATTACAGTCATAACCATCTTAAGCAACATAATTGCAATTATTGTATCAACTATAATACTTTAAATGCATTAAAATTTCAATTCTGTTTGCATTTAAAACATGACTTTAATCATAACCATCCCCCAAAGAGGTAGTTTTAATAGAAACTTCATGGCCAAAAATTAGCAATGTTTATATTGTGCTTTAGAAAGGTTTGCCAGCTCATTACTGCTCATCAAGCTATTAAAGCATGGATTTTATTTTCCCAGAGCAATGGTTAATTAAATTAATAGTACAGACTATGATATGAAATTTGGAGATATATTCTGGGTATGAGATGCAATAAAAGAGTCAGGATATAGCCATGTTTGCTTTCAAGGAGTACCTGGGTGCTAGATGAGACCAGGAAGTCAACAAACATTTAAGAAGAGAATGACTAGCTTTTGAAAATGAATTGCATGGTTATGTCTACTTAGTCACCAGGAATCAAAGTTGACTCAGAGATGTCTTTGCCTTTAAATTTCTGATTATTCAGAATGAAAATGCATTGACATTGGTCATTGTTTCATATCACATTGCTAATCTACCTTAATAGACCCATGAGAAAAGAGATATGAATGGATGAGCAACAAAGAGAAAACCAAACTCATGTCACTCTATTCATCCTACTGGGATTCCAAAATCTGAAGCATCTGTGGATCCTTCTGTTTCTGGCATTCCTCTTTATCTATATTTTCACAATGGCAGGGAACCTTCTCATTGTTCTTATTGTTGTGACTGACCACCATCTTCACACACCCATGTACTTCTTCCTTTGTAACTTGTCATGCCTGGAGATCTGCTATAGCTCAACTCTCAGTCCCATACTGTTGACTACACTCTTGATGGATGGAAAGGCCATATCTTTCAGAAACTGTTTCCTGCAATTATTTTTTTTTGGCTATTGTTTGGGAGCAGAATGTTATTTGCTATCTGTGATGTCTTATGACAGGTACTTAGCCATATGTCAACCACTGCATTATGCAACAGTTATGAATACCAGGAAATGTATCCAGCTAGCAGCTGTATCCTGGACAAATGGCTTCATAGGCATTTCTGTAATAATGGCTACAATGCTGCAATTAAGATACTGTGGCCCTAATGAAATTGATCATTACTTTTGTGATTCTGTGCCACTTAAAGAACTTTCTTGCAGTGACACAGGTTTGGTGGAACATGTTAATTTAATCTTGCTATTTATTTATACTATGCCTCCATTTCTAATAACCTTGGCATCCTATGTATATATTATAAGGGCCATCCTAAGAATCCCATCCACTACTGGAAGGCAAAAGGCCTTCTCTACATGTTCTTCCCACCTCATTGTTGTTTCCATTTATTATGGCTCTTTAATAACTGTGTATCTTTTGCCACCATCCTCTTCAATGAACAAAGTTTGTTCTCTGTTGTACACAATCCTTCCACCATTGGTTAACCCCCTCATATATAGCCTGAGAAACAAAGATGTGAAGAGGGCTTTGAGAAGGATAAAAAATAAGGTAGCAATTTTCAGTATATTCCAAAATATGGTGATAAACCTGGTTAATGTTAAAAACAAATGAAAGGAAGGAAGGTTATAGAATTGGGGAAAGGGAGAGAGACAGACACAAACACAGAGAGAGAGAGAGAAATAGAGGAAGGATCCTCTTTTTATGTGAATAATAATGTGTTTTAGAAAAAGATTTTTCCACTTTTTTGGGGGGGATGGGAAATTTTAAGGTCACGCATATACTTCAACTATGCAAAACTTATTTTAGGACTTACAGTACACTTTTTGAGCATTTCTCACCTCAAAATATATTTATTTATTATTCATATTTTTATCACTGCCCATCTCCCCCCAATGGGGGACTCTGGGCGATTTACAATAAAATCAGTAATTAAAACCAAACACATATAAAATTACAATCTAAAACCAATATAAATATAAATAAATAAATATAAAATCCAAGTGGCAATGCGGTCTTATTTAATAGGGAGGGCACTACGGCCTATTAAAAATGAGAGACAAGGCCATCAGTTTTCAGAAACTATGGTCAGAATTGGCTTTGAGGTCTGATGATAGGATTAGAACATCAAGTTGCTCACCTTGCTCTGGTCTTGCCCTTAATGGAAGAACTGGAAACTTTTAGTGAAATTTTATTTATTTATTTATTTATTTATTTATTTATTTATTTATTTTTATTTAAATTTGTATCACCGCCCATCTCCCCTACACCAGGGAACTATGGGCGGTTATTTTATTGCTTATTCTTATTATACCGTATTAATAACCCTATTTTTTCACGAGTAATAACCCTGTTTGTAAAAGAATGAACTCACAACCCAGACTGAGCAGGCATTTCCCTTTCCTTCCTGGGATCCAGAGCTTTGGTGCTGCCTGGGAACGAGGTTCACAACAACCCTACTTTCACTTTAATTGGACAGCGTGTCCCATAAATTGGATCAGAAATCAAACATGTAGGTAGGTGTGGCAAAAAATTGACTTGAGCCAGGAAAACTGTAAAGAAGTGGGGAGAAAACGTTCAATACAAAAACATGCAACAGGCCTGAATGGTGGTAGAAACCTCAAACCTTCAAGCTGCAAGACCCACTGAGAGAGAGAGATGTAAGATGGGATGGGAAAAGAGCCTGACCAGCATCTGCAAAAAAAGCAAGTAAAACAAGCCAGATGCAGGGCTCCCAAAACCAGCTCCAGGAAGGGGGGGATGGCGAGTGTTGAGGAGAGAGAAAATCCCCATTCACAAATCTATAGAGGAGTGAAAAAGATTTTCAGATGCAAAAGGAGTGAGTATGGCCACAAGATCTGAAGACCTGGAGAAATACCAAAGAGTCAAAGAGCTAAAAAAGTTATAGATGAGAAAATACAGTGCTACAAACATAGTGATATGAACATAAACATAGAGATAGACATGTCAGAGTCATATCAGAGTCCCTTGCAGGGGAGATGGGCGGGGAATAAATTGAAATAATAAATAAAATAATAATAAATAAATAAAAGTCTAGTTAAATAATAAATAAATAGTAAATTTATACTAATAGGAAGACTCTAGGGTAAGATAGGCAGGAAGAACTTAAGCAGGACAATAGAAACAAACACAGAATTAGCATTAAGATGAGAAGAAATAGGACTTTAATGTTGTATAATAAAACAGCCTTTGTGGAGAAAAAAACAAAGTCTATGTGTCAGTGATCTGTACCAAATTTTTTAAAAAAATGTTATATCACTATTATTAACTGATTGTATTATTGTTGTTGTTGTGTATATTTATATAGCATTTAATTTTAAGCAGTTTTGAAAATCAGATTTTTTTTGTATAATTTTATTAAAGATGTTTAAAAAGAAGATAAAAACTAATACAAACTAATATAAAGTGAGAAAAAGAAGAAGAAAGAAAGAAAGAAAGAAAGAAAGAAAGAAAGAAATCAAGAGAAAGCTAAAAGTGCAAGAAAGTGGAAAAAAGAAAAAGATTCCCATTTGAGCTTTGTTTAAAACTTTTATGTTGTGCTATTAAACATGATTATAATATCTATGGATTTTTGTATATTTCATTAGAATATCAATTGGTATTATAATGCTGATGATAATTTATAGTTTGTCTCTGAGCCTCACATTTTGATTCTGGTTTTGATCCATTTGATTATTGCCTTTGGACAAATTGTCGGATATTTGCTAACTGATCTAAGTCAGAATTGATCTCAAGGTAAAAACTTGTTTATCCATACATTAATTGATATTTTTCTCATACTACTGAATTTTTCAGTTTTTTAGGTACCTTTATTTCAAACAATATTTCTCAAATAATTACACTGAGTAGTAAAGTAAATAAGTTTTATTGTTGTAATCTTAGGTCATAACAAATGTTGTGTAGCATAAAATACAACAAAACAAATATAAAGTAAATAAAGCAATCAAACTGTGTTTGATGCAAATAGGTCAAAACAAAATAAATGAGGAACTGGAGATGCCTATTTTGACTAAACAATGGGAAAATATTTTAGCCTCAATACCAAAAACCTTAATACCAAAAACCAATCTAGGTATTAGACTGCAGTGTACACAACAAAAAATAAGATTCCAAACTTATTGGACCATATTGCATTTGTACAGAAAAAATCATTGTGTTGTTGGAAAAGCAATCAGAATAACACTTTATTAAAACAAGTATTTTTGCAATTTTGTAAAATTATTGTTAAGTAACTGCATATATTAATCTGACTTTGAGACAAACTTTAATATTCTTGTATGCACACGTTATTTTAAACAACATACCAACTACATGAAAACTGACATTTGGACAACAGAAATGGATTCACTGTGTCCTGATTATTGCCAAGAGATTAGTTTTTCAACATTGGATAGACAAAGTGATGGCCACAGTTACCCAGTGGATTGAAGACCTAATATTTCTTACAATTTATGAATGAGTTGCCTATAGAAAAAGAATATATATGGATGATATACTGTACATAAGCCCTTGGGTTATGAGAGCAACTGGGACCGGAATTGCTGTCACCAAGCAACATGGTTTTAAAGTGCAATGTCACATGACCATATTGCTTAGTGATGGCAGTTTCAGCAGTTCCAGTTGCCATCGTTAAGCAAGAACTGCATGAGTCATTAAGTGAGGACCTCACATGACCAAAACTTACAACTTCCTGTCAGCTTCCCCATTGACTTTGCAGCTGGCATGGAGCATTGGAAACTGCAATTATGTGACCACAGCTCACTGCAACATTATAATTACAATCCAGGTTACATATATTTCTTCAGACATTGATTTGATATTCCTGCTGTCTAGAAATAAAATAAGGATGGCTCCCCTGTAAAGCATCAAAATTTAAACCTTTCAAAAAAAGTATTTGCATAGAATTGTGCAACTAACTTTTATCCATGTGGTAGAGGCTGTGATAGAGTGTGATAGAGGCTGTGGTAGAGGTAGTGATCCCCTTCATGGATCACTGCCTTGTCGTGGCAAAGGGGCTTGCGTAACTCAATGAAGTCAGGTCAAGAAGAACAGGTCATGATGGAGAGTTCTGACAAAACGTGGTCCACTGGAGGAGGGAATGGCAAACCACTCCAGTATCCTTGCCAAGAAAACCCATGGACAGTATCAAAAGGCTAAAAGATATGATGCCGGAAGATGAGCCCCTCAGGTCAGAAGGTGTCCAAAATGCTACTGGGGAAGAGCGGAGGGCAATTCCGAGTAGCTCCAGAAAGTGTGAAACGGCTGGGCCAAAGCCGAAAGGATGCTCAGTTGTGGATGTGTCTGGAAGTGGAAGGAAAGTCCGATGCTGTAAAGAACAATATTGCATAGGAACCTGGAATGTAAGATCTATGAATCAAGGTAAGCTGGATGTGGTCAAACATGAGATGACAAGATTGAACATCGACATCTTGGGAATCAGCGAACTAAAATGGACAGGAATGGGCAAATTTAATTCAGGAGACCATTATATATACTACTGTGGGCAAGAATCCCTTAGAAGAAATGGAGTAGCTCTCATAGTCAATAAAAGAGTGGGAAAGGCAGTACTGGGGTACAACCTCAAAAATGACAGAATGCTTTCAGTTCGAATCCAAGGCAAACCATTCAACATCACAGTGATCCAAGTCTATGCCCCAACCACTGATGCCAAAGAAGCTGAAGTTTACCGGTTCTATGAAGATCTACAACACCTTCTAGAACTAACACCAAAAAAAGATGTCCTTTTCATCATAGGGGACTGGAATGCTAAGGTAGGAAGTCAAAAAATAACCGGAATAACGGGCAAGTTCGGCCTCGGAGTACAAAATGAAGCAGGGCAAAGGCTAATAGAGTTTTGTCAAGAGAACACGCTGGTCATAGCAAACACTCTTTTCCAACAACACAAGAGACGACTCTACACATGGACATCACCAGATGGTCAATACCGAAATCAGATTGATTATATACTTTGCAGCCAAAGATGGAGAAGCTCTATACAATCAGCAAAAACAAGACCTGGAGCTGACTGTGGCTCAGATCATGAGCTTCTTATCGCAAAATTTAGGCTTAAATTGAAGAACGTAGAGAAAACCACTAGACCAATCAGGTATGACCTAAATCATATCCCTTATGAATATACAGTGGAGGTAGGAATAGATTTAAAGGATTAGATCTGGTAGACAGAGTGCCTGAAGAACTATGGATGGAGGTTCGTAACATTGTACAGGAGGCAGCAACTAAAACCATCCCAAAGAAAAAGAAATGCAAGAAAGCAAAGTGGCTGACTGATGAGGCTTTACAAATAGCTGAGGAAAGAAGGGAAGCAAAAGGCAAGGGAGAAAGGGAAAGATATAAACAACTGAATGCAGAATTCCAGAGAATAGCAAGGAGAGATAAGAAGGCCTTCTTAAATGAACAATGCAAAGAAATCGAGGAAAACAATAGAATGGGGAAGACTAGAGATCTCTTCAAGAAAATCAGAGATATCAAGGGAACGTTTTGTGCAAAGATGGGCATGATAAAGGACAAAAAAGGCAGGGACCTAACAGAAGCAGAAGAGATTAAGAAGAGGTGGCAAGAATACACAGAAGAACTATACAAGAAAGATCTTAATATCCCTGATAAATATGATGGTGTGGTCACTGACCTTGAGCCGGACATCCTAGAGAGTGAAGTCAAGTGGGCCTTAGGAAGCATTACTAACAACAAAGCTAGCGGAGAAGACAGTATCCCAGCTGAGCTATTTAAAATCCTAAAAGATGATGCTGTTAAAGTGCTGCACTCAATATGCCAACAAATTTGGAAAACTCAACAGTGGCCACAGGATTGGAAAAGGTCAGTTTACGTTCCAATTCCAAAGAAAGGCAATGCCAAAGAATGTTCAAACTACCGTACAATTGCGCTCATTTCACATGCCAGCAAGGTTATGCTCAAAATCCTACAAGCTAGGCTTCAGCAGCATGTGAACCGAGAACTACCAGAAGTGCAAGCTGGGTTTCGAAGAGGCAGAGGAACTAGAGATCAGATTGCCAACATTCGCTGGATCATGGAAAAAGCAAGAGAGTTCCAGAAAAACATCTACTTCTGCTTCATTGACTACGCTAAAGCCTTTGATTGTGTGGATCACAACAAACTGTGGCAAAGTCTTAAAGAGATGGGAGTACCAGACCACCTTACCTGTCTCCTGAGAAACCTGTATGTGGGTCAAGAAGCAACAGTTAGAACCGGACATGGAACAACCGACTGGTTCAAAATTGGGAAAGGAGTACGACAAGGCTGTATATTATCACCGTGCTTATTTAACTTATATGCAGAGTACATCATGAGAAATGCCGGGCTGGATGAATCACAAGCCGGAGTTAAGATTGCCGGGAGAAATATCAACAACCTCAGATATGCAGACGATACCACCCTAATGGCAGAAAGTGAAGAGGAACTAAAGAGCCTCTTGATGAGGGTGAAAGAGGAGAGTGCAAAAGCTGGCTTGAAACTCAACATTAAAAAAACCCAGATCATGGCATCTGGTCCCATCACTTCCTGGCAAATAGAAGGGGAAGAAATGGAAGCAGTGACAGATTTTATTTTCTTGGGCTCCAAGATCACCGCAGACGGTGACTGCAGTCATGAAATTAAAAGACGCTTGCTCCTTGGAAGGAAAGCTATGGCAAACCTAGACAGCATATTAAAAAGCAGAGACATCACCATGCCGACAAAGGTCCGTATAGTTAAAGCTATGGTTTTTCCAGTAGCAATGTATGGCTGTGAGAGTTGGACCATAAGGAAGGCTGAGCGCCGAAGAATTGATGCTTTCGAACTGTGGTGCTGGAGAAGACTCTTGAGAGTCCCTTGGACTGCAAGGAGGTCAAACCAGTCAATCCTAAAGGAAATCAACCCTGACTGCTCATTGGAAGGACAGATGCTGAAGCTGAAGCTCAAATACTTTGGCCACCTAATGCGAAGAGAGGACTCACTGGAAAAGACCCTGATGCTGGGAAAGACTGAGGGCAAAAGGAGAAGGGGACGGCAGAGGATGAGATGGTTAGATAGCATCACCGATGTAATGAACATGAATTTGAGTAAACTCCGAGAGACAGTGGAGGACAGGAAGGCCTGGCGTACTATGGTCCATGAGGTCACGAAGAGTCGGACACGACTAAACGACTGAACAACAAACAAAAAAGAGGCTTTGAGCAAGGGGAAATAAGTGTGGACAGGATTCACTTAGCAAACAACAGAAAACACTCATAGCCACATAACAAAGATAACATAATTGAAAAGAAAGCAGATGCAGGAATCTAAGAGGAATATTAACTCGCAGTTTTGCATAAAGAAATAAGAATTGTTCCCCAATCCACTAGCTTAATGGTTAATTAAACATGATCTAATCAATCTGATCTAAATTGCTTTGCATGTGTTTTCTGTAGCTTGAATCATGTCAACTGGATTTCTATTTTCTCAGTGGAAACGTTTCGCTCCTTATCCAAGAAGCTTCTTCAGTCTGAGTAAAGTTTGTAAGGGAATCTTTAAATATGTTTCTATGGTGGCTGTGTGACCTTGCACCTGGGGCTGGGTCATGGTTATTTGAGATGTTTCTAAGTCCCTTTATCATCCAAAGGAGGATCGTTAAGATTACCTTGCTGTTGTTGAGATTGCGAAATGTTCTTAATCTTCCTTTCACAATCTCAACAACAGCAAGGTAATCTTAACGATCCTCCTTTGGATGATAAAGGGACTTAGAAACATCTCAAATAACCATGACCCAGCCCCAGGTGCAAGGTCACACAGCCACCATAGAAATATATTTAAGGATTCCCTTACAAACTTTACTCAGACTGAAGAAGCTTCTTGGATAAAAGAGCGAAACGTTTCCACTGAGAAAATAGAAATCCAGTTGACATGATTCAAGCTACAGACAATTCCACCTGGATGACTGAGAACCTTCATAGACATTTTGCATGTGTTTGTTTATTCATAGATTTGTTCTCTCTAATTTCATATTAACCTGGGGTTAATTAACTTTCTGGGGTTTGTGGGGAAACCTGGCTGCTATTAAACAATTAATCATAATAGAACAAGTAAACTTTTATAGCTATTGTAACGGAAAGCTAATTTCTCAAATCAGTAACTGATAAAAGCTATTTGATTTTGATTTGGTCCAATGCTGATGTCCAAAAAGTTGCAATGAAAGTGATTTATTTTTATCATTGCTTGGATATATTTCTAGATCCATGAGCTCTTGCAAGAAAACTTGCAAAAGGAATGATTCTCCCCACCCCACCCCCAAGATTAATCACATTAGTACTGTGCATTTGCAACAACATGTTCAAGTATAGGGAAGTAAACACCATGCTGTTGATTTATACCCCCTTGGTTAATTGAATGCATAGCTTACAATTCATAAGAGGTGCACAATGCAGTGGCTTCCATATTGCCTAAAAAACCAATCATAAGACAGGGTAGAGAGGGTATAACATTCTAATCTAACCAGCAAAGAGATGAAATATACCATTATGCAATGCATCATTTTAGAGAAATGGTTGATCTATTTTCAGAAAACTAGCCAGCATCTTGGGCAGCATAGTTGAACTATATCAGATCTCGAAACAAAACAGATATTTCTGGAAGAAGTACTTGTGTGTGTGCAGCTGTTCAGCAGTCAGTATGTCAAGAACGGTGAGCAAATTGGCAGCCATAGTAGAAAGATAGATGATTAGAAAGATCAGGAATAGGAAAAGCTACTGCTCATGAATCTTCCCAAATCCAAGAAAAACCATCTCCCTTATTTCTATCTGACTTCTCCTTATTATATTTAGCATCTGAAATACTCATAACAAGTTATATCATTTTTAATAACATCAGTAATATTGGTCGTATTTAAACTCTACTCATATTTAGGGAAAAGTATATATGTTTGAGAGGGGTGTGGTGGCTCAGCGGGTAAGATGCCAGGCTTGTCGATCGGAAGATTGCAAGTTCAGAGGTTCGAATCCCTAGCAATTCGAAAGCATGCAAATGCAAGTAGATGAATAGGTACCACTTTGGTGAGTAGGTAACAGCGTTCCGCGTGTGTCATGCAGCCACATGACCATGGAAGCATCTTTGGACAACGCTGGCTCTTCGGCTAACAAATGGAGATGAGCACCAGCCCCTAGAGTTGGACACGACTGCACAAATGTGCGGGGGGAACCTTTACCTATATATGTTTGAACATTTTGCTAGCTATGCATTTGGATGCATTTGTTTTCCTATTCTTCACCTCTGTTTTTGTCCTATTTTCATCTTTGTTTTCCTCTCAATAACTGGCCTCCAATGTCATGAGATAAATGGATCTTAAGTGTTCAGTTCATCATCCAACATGGTGACCATAAGTTCTTCTCAGACTCATAGAATTAGTTTTACAGTTTTATTCATTTCTGTCTTTAGCAGGGAGCTAATAAAAATGTACTCAATTGTTTTTGAAAGTTGCTAACTTTGGCTGAATTGTATGCAGCATTATTATGTTGCCTTAACCATATAGGGGAATGTTTGCACAAATTTGTTACATTTACTTCACATATTTCTTACAGGTGGTACAATATAGCTTAGGGTTATCCTCTCCTTCTTTTCTGCTAATAAAGAAATCAGAAAACCCCTAGTAGGTTTAGGTCAGATAGCGTGATGGCCCAAAGTTATCCATTATGCTTCATAACCTACTGGAGATTTAAATTTAGGACTCTTTAACTCTAGTCTACCACTCTGATCTGTACATAGCAGAGCCTGGTGATTTAGAATTGTTCTTTCACAACTTTCCCACCAGTTTTTTCAAAGCTTCCTTGACATCCTTGTTTCTCAAGCTATATATGAGAGGGTTGGCTATGGGGGGCAGAATGGTATATAACAGAGAAAAGGTTTTATTTAGAACTTTCATTGTTTCCATTTTTGGTACTAAGTAAACTGTAATGATGGCACCATAGAAAATACAGACCACAATCAGGTGAGAAGAGCAGGTGGAAAAAGCCTTTTGCCGTCCAGTGGTGGATGGAATTTTCAGAATAGCAGAAATTATATATACATATGAAATCACTGTTAACAGAAAAGGGGGAAAGCTGAATATAAATGCCAGAGTCAGTGTGACAAATCTTAAAATTGTAGTGTGACTACAGGAGAGATTTATCAATGCAAATGCCTCACAATAAAAATGATCAATTTCATTGAGACCACAATAGTGTATTTCTAGCACCAGCATCAGATAGAGAGAGGTGAATACAATACCATTGATCCAAGAGCTAACAGCTAACTGGACACAACACTTACTGTTCATAAGGGTAGCATAATGAAGAGGCTTGCAAATAGCTAAGAAACGATCATAGGACATTATGGAGAGGAGATAACATTCTGAGCACATCAAGAAAGCATAGAAATAAAACTGTGCTATACATCCTTTCACAGAGATGCTCTTGTCCCCTGTCCACAAAATAGTAAGCATTTTGGGTAGGATGGCTGAGCTATATAAGATCTCCAGAAAAGACAAATTCCCCGAGAAATAGTACATGGGTGTATGAAGATGTTGATCAGTCATTATCAGAAGGATGTTGACAAAGTTGGCAGTCAGAGTCAAAATATAGATGGCTAGAAATATCAGAAATAGGAAGGTTTGCAGATGATGGATTTCCCCAAAAGCCATAAAAATAAACTCAATTACGTCAGTCTCATTCCTCTTCATTAATTTCATGGTGCCATTTGTATGTAAAAATGCCATATGTGCTGGGGGGGAAAGATACAGAGACGCTGATATAAAAATATAGATTTTTAGAAAATACTTGTTAAGTAGAGTCCTTGGAGTCAATATACCCTAATCAAGGAACTATTAACTCAGTCAATCAACCAAGCAGCAAACAACAGCCCAATCAAGGAACTACCAAGGAGAGAACAACACCCCTCACCAACACAAGCAGGACAAGCCATGGTATATAAACAGAGAGCAAGTCCCACTCCTTTTTTGCACTGAAGATGTTGCCTAGCCTGGCAATGAAATGTCTTGCTAACTTCCTCAGGTCAAACAACCCATTATACCCCTTCCCACAGCTTTATTTTTTTTCCTTTTCAACAAACTCAACATCCCATTGAATTGAGAAAATGTTGAACAAAGATTGTTGGGGTGGCATATTTTCTTTCATTAAGATTTTCTTATCCTTAAAGTAGATGACTGTAAACCTGCTTGCCAACTGCAGATTGATGTCATTTTATTTAGAAATCATAGTAAAATCTGTTGAACTTGCCATGGATTTTTTTCTCCTTGCTAAAGAAGTAAAATGCTAGAGGCTGGAATAAGAAAGCATTACAATGATGTAAATGAAGTAAAAGGTTTATTTATATTTGACTGCATTGATTCTAATTGACACAGAGATAATAGCTAAAACATGTATGCATTGTCACTTGTAATTGATAAACTTATTTTCAATCAAATCAATATTACCTTTAAAATTCAAACACCGATTTAAAAAATGCAGGCACATGCCATTTTTATGGTCACAACAACCCCATGCATAGAGGAATCACCAAATATTTGGTGAATAGTTTCCCATTTTCCTGTCTTCAGTCAATATTTACAGGGTTATTTTTTTTTCTAGAATTATATATTATAAAACATACAGTTTAATAATGCATTGTCATATTTTATTATATTAAAGATTCATTGACAATACATCTTGTATAATAAACAGCCATGCATTTTTTTAAAAAAAATTGATTAAGATAATATGAGAATACCTCTATTTTGGAGAACATATTAATTGAAGTATTTCTCAGCCCAGTCAATATAATCTGTGATATCCAACCTTTATTCATCTTCATGGATCACTTAGCATATTGCTATGCTTAACTGGCTTGGCTTATATTTAATGCCTGATGAAATCAAAGCATTATTTTTGTTGTGCTTATTTGATCTCAAGAAAACTTATAACATCTCAGGAGATACTGATAATTAAAAAAAAGGGAAAAGATGAGAAGAAGTTGAGCGATAACTAAATGCAGAATAACTGAAACAACTAAAATAGCCTGAACACATATTCAACAGAATATCTGGATGGGATAAGCACTCTCATTCGTTTGTATTTTGCAAAGCTAAATGTAAGGGTTTCAGGTATATATTGGTAGAGAAATCAGCTTACAGATCCAGATCCACAAGGGTCTTCCTGCCCTAAGAGACATACATATTGATTTGTACTAATTATACCTGGTTTCCATTTTGCCAAATAGGAAGATCCTAGTGAATGTTGAAGCCACTTAAGACAAACATTTGACTGGAGAATTTGGCCTGGAGAATAAAGAGTAGGAGTACAGGTTTGTTGAATGGCTAGAGGTTCTCTTTGTCCCTTGTGTTTTTCTACATTTTACTTAAAGCTTTTCTGGAGGTTTAGCCATGTTTAAATCCCAGGGAGTCTATGAACAGACATTTAAAAGAAATTCGAGGAGGTCCAAGACCAAATTGAACTTTTGCCCAAAGAAGTTGGAAGTATTGTCAAGATAGATAGAGGTTTGTGACCAGCCATGAATGGTGTGTTCTCCCTGAAGGATGAAATTCAGATCCACTGCTGGGAGATTCTCTCAGGATTAGGTGCTCTCTGTGACAGTTCAGCTGTGTTTTGATTAGGAGTGCCTTTTATCATGATTAACCAGATAAAACAAACTTTGTTTTACTTATTTTGAACTACTAATTATGTCCAGACTATATTAGTATAACCCATTCTATATGGGGCTGCCTTTAAAGACAATTCAGAAACTTCAGCTGGTACAGAAGATAGGTGGCACATAGAATCATAGAGTTGAAAGAGACCTCAAAAGTCATTTCTGTGGTTGATGCTATGACAGAGGAGCCAGTCTTGAGTTCCAGGAGCTAATTTATCCAGCTATCTTCCAAGCCGGATCTTTCTTAAATCCTATAGACTTAAAAAAAAAAAAAGCCTAACCAGGAGAGAGGGGGCTCTAAGGCCCTTCTGATGCATCCAATTAGAAAAAAAATAATAAATCACCAGATATGAGCAGATGAGAACAATTTTATTTTTGTCATTAAGAAACAACAATACAGATATTATTATTATTTTTATTTATTATTTATTCAATTTATTCCCCGCCCATCTCCCATACAAGGGACTCTGGGCGGGTCACAACAATCAAAGTTAAAAATGATACAATAAAAGTCTAAAAAATACAATATAAATAGATAAAATACAAGATGAAGGACGTAGGGAACGTAGCATAGATAGTGTTGCTACGGGGCTAGCCAACCCCAGGAGGCACTACCGCCTGTATTGTCCCAGGCCAGGTGGCAGATATGCAGACAGTTTCACACAGATATAGAAATAACTTTATGAAACACTATGCCAGTGAACTCAATAGGATGAATCTGCTGTTGTCCTGCAAAAAGGTCTGTTCTGAGCTTGCATTTTGTATGTAACACCCTGGACAGTCTCCTTAAAGATACAGTATATTTCAAAAACACAGCCCACAATTAAACAACCTAACTCTTCCCCCTCTCCAATTCACTTCTCCTATTCTCAGCTTCTTTAAACCTTGATCCTCCCTCAGTCTATATAATGGGTGATTTCCTACCTGGTAAATCTGCCAGCCCTCTCCTCATTGATTGCGCTGTCAGCCTCTCTTCCAGATTCCTTTCCATCTCCAAACTGCCCCTCTCCCCTTTTAGCTGCGGGGAGTGGAAATCAAAGCTGGGCAAAGGCTGCAAGGAGAAAAGTTCCTGCCTCTCCCTTCTTTCTTTTCTTTTTCCCCATCATGAAGATAAAAAGTTCATACAGTTTTTCTGTTGAGGCATGGGCATTCCTTTAAAAAATCCTATTTCTTGTTGTCCTTTTGGACCTTTAGCTTCTGTCCCTTGGTACTCCAAATGGGGATATTCTACTCTCACATGTACGCTCTGCCAAAAATGGACTCCACTGACTGCTGTGGAAGATTTCAGCCAAGGCTAACTCAAGATATATTCCTAAATTTTGTTGGCATTACTACTCAGAAATATGACTCATTATATTTATCAATACAAGAGTACTATTACTAGCAAATTACTATTATCTAACAAAAGTGTTGTCTAGATTGAAATCCTTGTAGTATCTATACTGCTAATAGTGGTATAGTATCTATACTACTAATACTTTGTAGCATTGACTCATTGTGGGGTTGCACTCCCCCAGACAGAACTGGTGTGCAACTTGGGGGTCATCCTGGACTAATAACTCCTGCTCAAGGAGCAGGTGGCAGCTGTGGCAGGGACGGGGCTTTCTACAGATTAATGTTGTGCACCAATTGCACCCATTCTTAGACCAAGAGGCCTTGCTCAGTCACTCATGGTTGAATTTTATTTATCAAAGTTTATCACCGCCCATCTCCCCCCAAGGAGGATTACTGCAACACACTCTACATGGGGCTGCCCTTGAAGACCAACCAGAAATTACAACTGGTGCAGAATACGGCACACAGAGTTCTGGATACCCCAGGTTTTGCCCATGTTATGCCACTGTTGTGTGAGCAGCACTGGCTTCAAGTTTCTTTCCAGGTGCGAATCCAGATTCTGGTTATCAAGTTTAAAGCCCTCAATGGCACAGGGCCAGGATATTTGCAGGACTGCCTCTCTCTGTAGTTAGCTCCCCGTTCCACTAGGACTTATTGAGTGGGCAAGCTCCAGGGCCCTTCCCTCAAATGTTGCCATCTAATAGGACCTGGGCAGCATGCCTCCTTGGTAGCTGTCCCTGCCCTTTAGAACTCCCTTCCCTCTGAGATCCAGAAGGCCCCTACCTTCTAGCCTTCCAAAAAGCTTTGAAAACCTGGCTTTTCCCACAAACATTGGGGCAGCGTGAGGCTGGAGGCCAGAAAGGTTATTTATGGATGTGGGGGGATTTGTTGTGGTTTGGAGTGCTGGGAGTTTCTGTGTTGGCTTTTATGTTTGTTTGTTTGTTTTACTGTTTTTATTGCTTTTATTGTTATCTGTGAGCTCCCCAGGGTTATATTGCAGAAGATGGGTGGTGATATAAATCAAATAAATAAATAAAACCAAATTACATAGACAGGTTGCATGTTCTCTGCTGAGATCTTCAAGAAGATCTTCGCTGGGATGCTGTAGCTACAAATCCTCTGCATTGATCGAAGTTTGAACTCTGCAATCTACTAAGCTATATCAAACCCCTGCAACCATTTTCAGGCTAGGGATTTGGGTGGTATATCATAGAGTATACTCTAAAATGAAGGGAAGGGAAAAAAAGTGAACTCGAAATAATTTAAATTAAATCACCTCAATAAAAGCACTCCATAGGCTTGATCAACTACCACTTAAGTCAAATCAACAATCACACTTTTGTAGCAAGCTCATGTTAAATTAATATGGAAGCTGTAAGAGACTGTCAGGTTTTGGATGTCTGATTTACACATTGTCCTTCCCACATCTTTCCCACAACCTTTCTCAGAGCATCTTTGACATCCCTATTTCTCAGGCTGTATATGAGGGGATTGAGTAAAGGGGGCAGGACCGTATACAAGAGAGAAAAGATCTTATTGAAATCTCTCACTGCCTCAGTCTTTGGTATGAGATATACAATAACAATGGCACCATAGAAAATAGAGACCACTATCAGGTGAGAAGAGCAAGTAGAAAAAGCTTTTTGTCTCCCCGTGGTAGATGGGATTTTCAGGATGGCAACAATAATGTAGATATAGGAGACCAAAGTTGAAACAAAAGGAGGGAAAGTGATGATAAATGCCACAGTGAAAGTCACAAGTTTCACCAGAAATGTGCCACTGCAGGAGAGTTTTAGCAAAGGGAGAGCCTCGCAAAAGAAATGATCAATTTCATTTTGTCCACAGAACCGCAGTTGTAACATCAAGCCCAAATACAGAGAGATGACTACAGTACTATTGAGCCATGAGCCCCCTGCTAACTGTATGCAGACCTTGCTATTCATAAGAGTTGGATAATGTAAAGGCTTGCAAATTGCTAAGAAACGGTCATAAGACATTACTGAGAGGAGATAACATTCTGTACAAACCAGCAATGATCCAAAATAAAACTGTGTGATGCATCCTTTTACAGAGATGGTTTTGTCTCCAGTCATGAGAGCAGCTAGCATCCTGGGAAGAATGGTTGAACTGTACATCATCTCCAAGCAGGCTAAATTTCCCAAGAAGAAGTACATTGGGGTGTGCAGGCATTGATCAATAATAATTAGAAGAATAGTGAGGAAATTGGCCACCATAGTTGAAATGAAGACCACTAAAAACACAAGGAACAGGACAATCTGCAGATGATGGTGCTCCCCAAATCCCAGAAGTATAAACTCAGTAATGTCAGTTTGATTCCTCTGCAGTGCATTCATTGTACCATTTATAAAAAGTACAGAGAGAATATTTGAAAGAGCCGCTATAATATTGCACACATTTCCCAGAAAATGTATTAATGATATATATGTGTCACTGTCATGAAAGAGGCAAGGTTGCTGGCATTTAGAATTATGGTGTAGATCTCTAGAAATATTTGGAACAGAAATATACGCAGATGAAACCTCCAAAATCCCAAACTGAAAAACTGTAATTATATTTTGTGTCCTGTGCATTACCTTCCTCATAATATATATTTGAAGTTATGACTCCTGAAAAACAATTTCAAAATGAAGCATATAAATTCTGCCATGCATATACAATTTCATATAGAATCTATGATTTTAGATCAAATGAATCTTTTCAGTGCAATTTTCTCAAAACTGGGAGCATCCAGATGTGTAAATATTAAGTCCTATAATCCTCGGCTGGCATGGAGAACAGCTTGATAGGTATCTAAGTGTGTTCAAGTCTGTTGGGAAAAGCTGATTTAACTTAATATAAAAAAACTTTTTATTTTAAAATCTCTGAGAAAGAATTGCATATTTAATAAAATACTTTTTTTCAGTCTCACATACTGTGTTTTCACAATTAACTTGTTGCAAATAAATTTGAATAAAGTACGCATATAAAAACCCACTTTCTTTTAACGCGGGGAATTGATATAGCTATGCACCACAAAGCATGACCAATTTAAATTAAAGCATTCAGCTAACATTCAAATCATGAGTTGAATC
The DNA here is from genome assembly GCA_023362775.1 of Charina bottae. Lineage (NCBI taxonomy): Eukaryota > Metazoa > Chordata > Lepidosauria > Squamata > Charinaidae > Charina > Charina bottae. Next base: position 33,770,128 of record JALMGJ010000011.1, read on the forward strand.
CGGATGTGAATCCATATCTATTAATCCAGAAGCTGGAACTGGATTAATAAATGTAGACTTTTCCACTCTCTCTTTCAGCCCCTATCCCCACCCCCACCCACAATGTATAGAAATCTAAAAGGCTTTAGATTTAGATGTAGGGATAACTTTCTCTTCCCCTTCAGCTATCAGAATTTTAGTCTGTTCTAGATTTCCCTTTGGCTTTTTTTCAACCCCATTCCTTCATTAGGAACACTGAAATTCTTATCAATATTATATTACACATCAGTAAAATAGGATATTTTCCAGTGCCAGCTCTGTTGATAGATAGCTTCTTTCACGGCTAAAGGTGTGTTGAAGAAAGTAAAACCTAGCAAATTACTATTTAGACTTACCAATCATCAGACTTGCATACTCGTTTCACTTATGTATTCTAAAGATTTAACACATTCAAAATAGAGTAAGGCAGAAGTGGTATGCACATACACATAAATTAATGATTTACCTCTTTTATCCTGCTGGCTTGTATAATCTCACAGCTATGCTTTAAAAAAATGCATTTCAGATCCCTTTAATAAAAGTTGACCCCTAAGAGGATAGAAACAGTAGTTACTACTTAGATTGAAAACATAAATTGTGTGTGTGTGTGGGGGGGGGAGATTAAGATGATAATTACTCGATAGAAAGAAGGGCAGAATATATAATTGTATGTTTTCTTTCTTTCTTTTTTCTTTTTTTCTTTACTTTCTTTTTCTCTTTATCTCTCTTTATCTTACTTTCTATCTTTTTTGGGTTTTTTGTATACTTTTACTATGGGGAGTCTTTGGTGCTCTCTGAGCCTTGTTGTTTTCATGCAGACGTTTCATTGCCAGGCTAGGCAACATCTTCAGTGTGAAAAGGGAGTGGAACTTGCTGTCTGTTTATATACCCTGGCTTGTCCTGCCTGTGTTGCTGGGGGTCTTGTACTCTCCTTGGTAGTTCCTTGATTGGGCTGTTGTGTGCTGTTTGGGTGATTGACTGAGTTAATAGTTCCTTGATTAAGGTCTATTGTGTTGTTTGATTGCTCCTCTGCTGCTAATCTTGCTGTTAATCTATGCATATCTTATTGATTGCTGGCCCAGGGGTGTTCTGGTCTTCTGGCTATTCTATTGTCTCTTATGAATGGTATGTAAATGTTGTTAACCTCTATGTGTCTGTTGATGGCTGCTTTGTCTGAGTGCCAAGCTTCTAGGAATTCTCTAGCATTTTTGGATTTGGCCTGGTCTAATATGCTCACAGTTTCCCAGTTGAAAGTATGGTTAAGTCTGTCCATGTGTTGTGAGATTAAGGAGTTTTCATCATGTCTTCTGACTGCTAGTTGGTGTTCGTGGATGCATTCTGCTAGTCTTCTGCCAGTCTGTCCTACATAGTGGCTGTTACAGTCCCTAAAGAGAAAAGATGAGAAGAAGTTGAGCGATAACTAAATGCAGAATAACTGAAACAACTAAAATAGCCTGAACACATATTCAACAGAATATCTGGATGGGATAAGCACTCTCATTCGTTTGTATTTTGCAAAGCTAAATGTAAGGGTTTCAGGTATATATTGGTAGAGAAATCAGCTTACAGATCCAGATCCACAAGGGTCTTCCTGCCCTAAGAGACATACATATTGATTTGTACTAATTATACCTGGTTTCCATTTTGCCAAATAGGAAGATCCTAGTGAATGTTGAAGCCACTTAAGACAAACATTTGACTGGAGAATTTGGCCTGGAGAATAAAGAGTAGGAGTACAGGTTTGTTGAATGGCTAGAGGTTCTCTTTGTCCCTTGTGTTTTTCTACATTTTACTTAAAGCTTTTCTGGAGGTTTAGCCATGTTTAAATCCCAGGGAGTCTATGAACAGACATTTAAAAGAAATTCGAGGAGGTCCAAGACCAAATTGAACTTTTGCCCAAAGAAGTTGGAAGTATTGTCAAGATAGATAGAGGTTTGTGACCAGCCATGAATGGTGTGTTCTCCCTGAAGGATGAAATTCAGATCCACTGCTGGGAGATTCTCTCAGGATTAGGTGCTCTCTGTGACAGTTCAGCTGTGTTTTGATTAGGAGTGCCTTTTATCATGATTAACCAGATAAAACAAACTTTGTTTTACTTATTTTGAACTACTAATTATGTCCAGACTATATTAGTATAACCCATTCTATATGGGGCTGCCTTTAAAGACAATTCAGAAACTTCAGCTGGTACAGAAGATAGGTGGCACATAGAATCATAGAGTTGAAAGAGACCTCAAAAGTCATTTCTGTGGTTGATGCTATGACAGAGGAGCCAGTCTTGAGTTCCAGGAGCTAATTTATCCAGCTATCTTCCAAGCCGGATCTTTCTTAAATCCTATAGACTTAAAAAAAAAAAAAGCCTAACCAGGAGAGAGGGGGCTCTAAGGCCCTTCTGATGCATCCAATTAGAAAAAAAATAATAAATCACCAGATATGAGCAGATGAGAACAATTTTATTTTTGTCATTAAGAAACAACAATACAGATATTATTATTATTTTTATTTATTATTTATTCAATTTATTCCCCGCCCATCTCCCATACAAGGGACTCTGGGCGGGTCACAACAATCAAAGTTAAAAATGATACAATAAAAGTCTAAAAAATACAATATAAATAGATAAAATACAAGATGAAGGACGTAGGGAACGTAGCATAGATAGTGTTGCTACGGGGCTAGCCAACCCCAGGAGGCACTACCGCCTGTATTGTCCCAGGCCAGGTGGCAGATATGCAGACAGTTTCACACAGATATAGAAATAACTTTATGAAACACTATGCCAGTGAACTCAATAGGATGAATCTGCTGTTGTCCTGCAAAAAGGTCTGTTCTGAGCTTGCATTTTGTATGTAACACCCTGGACAGTCTCCTTAAAGATACAGTATATTTCAAAAACACAGCCCACAATTAAACAACCTAACTCTTCCCCCTCTCCAATTCACTTCTCCTATTCTCAGCTTCTTTAAACCTTGATCCTCCCTCAGTCTATATAATGGGTGATTTCCTACCTGGTAAATCTGCCAGCCCTCTCCTCATTGATTGCGCTGTCAGCCTCTCTTCCAGATTCCTTTCCATCTCCAAACTGCCCCTCTCCCCTTTTAGCTGCGGGGAGTGGAAATCAAAGCTGGGCAAAGGCTGCAAGGAGAAAAGTTCCTGCCTCTCCCTTCTTTCTTTTCTTTTTCCCCATCATGAAGATAAAAAGTTCATACAGTTTTTCTGTTGAGGCATGGGCATTCCTTTAAAAAATCCTATTTCTTGTTGTCCTTTTGGACCTTTAGCTTCTGTCCCTTGGTACTCCAAATGGGGATATTCTACTCTCACATGTACGCTCTGCCAAAAATGGACTCCACTGACTGCTGTGGAAGATTTCAGCCAAGGCTAACTCAAGATATATTCCTAAATTTTGTTGGCATTACTACTCAGAAATATGACTCATTATATTTATCAATACAAGAGTACTATTACTAGCAAATTACTATTATCTAACAAAAGTGTTGTCTAGATTGAAATCCTTGTAGTATCTATACTGCTAATAGTGGTATAGTATCTATACTACTAATACTTTGTAGCATTGACTCATTGTGGGGTTGCACTCCCCCAGACAGAACTGGTGTGCAACTTGGGGGTCATCCTGGACTAATAACTCCTGCTCAAGGAGCAGGTGGCAGCTGTGGCAGGGACGGGGCTTTCTACAGATTAATGTTGTGCACCAATTGCACCCATTCTTAGACCAAGAGGCCTTGCTCAGTCACTCATGGTTGAATTTTATTTATCAAAGTTTATCACCGCCCATCTCCCCCCAAGGAGGATTACTGCAACACACTCTACATGGGGCTGCCCTTGAAGACCAACCAGAAATTACAACTGGTGCAGAATACGGCACACAGAGTTCTGGATACCCCAGGTTTTGCCCATGTTATGCCACTGTTGTGTGAGCAGCACTGGCTTCAAGTTTCTTTCCAGGTGCGAATCCAGATTCTGGTTATCAAGTTTAAAGCCCTCAATGGCACAGGGCCAGGATATTTGCAGGACTGCCTCTCTCTGTAGTTAGCTCCCCGTTCCACTAGGACTTATTGAGTGGGCAAGCTCCAGGGCCCTTCCCTCAAATGTTGCCATCTAATAGGACCTGGGCAGCATGCCTCCTTGGTAGCTGTCCCTGCCCTTTAGAACTCCCTTCCCTCTGAGATCCAGAAGGCCCCTACCTTCTAGCCTTCCAAAAAGCTTTGAAAACCTGGCTTTTCCCACAAACATTGGGGCAGCGTGAGGCTGGAGGCCAGAAAGGTTATTTATGGATGTGGGGGGATTTGTTGTGGTTTGGAGTGCTGGGAGTTTCTGTGTTGGCTTTTATGTTTGTTTGTTTGTTTTACTGTTTTTATTGCTTTTATTGTTATCTGTGAGCTCCCCAGGGTTATATTGCAGAAGATGGGTGGTGATATAAATCAAATAAATAAATAAAACCAAATTACATAGACAGGTTGCATGTTCTCTGCTGAGATCTTCAAGAAGATCTTCGCTGGGATGCTGTAGCTACAAATCCTCTGCATTGATCGAAGTTTGAACTCTGCAATCTACTAAGCTATATCAAACCCCTGCAACCATTTTCAGGCTAGGGATTTGGGTGGTATATCATAGAGTATACTCTAAAATGAAGGGAAGGGAAAAAAAGTGAACTCGAAATAATTTAAATTAAATCACCTCAATAAAAGCACTCCATAGGCTTGATCAACTACCACTTAAGTCAAATCAACAATCACACTTTTGTAGCAAGCTCATGTTAAATTAATATGGAAGCTGTAAGAGACTGTCAGGTTTTGGATGTCTGATTTACACATTGTCCTTCCCACATCTTTCCCACAACCTTTCTCAGAGCATCTTTGACATCCCTATTTCTCAGGCTGTATATGAGGGGATTGAGTAAAGGGGGCAGGACCGTATACAAGAGAGAAAAGATCTTATTGAAATCTCTCACTGCCTCAGTCTTTGGTATGAGATATACAATAACAATGGCACCATAGAAAATAGAGACCACTATCAGGTGAGAAGAGCAAGTAGAAAAAGCTTTTTGTCTCCCCGTGGTAGATGGGATTTTCAGGATGGCAACAATAATGTAGATATAGGAGACCAAAGTTGAAACAAAAGGAGGGAAAGTGATGATAAATGCCACAGTGAAAGTCACAAGTTTCACCAGAAATGTGCCACTGCAGGAGAGTTTTAGCAAAGGGAGAGCCTCGCAAAAGAAATGATCAATTTCATTTTGTCCACAGAACCGCAGTTGTAACATCAAGCCCAAATACAGAGAGATGACTACAGTACTATTGAGCCATGAGCCCCCTGCTAACTGTATGCAGACCTTGCTATTCATAAGAGTTGGATAATGTAAAGGCTTGCAAATTGCTAAGAAACGGTCATAAGACATTACTGAGAGGAGATAACATTCTGTACAAACCAGCAATGATCCAAAATAAAACTGTGTGATGCATCCTTTTACAGAGATGGTTTTGTCTCCAGTCATGAGAGCAGCTAGCATCCTGGGAAGAATGGTTGAACTGTACATCATCTCCAAGCAGGCTAAATTTCCCAAGAAGAAGTACATTGGGGTGTGCAGGCATTGATCAATAATAATTAGAAGAATAGTGAGGAAATTGGCCACCATAGTTGAAATGAAGACCACTAAAAACACAAGGAACAGGACAATCTGCAGATGATGGTGCTCCCCAAATCCCAGAAGTATAAACTCAGTAATGTCAGTTTGATTCCTCTGCAGTGCATTCATTGTACCATTTATAAAAAGTACAGAGAGAATATTTGAAAGAGCCGCTATAATATTGCACACATTTCCCAGAAAATGTATTAATGATATATATGTGTCACTGTCATGAAAGAGGCAAGGTTGCTGGCATTTAGAATTATGGTGTAGATCTCTAGAAATATTTGGAACAGAAATATACGCAGATGAAACCTCCAAAATCCCAAACTGAAAAACTGTAATTATATTTTGTGTCCTGTGCATTACCTTCCTCATAATATATATTTGAAGTTATGACTCCTGAAAAACAATTTCAAAATGAAGCATATAAATTCTGCCATGCATATACAATTTCATATAGAATCTATGATTTTAGATCAAATGAATCTTTTCAGTGCAATTTTCTCAAAACTGGGAGCATCCAGATGTGTAAATATTAAGTCCTATAATCCTCGGCTGGCATGGAGAACAGCTTGATAGGTATCTAAGTGTGTTCAAGTCTGTTGGGAAAAGCTGATTTAACTTAATATAAAAAAACTTTTTATTTTAAAATCTCTGAGAAAGAATTGCATATTTAATAAAATACTTTTTTTCAGTCTCACATACTGTGTTTTCACAATTAACTTGTTGCAAATAAATTTGAATAAAGTACGCATATAAAAACCCACTTTCTTTTAACGCGGGGAATTGATATAGCTATGCACCACAAAGCATGACCAATTTAAATTAAAGCATTCAGCTAACATTCAAATCATGAGTTGAATCCGGATGTGAATCCATATCTATTAATCCAGAAGCTGGAACTGGATTAATAAATGTAGACTTTTCCACTCTCTCTTTCAGCCCCTATCCCCACCCCCACCCACAATGTATAGAAATCTAAAAGGCTTTAGATTTAGATGTAGGGATAACTTTCTCTTCCCCTTCAGCTATCAGAATTTTAGTCTGTTCTAGATTTCCCTTTGGCTTTTTTTCAACCCCATTCCTTCATTAGGAACACTGAAATTCTTATCAATATTATATTACACATCAGTAAAATAGGATATTTTCCAGTGCCAGCTCTGTTGATAGATAGCTTCTTTCACGGCTAAAGGTGTGTTGAGGAAAGTAAAACCTAGCAAATTACTATTTAGACTTACCAATCATCAGACTTGCATACTCGTTTCACTTATGTATTCTAAAGATTTAACACATTCAAAATAGAGTAAGGCAGAAGTGGTATGCACATACACATAAATTAATGATTTACCTCTTTTATCCTGCTGGCTTGTATAATCTCACAGCTATGCTTTAAAAAAATGCATTTCAGATCCCTTTAATAAAAGTTGACCCCTAAGAGGATAGAAACAGTAGTTACTACTTAGATTGAAAACATAAATTGTGTGTGTGTGTGGGGGGGGGAGATTAAGATGATAATTACTCGATAGAAAGAAGGGCAGAATATATAATTGTATGTTTTCTTTCTTTCTTTTTTCTTTTTTTCTTTACTTTCTTTTTCTCTTTATCTCTCTTTATCTTACTTTCTATCTTTTTTGGGTTTTTTGTATACTTTTACTATGGGGAGTCTTTGGTGCTCTCTGAGCCTTGTTGTTTTCATGCAGACGTTTCATTGCCAGGCTAGGCAACATCTTCAGTGTGAAAAGGGAGTGGAACTTGCTGTCTGTTTATATACCCTGGCTTGTCCTGCCTGTGTTGCTGGGGGTCTTGTACTCTCCTTGGTAGTTCCTTGATTGGGCTGTTGTGTGCTGTTTGGGTGATTGACTGAGTTAATAGTTCCTTGATTAAGGTCTATTGTGTTGTTTGATTGCTCCTCTGCTGCTAATCTTGCTGTTAATCTATGCATATCTTATTGATTGCTGGCCCAGGGGTGTTCTGGTCTTCTGGCTATTCTATTGTCTCTTATGAATGGTATGTAAATGTTGTTAACCTCTATGTGTCTGTTGATGGCTGCTTTGTCTGAGTGCCAAGCTTCTAGGAATTCTCTAGCATTTTTGGATTTGGCCTGGTCTAATATGCTCACAGTTTCCCAGTTGAAAGTATGGTTAAGTCTGTCCATGTGTTGTGAGATTAAGGAGTTTTCATCATGTCTTCTGACTGCTAGTTGGTGTTCGTGGATGCATTCTGCTAGTCTTCTGCCAGTCTGTCCTACATAGTGGCTGTTACAGTCCCACTATGTAGGACAGACTGGCAGAAGACTAGCAGAACGCATCCATGAACACCAACTAGCAGTCAGAAGACATGATGAAAACTCCTTAATCTCACAACACATGGACAGACTTAACCATACTTTCAACTGGGAAACTGTGAGCATATTAGACCAGGCCAAATCCAAAAATGCTAGAGTATTCCTAGAAGCTTGGCACTCAGACAAAGCAGCCATCAACAGACACATAGAGGTTAACAACATTTACATACCATTCATAAGAGACAATAGAATAGCCAGAAGACCAGAACACCCCTGGGCCAGCAATCAACAACAAGATATGCATAGATTAACAGCAAGATTAGCAGCAGAGGAGCAATCAAACAACACAATAGACCTTAATCAAGGAACTATTAACTCAGTCAATCACCCAAACAGCACACAACAGCCCAATCAAGGAACTACCAAGGAGAGTACAAGACCCCCACCAACACAGGCAGGACAAGCCAGGGTATATAAACAGACAGCAAGTTCCACTCCCTTTTCACACTGAAGATGTTGCCTAGCCTGGCAATGAAACGTCTGCATGAAAACAACAAGGCTCAGAGAGCACCAAAGACTCCCCAGTTCAACCCTGAGCTACAAATATTCTCTTTGATTGGTACTTTTACTATGTTGAAAATTCAATATATATATATATATACATATACATATACATATACATATACATATACATATACATATACATATACATATATATATATATATATATACATACATACATACAGTGGGGCAAAAAAGTATTTAGTCAGCCACCAATTGTGCAAGTTCTCCCACTTAAAAAGATGAGAGAGGCCTGTAATTGACATCATAGGTAGACCTCAACTATGAGAGACAAAATGAGAAAACAAATCCAGACAATCACATTGTCTGATTCGGAAAGAATTTATTTGCAAATTATGGTGGAAAATAAGTATTTGGTCAATATCAAAAGTTCATCTCAATACTTTGTTATATATCCTTTGTTGGCAATGACAGAGGTCAAACGTTTTCTGTATGTCTTCACAAGGTTGGCACACACTGTTGCTGGTATGTTGGCCCATTCCTCCATGCAGATCTCCTCTAGAGCAGTGATGTTTTGGTGCTGTCGCTGGGCAACACGGACTTTCAACTCCCTCCAAAGGTTTTCTATGGGGTTGAGATCTGGAGACTGGCTAGGCCACTCCAGGACCTTGAAATGCTTCTTACGAAGCCACTCCTTCATTGCCCGGGCGGTGTGTTTGGGATCATTGTCATGCTGAAAGACCCAGCCACGTTTCATCTTCAATGCCCTTGCTGATGGAAGGAGGTTTGAACTCAAAATCTCACGATACATGGCCCCATTCATTCTTTCCTGTACACGGAACAGTCGTCCTGGTCCCTTTGCAGAGAAACAGCCCCAAAGCATGATGTTGCCACCCCCATGCTTCACAGTAGGTATGGTGTTCTTTGGATGCAACTCAGCATTCTCTCTCCTCCAAACACGACGAGTTGTGTTTCTACCAAACAGTTCTACTTTGGTTTCATCTGACATTCTCCCAATCCTCTTCTGGATCATCCAAATGCTCTCTAGCAAACTTCAGACGGGCCCGGACATGTACTGGCTTAAGCAGGGGGACACGTCTGGCACTGCAGGATCTGAGTCCCTGGCGGCGTAGTGTGTTACTGATGGTAGCCTTTGTTATGTTGGTCCCAGCTCTCTGCAGGTCATTCACTAGGTCCCCCCGTGTGGTTCTGGGATTTTTGCTCACCGTTCTTGTGATCATTTTGACCCCGCTGGGTGAGATCTTGCGTGGAGCCCCAGATCGAGGGAGATTATCAGTGGTCTTGTATGTCTTCCATTTTCTAATTATTGCTCCCACAGTTGATTTCTTCACACCAAGCTGCTTGCCTATTGCAGATTCAGTCTTCCCAGCCTGGTGCAGGTCTACAATTTTGTTTCTGGTGTCCTTCGACAGCTCTTTGGTCTTCACCATAGTGGAGTTTGGAGTGTGACTGTTTGAGGTTGTGGACAGGTGTTTTTTATACTGATAACAAGTTCAAACAGGTGCCATTACTACAGGTAATGAGTGGAGGACAGAGGAGCCTATTAAAGAAGAAGTTACAGGTCTGTGAGAGCCAGAAATCTTGCTTGTTTGTAGGTGACCAAATACTTATTTTCCACCATAATTTGCAAATAAATTCTTTCCGAATCAGACAATGTGATTGTCTGGATTTGTTTTCTCATTTTGTCTCTCATAGTTGAGGTCTACCTATGATGTCAATTACAGGCCTCTCTCATCTTTTTAAGTGGGAGAACTTGCACAATTGGTGGCTGACTAAATACTTTTTTGCCCCACTGTACATACATACATACATACACTGCCAAGAGTAAGCAATGAAAATACAGTAGCCATAATCATCCACAAAAAATGTTGTAAAAATTAGCTTTAATTATATTACATTAATGGGTAAGATATAAGGAATATAAAACATCTATACACCAAACAGCAAATGTGCAACGAAGATACATTTGAGCAGTTTCCCCTGATTCAAGAATGGATAATTTTGAATTATGTTTGGTCGTGAAATAAACTGTATTACTTTCAGTAATTAAAATTTATCTCATACTACATGCATGCTAATAAATATCTTAAGCAATACAATAAATGATATGTTTCTCTTTTTACAATCATGAGTAATCTTTGTTTATGCTAGAGATGAAGTAAGCAGAATTAGCCTCAACAAGTTCCCTGGGTCCTGACTACATTTCAGTCTTTCATGAGGAAGAAATCTAGGGACAAATAAAGAAATAAATAATAAATCTGACTAATTTACTTGGATGTACAAATCAAGTCAGAACAAACACTATGACATGGGCTGTAGCTTTCGGCTGTTTACAGCTAAATCAAAACCATAATCATAACCAGCAAGCTTAATGAAAGGATAGATTCACTTACTACATCTTATACACCCAACAATAATTCAACTTCTGTTCTTCTTAGCTTGTATGAGATCAGAGGTTTTATTAAAAAAATCTCCCTTTGGATGTTATCAGAAAAACAATGTCTCAGGAGATTTTGAGTAATGACTGAAGTGGGAATATTCAACTCTGTTGATAGTTGCAACAGCATCAAAATTACAACTGAAGTAATAGGAAATATTGTGGTAATTGCAGAAATCCTTAGTCAAGATATTTTGTTATTAGTCTATTCTATTATTAGATTATTGGTTGGAAACAATAGGGGAGAAATTGCCTTCCTACTCTTCATATGGGGTTTCTGGAGAGTTCTCATTACAAAATTAGGATGCCAGAGTAGATGTATCACTACAGTACTTTGATTTATGCAGTCTTTTCTCATTTTCATGTTACTAAGATAGATCTAATACCACTGTTCAGAAAGGCAAAAATATACAGTAAATGGAGTTCATAATGGTCTCAGGGCTCTTTGTCATGATCAAATCGTCTCCTGCTTCAAATGAAATTGCCACTCAGGAACCCTGCTAGGTGTATGGAACAGTTCAGATGGTCTCTTTATAGCAGAGCGTCCTGCAGACAGAGAACTGGGGAACTGACTAGCAAGGGATCCAGTTTGGTCTAGTGGTTAAGGCAACGGGCTAGAAACCAGGATACTGAGTTCTAGTCCCGCCTTTGGCATGAAAGCCAGCTGGGTGACTTTGGGCCAGTCACTCACTCTCAGCCTAACTCAGCTCACAGGGTTGCTATTGTGGGGAAAATAGGAGGAGGAAGGAGTATTTGATATGTTTGCCGCCTTGAGTTATTTATAAAAATAATAAAGTCAGGAAAGTAAATAAATAAATAAATAAATAATAGAAAGTAAACCCTGAACTCTCTAAAGGCATAAAGAACCTGCTGAAGGTTATTCTCTCCAGTCCCTTGAACTTTCAAGGACAGGGTTTGAAAATAATAAAAAGTAATGTTCAGAATATCTATCTATCATCTATCTATCTATCTATCTATCTATCTATCTATCTATCTATCTATCTATCTTCTATCTAATAAATTTTCATACTGCCAATTTCATTTGACTCATGGATGCTTAGACCTGTTAAATCATTCATAGTACATTTAGTAGTGTAAAACAATAAAGTTTCCAAAGTATGAATAAAATATTTTTTAAAATACATGGCAAACAAACATTAAAATGTCCATGGTAAATGTCAAACATTAAAACATCCATACTACAAAATAACAACCATAATAATATCCAGTAAATAAACCCACATGCAGCTCTCAACTGAGAAAGGTTGTACATTTCTCCTTCCTACCAAGACAAGTAATGTTGAGAGGGAAATTACTTTGTATAGACTCATTTCCATAAGCATTCATTTATTTTCTGTTCATGTATCTATAAAAGGAAATAAACTACCTAGACTTCAATCTCCAATTCACAAATAGATTTTGCATAATATTTGCCACCACCTTTTTCATGGCTTCTTTGACATCTTTGTTTCTCAGGCTATATATGAGGGGGTTAGCTATAGGTGGAAGAACTGTGTAAAGGACAGAAGCTAGTTTATTGAGGTTTATGGTTTCAGTTTTGGGTATCAGATATACAATTATTAATGCCCCATAGAAAATAGAGACAACAATCAGATGAGAAGAACATGTAGCAAAAGTCCTTTGTCTCCCAGTAGTGGTTGGAATTTTCAGGATAGTAATAATAATATATGCATATGATGTCAGTGTCAAAAGAAAAGGGGGAAAAGTAAAGATGAATGAAATTATTATTGTGACATTTTTCACAAGGCTGATGTGATTGCAGGAAAGTTTAACAAGTGGGAGAGAATCACAATAGAAATGATCAATTTCATGTGGACCACAGAATTGTATTTTTAAGACCATACCTAGAAATATAGATGTAAACACCATGCTATTCAACCAAGAGGCAAGAACTAATTGAATACAAAGTCTCATATTCATAAATGTTGTATAATGAAGAGGTTTGCAGACAGCTAAATATCTATCATATGACATCACAGAGAGGAGATAGCACTCTGTACTAATCAGGAATGCAAAGAAATATAGCTGTGTAATGCATCCTGAAACAGAGACTGTCTTGTCTCCTGTCAGAAGGCTAGCTAGAATCCTGGGCAGGATGGTTGAGCTGTAGAAAGTCTCCAAGCAGGACAGATTTCCCAAGAAGAAGTACATTGGGGTATGCAGACGTTGATCATTCACTATCAGAAGAATAGTGATAATGTTGGCAGCCATGGTCATAATATATATTACCAGAAAAATTAGAAAGAGAAAGATCTGCAGATGATGGAGTTCTCCAAATCCAAGAAGAATAAATTCTGTGATTTCAGTTTGATTTCTCCACATTATGTTCCTTATAAGTCAATGTTGGCTCCTGAAATAATTTTTAAACATGAAATTCCTAAGTGATTTTATATAGTGCTTATATTTCTAGAGGTATCTGTCAAAGTTTTGTTCTAATTAAAAAAAAAAGAACTGGTGCATAAAACGTTATTTGCAACTTTCCTTTCAGAATGGGACATGAGACACTTAGCTGACAATTTCCTACTGTTTCCCAGATAACATGAGAGATGAAACTTTGGAAACAGCCTGGAAACAGCATGCTATCAATAAGCATACAGGAAATCTATTTCACAGAAATGAAATTCAGTTAGAAATTAAAATATACTTTAAATGATTTCAAAGACAGAATCCAATTACTTTTATGCTGCTTTGAAATGATTTCAAATAAATATATAAATAACTTTCATAAGAACTAATAGGAAAATATTAAATAAATAAAATAAATACATTTCAGGATATTGGAGACAAAAAGAACAAAAGAAGACTCTGGTTTTCTCATAGTGTAGCTTCTTTTTCAAAATGCAATTAGCAGGCTCATTAAATTATGAACATACTTAATTTTTTCATAGGATGATCATATAATGGCCCAATGCTGCCGGTTTTCCCCCTTCCTCTTCACAATCTTCAGTATATTTTTACCTCCCACCATGAAGTTTATCTCAGCACCAAAACATCATATCTCACCTACATGAAGAAACACAGGGCATTGTTGAACAGAAATGCAACAGAAATGTCTGCATTCATGGGCATGGTATTTGCAAACAGGAGGGCATTAGATCTAAATAAGATGACCAAAATGTGAAATTAGGGATGATGCTAAAAATGTCATTGGCAACTACATCACTTAAAATAGGTATAAATGTAAGGCCAGTTACCCATGTGATGAAGTTTATGATGAGCAGAAAAATAAAGTTCCATCATTTATTGGCCTTGATCCTGGCAAATAAATTCATCTTTCTTGCCTGGTATTTCCCTCAGCATGGAAGTCTCCATTGGCATCAATGGAGATACAGTATATCTTTGGAGTAAATATTGGCGCTGATGGAAGATATTTGTCAAAACCATGGCAAAAGAGGGAAGGGTATATTCTGCCCCATCTGCAAAATTGTTCCATGGCATTATTATTACTATTACTATTACTACTACTATTATTTTACTATGTCACATTCTAGGAGAACATTATAGAGTCTAATAGATTCCCATGGGAGAATGAAATACCTTACTTCTTCAATGTATTCATTTTAGGAAATAAATTACATACAATTTTCATAATGATTTGATTTCCGATGTCTATTTTTAGTATTTTCCTTCTGCAAAAATATTGCATACACCTGACCATCATTACATGGATTTATATTCAGTTCATCTGAGCATAACCACTTTAAATCTGCACTCACATGAAAGATTTTAAAGTACTTTTCAATAATTAAACATTCTTGGTAAAGCATTTAAAAATAATAGATGATGTATAGCTAATAATAAAAACATTTTGTTTGTGAGGAATATGTGCAAGACAATATGGTACATACCTTTATCATGGCAAAATTATTCACTGAAATTACCCCTAGTCCCAGGAAACAAATTGTACAGTGTCTTCCTTTTACCCATTTTCATGAATGTAAAATTACTTGAGACGAATCTATCCCTGATTCATTTGTTTATATCTCATACCACATCAAACAAAAGTTCCCCTTTGGGAAACATTTAACTTCAGTAAAAATAGTTGGCATCACAAGAGACTAATTGTCAAAGAAGGCTATACAGACAATTATTAGCTGTAGTCAGTGGAAAAATCTGTAGATATGGAACTGAGTGTTGACATTCCAGAAAACGTCTGAATAAAACAGCACCAACTTTCTTTTCCCTCAGAACAGTAATATCAAATACATAATCTCTATTTTTGAATACATAAATCAGTTTATAAATGATGCTTGAAGGCTACTCTTTTCTCACTATTCACTAAAATGGATTGAGATTTAATTATACTTAGAATATTATGGGATTCATAATAACCTAAGTCTAACAAAATCCAAACTGAGTCTATTGGCCTGGATCCAAAGTTTTCCCTCCACTATCAGAAGACGTTTGTTTGTTTGTTTGTTTAAATAATATTTCCATTCACTGTAGGAGAAGCAGAATTTAATCCTTTGAAGACTGGAGGCCCTTTATATTCAGGATTAAAAAACTTTGGATCCAGCTGGTACCAAATCTATTAATTGAACTGGATTGTGGACTGGCAATTTCAGTTGCATTATGAGCATGATTCATCTTATTTCTTGGGAGTGGTCATTTACAGAAGCTCAGCTGCATAAAAGAAGAGAGAGAGAGATGCATGCATGCATGCACGCAGACTCTGTTAGCCTAAAAACGTAGACCAGATTAAGAAACCAATGCCATATAGTAGGTCAGGACTACTTTTATTATAACAGCTTTAGTAACTGAATTTTGCAAGTCTGAATGTGCTTCCCCTTCCGTCACTTTATCTCCATGTAAACTAGGGAGAGGCTTGTCTGAGACGTTTTCTCACATTATTTTCTTGACCCAGGCTCAAGACCCTCTTATCTGGCCATTGCCTTGGTAGAGGCTCTTTCTTCTGTCCTTCACGGTCATTCCCTCTGCCTTCTACAATTATCCATATATGCAGGCCTGCATGTTTAGGTTATTTTGACAGGCAGTTACAGAGCCTTGGGACATCCAGAAAGAAGTCTTTATCTGTTGTTTCTCTTAAATCTGCCTGTGCCTGGGAAAAGAGGGACTTCTCCTACAGATCTTAAAAAGCAGGCAGTCATATTGAAGAAAGTGGCCTTTCAAATAACCTGTTGTCTCAAGTTGTTTACAGTTTTATAGTTCATAAATGGCATTTTAAATTATTTTAAAAATGGACCAGTAGTCAGTGAAACTTGTAACAAGACAGTCATGTTCTTTATGACTATGCCAGTTACTAGAATTACTATTATATGGGCCAGGTGAAATGTCATGATTATTTATTTAACTAGCTAGCTAGCTAGCTATTGGGAAAATAATTTCTATAAAGCTACTATAATTATCCATACAGAATATACATAATTGGGCTGTGTGGAACATTCAGGGGGTCCTTGCAAAGGACCCCTGCATAAAAACTGTCAGAGTGCGCACCGTGGGGCGGCCTGCTCCTTTTTCCAAGACACCAGTGATCCACGTTCTATGCAGTAAATAGACACTCAAGCAGAGATTAGATAAAATAGCCTAATTACTTTACATACATACGTAGTCCAAATACATCCAACAGCAGTAACAAATGATACAGCAATACAGCGATGAGAAGTTTCAACAGCAACGAGAGGAAAGAACACCAGACTTCTTTGCTTATATACATAAACTGACCAATCACATTATAGGTCACTCTCATCATCTGCCACACCCAACTAAACTATTAGCACCTGTAGTATGAGTCATAGCTGCCACATCATCCCTACAACAATGGCTGCTAATTGGGTGACTTGCAGAATAATTCCCCTCTCACCTAGATATCAAGCCTCTCCAGTATAATTTATGTAACTGTAAATTCCTGGGTATATACAAACCCCAACACCCCTCCAATTTAAAATAGATATTACATTTCACTTATACAGAATAGAAGACATACACATATTGGATATACACATCCTATGTCTTTCTACACTTAGAGGCTTTGTCATCACATCTGCTACATTACTCTCAGATGGACAATATTGTAAATTAATCAGAGATTCTTTTACAGCATTCCTAACATTGTGATACTTGATATTTATTATTATTTATTTATTTCATTTATTTAACTTATATGACCACATGTTTGCTCCTCCCTCTGATCCTATCATTCTTTGCCATCTGTAAACACGCTTCACTGTCTTCATATACACATATACGTCCCTCAATTGTTATATTTACATCCCTTAACAATTGCCTATACCATATTAACTCTGAACATAGGTCAGATAGTGCAGCATATTCCGCCTCTGCAGTTGATACTGCGACAGAACTCTGTTTCCGAGACCTCCACCCCACCAAGGTGTTACCAAACACCTTACATAATTATCAATCCTGTCATTGATTTTCTATCATGTACATCATTACCCCAATCACTATCTACATAGCATTTTAATTCCAATGGTTTACAAGGTTTTATCAATAAACATTTATTAATAGTCCCTTTAAGATACCTAAACACTCGTTTAATACCTTTCCAATGCCTCTGGGTAGGTTGTGTAACATATCTACTCAGTACATTTACTGCATTCCCGATATCGGGATGCGACCATTGTGCTAAATACAATAAACTTCCAATTATTGATTGATAGTGTTCCTGATTACATGATGTTTGGTCATCGTCTCCAGCCTCTGTTTTTTGTTGCTTCAGTTTTTCAGTAAATTCAATTACCCTCCTTTAATCTTTTGCTATAAAACACAAATTGTCTACAAAGATCAAAAGCAACACCTGTTCATCATTATCACATTGCTTTATATACAGACATGGGTCAGCCTTGCTACACTTAAACCCCATTCTTTGCAATGCCTCATCTAATCGCATATTCCAGCAACGTGCCGATTGCCTGAGTCCATACAACACTTTCTGCAACTTGTACACTTTACCTGCATCATTAGATTCATATCCTGGAGCTTCAACCATCTAAATTTCTTCCCTCAAATCAGCATGCAGATATGCTGTGGTGATATCATAATGGTTTACTACACAATTCCCAGCTACTGCCATTGCTAAGGCAAACATGAATGTCTCCCCTCTTAGCGTTGGCGCAAAAACCTCATCATAAGTCTGATTCTTAATCTGGGAAAACCCTTGTGCTACAAGCCTAGCCTTATACTGAATATCACCATTGACTAAGGTCTTCTTATAAACCCACCTACAACCCACTGGCCTATGCCCCTCAGGCAGCCTGGTAGATTTAAACACCTTATGGGAATTAATGGCATTCATTTCCACATCCATAGCAGCTTTCCACTTTTTCTGCTCCTGTGGTGGCAACTCCAATACCTCTTTATAACTACGAGGTTCATAATTAACAAAACACACTTTAACATCACCTGGTGTGTAACGCTGAGGTGGTATGCCCTTCTTAACTCTTTCAGATCTGCGCAAAACAGTAGCATCCTGCATCATTGGCACACTAGGAGTTACTTCCTCTTCCTTCTTAATCACATCATTGGACCCTTTCCGCTCTGATAGCTCGACCTGTCCTTGACCAGGAAGAAAAACCTCACTCCCTCCATGTTGTTGTTGTTGTTGTTGTTCAGTCGTTCAGTCGTGTCCGACTCTTCGTGACCTCATGGACCATAGCACGCCAGGCCTTCCTGTCCTCCACTGTCTCTCGGAGTTTACTCAAATTCATGTTCATTACATCGGTGATGCTATCTAACCATCTCATCCTCTGCCGTCCCCTTCTCCTTTTGCCCTCAGTCTTTCCCAACATCAGGGTCTTTTCCAGTGAGTCCTCTCTTCTCATTAGGTGGCCAAAGTATTTGAGCTTCATCTTCAGCATCTGTCCTTCCAATGAGCAGTCAGGGTTGATTTCCTTTAGGATTGACTGGTTTGACCTCCTTGCAGTCCAAGGGACTCTCAAGAGTCTTCTCCAGCACCACAGCTCGAAAGCATCAATTCTTCGGCGCTCAGCCTTCCTTATGGTCCAACTCTCACAGCCATACATTGCTACTGGAAAAACCATAGCTTTAACTATACGGACCTTTGTCGGCAAGGTGATGTCTCTGCTTTTTAATATGCTGTCTAGGTTTGCCATAGCTTTCCTTCCAAGGAGCAAGCGTCTTTTAATTTCATGGCTGCAGTCACCGTCTGCGGTGATCTTGGAGCCCAAGAAAATAAAATCTGTCACTGCTTCCATTTCTTCCCCTTCTATTTGCCAGGAAGTGATGGGACCAGATGCCATGACCTGGGTTTTTTTAATGTTGAGTTTCAAGCCAGCTTTTGCACTCTCCTCTTTCACCCTCATCAAGAGGCTCTTTAGTTCCTCTTCACTTTCTGCCATTAGGGTGGTATCGTCTGCATATCTGAGGTTGTTGATATTTTTCCTGGCAATCTTAACTCCGGCTTGTGATTCATCCAGCCCGGCATTTCTCATGATGTACTCTGCATATAAGTTAAATAAGCAGGGTGATAATATACAGCCTTGTCGTACTCCTTTCCCAATTTTGAACCAGTCGGTTGTTCCATGTCCGGTTCTAACTGTTGCTTCTTGACCCACATACAGGTTTCTCAGGAGACAGGTAAGATGGTCTGGTACTCCCATCTCTTTAAGAATTTGCCACAGTTTGTTGTGATCCACACAATCAAAGGCTTTAGCGTAGTCAATGAAGCAGAAGTAGATGTTTTTCTGGAACTCTCTTGCTTTTTCCATGATCCAGCGAATGTTGGCAATCTGATCTCTAGTTCCTCTGCCTCTTCGAAACCCAGCTTGCACTTCTGGTAGTTCTCGGTTCACATGCTGCTGAAGCCTAGCTTGTAGGATTTTGAGCATAACCTTGCTGGCATGTGAAATGAGCGCAATTGTACGGTAGTTTGAACATTCTTTGGCATTGCCTTTCTTTGGAATTGGAACGTAAACTGACCTTTTCCAATCCTGTGGCCACTGTTGAGTTTTCCAAATTTGTTGGCATATTGAGTGCAGCACTTTAACAGCATCATCTTTTAGGATTTTAAATAGCTCAGCTGGGATACTGTCTTCTCCGCTAGCTTTGTTGTTAGTAATGCTTCCTAAGGCCCACTTGACTTCACTCTCTAGGATGTCCGGCTCAAGGTCAGTGACCACACCATCGTATTTATCAGGGATATTAAGATCTTTCTTGTATAGTTCTTCTGTGTATTCTTGCCACCTCTTCTTAATCTCTTCTGCTTCTGTTAGGTCCCTGCCTTTTTTGTCCTTTATCATGCCCATCTTTGCACAAAACGTTCCCTTGATATCTCCGATTTTCTTGAAGAGATCTCTAGTCTTCCCCATTCTATTGTTTTCCTCGATTTCTTTGCATTGTTCATTTAAGAAGGCCTTCTTATCTCTCCTTGCTATTCTCTGGAATTCTGCATTCAGTTGTTTATATCTTTCCCTTTCTCCCTTGCCTTTTGCTTCCCTTCATGTAACTTCAGCCAATTGCTATGCTCGCTGAAACTTGCTGATCATGAAATAACAAGTCTTCTGTCATCACCTGCGTGTGGAGTGAGCTCCCGCACTAGCTCCAGCTCTTGCCAACCTAGCAGTTCAAAAGCACGCAAATGCAAGTAGATAAATAGGTACCACTTTGGTGGGATGGTAACAGTGTTCCACGCTCATCATACCGGCCATGTGACCGTGGAAGTGTCTTCGGACAACACTGGCTCTTCGGCTAAGAAACGGAGATGAGCACCGCCCCCTAGAGTGGGACACAACTGTGCAGGGGAAAACCTTTACCTTTAGCTTTACCTATTCTCACTTCTGTCCCTTTCAGCCAGAATTCTGCAAAACCCCTTCCCTGGTTCAATTAATAAACTAATCCCCCTGTATTGATGAAATGACATCCAGATAATATTATATGAGGCAATGAATATATAATCACCCTTTAATTATTGCATTCACTCTTGTCACTTTTCTTTTTATATTAACAGCATCCTTTGAATTGTCAGACACAGATGAAATTTTCACACAGATGTTACATCAGCTGCACAGCCATGAAAAACACACAGGAAATATTCTAAATATTTATTTACTAAATTAAATACTATTTAACAGTGGACTATCATGGTTTATATTCTCACTCTTCTGCAATGTCTTTCTGCCCTGTAAGCCCTCTCACCACATATTTTGGGGGCAAGATAGCCTTTCAGGCCCATTCTTACATGTTTCTACACTTCTTAATTTCTCAACATTTAATTATTCAGCATCTGAATTTTTCTGTTGACCCATCCAGCAAACCTGGAGTTAAGTGTGTACCAGAATGTAATATATTTTAAACATTTATGCATTTTACAGTATGGAACTTCATACATGCATAGAGCAACAGCCTTTGTCTCTTGTGCGCTCTCTCTCTCTCTCTCTCTCTCTTTCTCTCTCTCTCTCACACACACAGTCATACACACACACACACACAAACACAAAAACCTACTGAAAGTTATATATGAGAAAGCAGTGATATACACTAGATGCCTTCTAATATTATTATAACAATATTACTTAATGAGTATAATTCAGGTGAAAGCACAAATCTGTCAATAAATAAATAAATAAAGACTGGATCTGATTAGTATTTGAATGGGAGACTAACAAGAACCCACAAGGCTACATACTAGATTGGGAAACAACAACAACAACAACAAAATAATAAAATATCTTGGAAGAATGCAATGGCAAACCAATTCTATATTGTTGCCAAGTAAACCACATATTTGTGCTTAGGTAGTCATCAGGAGTTGAGCTTGCCAACTTGAGTCTTAACTTTTATAATTCATGAAATACTTCTCCCATGTTTGCTCATTCTGGGCTTAGAAATGTTGTCTCTTCAGGAAATCATATACAGTAAATTCCAAAAGGCTTTTTCAGCAGTTTCCTTTATTATAATTCAATAATGCCCTTTAATGGCAGGGCAAACTTGTATCTTCTACTTTTTAACAGTATGTCCCCTAAATATATTGTCATTCCTATAGACATCTTAGGCGGTGCTGTGGCGCAATGGTTAAGACTACCGACTGTCGAACGAAAGGACGGCAGGTTGGCAGTTCGAGACCCAGAAGCACCGTATAACAGGGTGAGCTCCCATTCTCATCCAGGTCCTGCCAACCTAGAATTTCAAAAGCACGCAAAAATGCAAGTAGATAAGTAAGTACCACTCTGGGGGAAGGTAACAGCTTTCCATGTGCCTTGGCATTTAGTCATGCTGGCCACATGACCACAGAAGCGTCTATGGACAACACTAGCTCCCTTGGCCGAGAATCGGAGATGAGTGCCACCCCCTAGAGCCGAATATGACTGGAAGGGGAAACCTTACCTTACCTTATAGACATCTTATCCTCTCCTACTACTGAGGAATGGGATGAACATTGTTAGTATCTTTCACCAATGACTGCTGATTACTATTAAGGGTTGGGTTTTTTTGCTATATTTCCCTCCTCCCAACTGCTCAACCCTAACACTTCAATGTGGTCATAGAATCCTCTAATTCCAACTCTTCACAATGAGACACACACACACACACACAGAGAGAGAGAGAGAGAGAGAGAGAGGCAGAGGCAGAGGCAGAGGAAGAGAGAAATGAATTATGTCAGCATGACCCTAATCCCTCAGTAAATATGAAATAGTAAATTTCTTGGTAGCCATTCTTTGAGCTGGGACAGAATAAAGACTTCAGATTTATCACTTAAGAGTGAAAGCTAAGGCAAAAAAGGTTGATATCATTTAAATGTTGCCTGATTCATCTCAGAGTCAGAAACAGAAAAGGAAACAGGAAACCATGTAAGATGCATGTTTCTCCTGAGAAGGTGGGTATCAGAAACATGCATTAAAATGAAAACATGTTTTTGTTCATTTTTAACAACCACATACACAAAGAGAGAGATATTTGACTTTTGTCCTGTGAATCCTCAGCAGTGTCTTCTATATTAAGTGACTGTATTTTCAGATGTTTATCTAGGATGCTAAGGAATTGGAAAGACTATTTTAAAGATTTTGTGGTATTATTCAAAAAAGTTGCCAGAAGATGAAACATGAGAAGTCCCAACATAGGACAGGGATCAACACCTGAGGTTTGATGTTATCTAACATATCTTATGGTTACTATTAATTCTACAGACTCATCTGGGATCATTCAAAACTAATTTAAATGAATTTATTTTTGTTCCATAATTAGTCAGGGTCTCCTGAGATATAACTGTAGAGGTTAGATATTCACCAAAGGCAATCTTTAATAAGGGCATAAAATGAGAGTCAATTCAAGTATGGCAGACATTTTTTCTTCCTAAATAAACCCAAAGTTCAATAAAAGACAAATATAATAAATTATATAGCAAATATATAATGTTTTTTCGGATTTATGAAGATGCAACAATTGGATCTCTAGAAAGCTTCTGTTCCTCAGTTACCTGCAATGGAGGTATTTCCTTTAATTATCAGTTATACATATCTTATATACTGTATATAGTAGATAACCTTAAAGGTAAAGGTTCCCCCCCCACATTTGTGCAGTCGTGTCCGACTCTAGGGGCCGGTGCTCATTTCCATTTGTTAGCCAAAGAGCCAGCGTTGTCCAAAGATGCTTCCACGGTCATGTGGCCGGCATGACGCACGCGGAATGCTGTTACCTACCCACCGAAGTGGTACCTATTAATGTACTTGCATTTGCATGCTTTCGAAATGCTAGGTTGGCAAGAGCTGTGGCTAGTGTGGGAGCTCATTCCGTCACGCAGGGCTAGGGATTTGAACCTCCAAACTTGCAATCTTCTGATCAACAAGCCTGGTGTCTTACCCGCTGAGCCACCACACCCCTGTAGATCACCTTAGAGCCCTTTAAAAATATTGTGGTGGGGATGGAAATAAAAGAGTCCTAATTCGTCATTTATTCTGCTTTTGCATTCTGCTCAATGATTAAATATGACCTTGTTACAATTATAATATATAACAATATATTGTTCAGTTTTTTCCCGCTGGTAGAACAGTTCTTCCCAAATAGATGGATCATTGAATGATGCTGAATGATACTGTTAGTACCGTTATGAAATACTATGAATGCTTACTCTTGCATAACCCAGGATCTTATTAAAATTGACAGCCATTTTAAGCATCACTGATGACTCATCCAATATCTATCTATCTATCTGTCTATCTATCTATCTATCTATCTATCTATCTATCTATCTATCATCTATCTATCTATCTATCTATCATCTATCTCTCCCACCTCTACTAAAAAACATAAAATTGAACATTATTCAGAAGTGAGCAATGGCATATGGATTATTAAATAAGTATTTCTATGCATTATTAATCCAACAATTTGCCTGCTACCAAAACCAAACCAAACCAAACCAAACCAAACCAAACAAAAGGAATAGTCTACATAACAAAAAAGGAATAGTCAACAGTAGCAGCATTAGGATGGAAAATATTCCTCGTTCCTGTCACAACGATTGGATGTAGTGTCAATGTTTGTAAAAATGGTAACTTTGTATGCTTTAGTGGGATTAAATGCCAGGATGGAAATGGAGGGAGATGAGTTGATTCACGTGATATGTCTTCTTTTAAACAGAGGAAACATTCACCCAGTTGCATAATGAAGATGATGGCAGCCTGTGTAGACCTCCATCAGTGACATCATCATACATCTCATGGTGCATAATCTCCATTTTGCTGCATCACTTGGGTAAATTCCCATCTTCCCTTCCAATCCCTGCTAACCATCCAACCTCACACTGTTTTCTTTATGTCATGAAATAGAGAGTACTTCAAAAAATTATTCTCATAATTGTAAATATAAAGTTATGTATGCTATGTGAAGGAAATATATATAAATATATAAAGCTAATAACTTTTTTAAGTCAACTAATTTTTTTAGAAGATAACTTCAGACTTTCAAGATTCCATCTGACTAGCTGAAATATGGTAGGACTTACCTCCTTTGTAAAACATTGGTGCTTGCAAATTTCATCATTTTTCCCCAACTTTACATGAATTTATCTAAAACCAAAACAGAATTTAAAGGAGGTGGCCCAGTTGTAGAGAAATAGGAGCTTAACTCCTATTTCTATAAAACTGGGCCACCTTCATTCCTTCGTGTTTAATTTTCCTGAAAAATATCCCACAGGTTGTGTATTTTTCTGAAACAAACAAACAAACAAAAAAAGAACAACCCCATCCCCAACCCCCAAAAAACCTACCAATAGCCGATCACATCTTTCCCATACTATTCAGAACACTGAATTGAAGCAGACAATTTCTCATTTAGCCCAAGCTGGAACACAGCATTTGCTAAATTGTTAAAATTGGATTCAACCCAAAATTTGTGAATATTTTACTCCCCTGCAATAAAAAATAATCTTAGATGCTCACTTTTATTGTACATAAAAATATACCCCAAGAAGAAAACAAGGGGAGATTGGGGGTAGAACTGGCTTTATCTGTTTTCCTGGGATGTTTTAAATGAGTATGTATGTATGTATGTATGTATGTATGTATGTATGTATGTATGATTGTTCCATTCTCTTTATATTTGTATAATATATTCCTTGTGCTATGCATAATTTTATGAATTAAGAGCAAACCTTGAATTTCATGGTACCAAATTCCTTAATAAAAGAAACATAACGTTAGGTCAATATGTCTATGAAGGTTCTCAGTCATCCAGGTGGAATTGTCTGTAGCTTGAATCATGTCAACTGGATTTCTATTTTCTCAGTGGAAACGTTTCGCTCCTTATCCAAGGAGCTTCTTCAGTCTGAAGAAGCTCCTTGGATAAGGAGTGAAACGTTTCCACTGAGAAAATAGAAATCCAGTTGACATGATTCAAGCTACAGATAACGTTAGGTCCTAAACATATGACACCAAACCTAGTTTGCTTGTAACCCATAGATCATATAACAAAAGCTAGTAAGAAATGCAATTGAATACAAGCTGGCACAAAGGTAGGAGTTCCAAGATTTTTCCAAGTATTGGCCACAGTAATGCAAAATCATTCTATAAAACTATCTTACTAATATATCATAAAGAAAAAAAAAATATGTCTAGTCAAAGGCTTTCATGGCTGGAATCCGATGGTTGTTGTGGGTTTTCCGGGCTGTGTGGCCGTGTTCTGGCAGTTTTGGTTCCTAATGTTTTGCCAGTAGCTGTGGCTGGCATCTTCAGAGGACAGGAGCACAGCTAGAAGATTCTCTCTGTGCCCAAGGATAAAAAAAAATTAACTGACTTATTTTTAAATGTAATACTCAAGGAACTCAATTCTTTGGTTGTCAGTAGAATGAAATAGTGGTAGCCCTTTATGATATAATGTGTTTTGGTTATCAATAAGTGTCTTATGTTTAATCAGTTTTTCAGGACTGGTGATCCCATCACTATTGATGTATTATGAGAACGGCAGTACAGGGAAACAGGACTGTCACCATCAGTCATTTCCTCCTTCTGGGATTTGGGGAATTACACGGTCTTCAGATCATCTTATTCCTTGTACTCTTAGCTGTCTATATTTTGACTATTATGGCAAATTTTCTCACCATTCTTCTGATATTGACTGATCTGCATCTCCACACACCCATGTATTTCTTCCTAGGTAATTTGTCCTGTTTGGAAATGATATACAGTTCTGCTATCCTGCCCAAAGTGTTGGCCAGTCTCTTAACAGGGGACAAATCCATCTCTCTCAAAGGATGCATGACACAACTATATTTCTTTGGCTTCTTAGCTAGTACAGAATGTTATCTCCTCTCTGTGATGTCTTACGATCGCTTCCTAGCCATATGCAGGCCCTTACATTATGCAACTTCAATGAATAGCAGGCTTTGCATCAAGTTAGCAGCTGGCTCTTGGATCAGTAGCATGGCATTAACTTCTATATATTCAGTCTTGATGTTGAGACTTTTCTTTTGTGGTCCTAATGAAATAGATCATTTCTTTTGTGAGTCGCTGCCATTAATAAGACTCTCATGCAGTGACACAACCCTTGTGAAGTATGTCAGTGTATTTATGGCTTTTATATTAACTTTCCCCCCTTTTATTTTGACTGTAATATCTTACATATGTATCATTAATACCATTTTGAGAATTCAATCCAGTACTGGAAGGCAAAAGGCCTTTTCCACCTGCTCTTCTCACTTGATTGTTGTCTCTCTTTTTTATGGGACACTAATCATCACATATCTGATGCCAGAAAGCAAAGGCAAGAAAAACCCCAGTAAAATATTTTCAGTTTTATATACTGTCCTTCCACCCTTTTTCAACCCTCTGATATATAGCCTAAGAAATACAGATGTCAAAAAAGCCCTGAGAAAGCTGTTACACAGACTTTGGAAAGATATATTTTGACTTGAGGGCAAAAGACACTAAAGTTGCTATCCTCTACACTGAAATTGTTAGACATGTTCTCTGTTACTGTTGTTTATGCTGACAGCCCCTTGAGCTGATAACCCCACACCTAACCAAATTCTTTGGTCATTCAGATCAGTTTTGTTTACAACTATGACTTTTAGACTCAACTCTATTTCATTAAAATTTGTTGTGTAATATGCAAGATGCACAACAGTTTGATTGACATGCTTACCTAATAACTATTATTAATTTCATGTATGTACTTTTTTTTATGGACAGGTCATTTACCATGATAAAGATTCTGTCTCTGTCTCTGTCTCTGTCTCTGTCTGTCTCTGTCTCTGTCTCTGTCTGTCTCTGTCTCTGTCTCTGTCTCTGTCTGTCTCTGTCTCTGTCTCTGTCTCTGTCTCTGTCTCTGTCTCTGTCTCTGTCTCTGTCTCTGTCTCTGTCTCTGTCTCTGTCTCTGTCTGGATGAGAAATGCTTCAGAAATTTGATCACTATGAATTCCATTTGGATCATTTATCAATTTTGCTTCATGGATTAATCTATAGATTGATAATTAATTATCAGATTTATTTCCACTTCCTGAATAAATATATAAATTGCTGTCTGTAAAGAAGCACAATAATGCAGGCTCATTAAGAATAAATTATCAAGTTTCATCAACAAATGCAACCAAAGCATAGATGTTTAGGTTTCGTTGCTGTCTGTGATTGTGATAGATGTATTTTATTTGAAATAAATGAATAACAAGGAAGGGAAAGCAAGCAGAACATGGCTTCTAGAACTCATTCCAAGCCATTGGTTATATGACCAGGAGGGCTTAAGAATGGAACTGTCAGCGGTATTCTGAAGGACTTCCAACTTCTTCTCCCACAGGAATGTGTTAGGGAATTTTCTTGGGATTCTTTTTTTTTCTGTCTGATCCAGCCCAGTTTTGAACACTATCATTTTTCTGTTGGCTTCCTTTCCACACCAAATTTAGCCTGTTCTGTTCATTTTTCAGAGAGTTATTTTGCTGATGGACAGATCCCCAAACCCTTTTTCACCATGCCATTGGCTTGGAAACAATAAACACAATGCAATTAAGATTTAGGAAAGGAAATTTCATAAATAAATATAAATACCTTAAATGTATACTTTGATTTATACTTTGCAGTATTTATATTCTCCATAATGTATAGAGGTGTTTGTCTTTTTAAACAATACATTATCTGTATATATTTTTGATCTGCAATGTTAGCCCCAATGTCTGAGAATTGCAAATCTCAACATTCATGTGCCTTTGGTATATTTATTTATTTAGAAGACTTAAATGGCTGCCAATCTTACAGTACATGTGATAATCATAGGCAGCTCACAATGACATTCAATAAAAACAGAATAAATATAACCAATATAACCCAACAATAACATTATATATCCCAACCACAGCACCACAACATCTCACTGATTCTAAATTTATATTTGCTAGGCTCACGTCCATCCTAGCTGAATGCCTGGGTGAAGAACCAGGTCTTCCTTGCACTCCAAAAGGTTAATAGTGTGAGGGCCCTCCAAATCACAGGGAAGAGGCTCCTCCAAAGTGTTGGAGCAGCCAGATATTAAATAGGAGAGGGGAGAGATAGAGCCCTGAGACATTCCAAAGAGAATAAACCTTTCCCCACTACCAACCCTTACTGGAACTGGCCATGGAGGAAGGAAGAGAATCATTGCAAAACAGTGCCACCCCATTCCTAACCTCCAAAGCCAGTCCAAAAAAATACCATCATTGATGGTATTGAAAGCCGCTGATATCCAGTATGGACACACCACTCCAATCTTGAGCTCTCCAAAGGTCATCCGTAAGTGTGACCAATGACGTCTCAGTTAGCTGGTCTAACTGAAATGGGTCCAGATAATTCACTTCATCCAGGGCCCTCCGAAGCTGGGAGCCTACCACCCTCTCTATGACCTTCCCTAAAAAGAGAAGGTTGGAGACTGGACAAAAATTGTCCAATATGATTGGGCCCAAGGATGGGCTCTTAAGAAGGGTGTATGCCAAGACCTCTTTTAAGGCAGGCAGGACCACCCCCTCCCATACTGAGGCATTAATCACTGCTTGGACCCAACTGCATGACACCTCCTGGAAGGTCTTAACCAACAAGGAGGAGCATGGGAGGTTTTTTGTATATAGTTTGCTGAAACAATCCTTCTTCAAAGGATTATGTAGCAGTGAGCAGGGGAAGGTGATTAGATGTGATACAGATGGCATCATATCTGTGTCTACAGCCAGTTGCATAGATAATGCTGATACAGGGATAAACAGTGAGGGAGGGGGCAAATCTGGAATGTTGAGAATCTGTAAAAAGTGCCTCCACAACATGACTGCCATGAGGTATCTGCCTTTTTCCAGAATGAATGAACATGGCCATTCATAAGATACCCATTTACCAGGAAACTAGCTAACCCATATTGCTGTAAATAAGCATTATGCTTGAGGATGTTGCACTGGTTTGTAGCATGCCAACTTCATATATAGTACATGCACACATATATTACAAAGATTGACACAAAGGACAATGTGTGTGCCCACATCAAATGTCATTAAAGATGTTTTCAGTTTGATTATATCTTTTGTTACCCATCATTCGGCATTCGGAGTACGGCAGGGTTGTATACTCTCACCCTACCTATTCAACCTGTACGCAGAACACATCATGCGACATGCTGGGCTTGAGGAATCCAAGGCTGGAGTTAAAATCGCTGGAAGAAACATTAACAATCTCAGATATGCAGATGATACCACTTTGATGGCTGAAAGCGAGGTGGAGTTGAGGAGCCTTATGACAAAGGTGAAAGAAGAAAGAAAGAAGAAAGTCCAAAAGCTGGGTTGCAGTTAAACCTCAAAAAAACCAAGATTATGGCAACGAGCTTGATTGATGACTGGCAAATAGAGGGAGAAAAAGTGGAGGCAGTGACAGACTTTGTATTTCTAGGCGCAAAGATTACTGCAGACGCTGACTGCAGCCAGGAAATCAGAAGACGTCTACTTCTTGGGAGGAGAGCAATGGCAAATCTTGATAAAATAGTTAAGAGCAGAGACATCACATTGACAACAAAGGTCCGCATAGTTAAAGCAGTGGTATTCCCTGTAGTAACCTATGGCTGCGAGAGCTGGACCATAAGGAAGGCTGAGCGAAGGAAGATAGATGCTTTTGAACTGTGGTGTTGGAGGAAAATTCTGAGAGTGCCTTGGACTGCAAGAAGATCAAACCAGTCCATACTCCAGGAAATCAAGCCAGACTGCTCACTTGAGGGAATGATATTAAAGGCAAAACTGAAGTACTTTGGCCACATAATGAGAAGACAGGATACCCTGGAGAAGAAGCTGATGCTAGGGAAAGTGGAAGGCAAAAGGAAGAGGGGCCGACCAAGGGCAAGATGGATGGATGGTATTCTGGAGGTGACGGACTCAACCATTGGGGAGCTGGGGATGGTGACGGCCGACAGAAAGCTCTGGCGTGGACTGGTCCATGAAGTCACGAAGAGTCGGAAACGACTGAACGAATAAACAACAACAAAACCCATCATTCAGGGTGTTGGCAAGTGAGAAGGCCTATTTTAAAGGCTTACTTGCATAATTTTATTATTCTGCCAGAAGTAGAAACAAGTGAAGTATTATATATTGAAGAGAAACTGGAACTTACGTTAGATCCAAATGATTTCTATTGTGAAATATTTTTAAATGGCATAGGCTAGGCTAGCTGTAGGTAGTAGAAAACTACTGAAACCACTTGTCGTATCCTGGATTCGGTTTGGAAATATTCCAACAGTAGAATTCAGAGTATGTTGAACATAAATTGTCAAAAGGTTATGTGTCAACAGAGTGAATCTTGAAATTATTGTTTTTAACAGAGTTATGCCTGAGTCAGTAAAGCTGTTTGTCCATATGTATAAATGCCAGTTATTTGAAATGTTTGGGGTCTTCCATCCATATAGCTATTGGTTTTAGGAGACACCACTTTTGATTGAATGTATTCTGGATTATAATAAAGCCCAATGATTTCCTTTCCTATAGTCTCTTGGCTCAGTTGATTACCACTAAGTGATGAGTAAAAAAAAGGCACTATTCTTTCAATAAAAGGAATTGGAATTTCCAGATAATCCAAGTAAAATGGCCCAACTCTTTATTTTTACCTAGCATATTTTCCAAGTCATCAAATTTCAAATAATACATATTAGACAAACAAATGAATTTGTCCCAAATGTTGT
Organism: Charina bottae; assembly: GCA_023362775.1. Lineage (NCBI taxonomy): Eukaryota > Metazoa > Chordata > Lepidosauria > Squamata > Charinaidae > Charina > Charina bottae. The sequence continues at coordinate 33,801,673 of JALMGJ010000011.1, forward strand.
CTTCTTCAGATATTCCACTGAATAATGGTACATTCACATACTTTTCAATCTAAATTTAGCTCCTTTACATTACTTCATGCAACAACACAGAACTAATTGCAAACATGTGTTTCATAATTTGTCAAAGGCCCTTGAGGTTATATTTATTTTCCTGAAGTTTAAATAACCACAAAGGGAGACTTAAATAAGATATGAGATGTGAAAGAAACTGAATTGGAGAGAAATAGATTTGCTAAGTATTTTCAAGATTGGTAAAGGAAGATATATACATGTATATAGAGAGATATTACAGTGAAAGCACTTGGAGCCATTTCAAACGTGTATTTTTCATTTTTTGATTGAGGTATGCATCTCCCCATGTTTTCAACTCTTTAAGATTTTGGGAGGGCTGGAAAAGGAAGCACATTTCTCCATCCATCCATCCATCCATCCATCCATCCATCCATCCATCCATCCATTGAAGGTGAAAGATCTTTCAACTGTCTATAAGTTAGTCAACCAGTGATTTGCCAGAATAAGAACAAGGAGGTGAAATTGTTATTTCAGTGGCATTTCATTAAATATTTTATACAGATCCAAAGATTATCTGGTCTCATCTTAGTTTTAACCCACAATTTTCTTATGATCAAGTGTATTATAGCATACAATATTAAGAACATTTCTGCAGTTTGTGAAACAGGGCTTTTTATTTTTTTACTTGTAGATTTCAACGGAAATTGATATTTTTTGGTGACACCATGAATTTAGCTTCTTGACTGCCTGTAGAGTGAAATTATGATGGATACTTCAGAATTTCAAACTCAACATGTTTTTCTACAACAAGTGTATAAATTGATTTTCTGGGTGAGTGTACATGTAATGTGAAATATAATGCAGGGTAACCAGACTCTCATCACTCATTTCATCCTTCTGGGATTTGGGGAGCTTCATGGTATGCAGATGTTCCTTTTCCATTTCTTTTTAATTATCTACATTTCTACTATACTGGCTAATTTCCTCACTGTTCTTCTGATTTTGGCTGATCAGCATTTGCATACCCCCATGTATTTCTTCCTAGGGAATTTGTCCTGTTTGGAAATGATGTACAGCTCTACAATCTTGCCTAAGATGCTGGACAGTCTCTTAACAGGGGAAAAATCCATCTCTTTCAAAGGATGTATTACACAGTTCTATTTCTTTGCTTTCCTGTGTAGTACAGAATGCTACCTCCTCTCTGTGATGTCTTATGATAGATTTTTAGCCATATGTAAACCTCTGCATTATGCAACTGCAATGAGAATTGCACGCTGCATGCAGCTAGCTGCTGTCTCTTGGATCAATGGTAGTGTGTTTACATCTGTATACTTGGTCTTAATGTTACAGCTTTCATTCTGTGGCCCCAGTGAAATTGATCATTTCTTTTGTGAATCCTTGCCATTAATAAAGCTGTCTTGCAGTGATACCACTGTTATGAAATATGCCATTGCATTCTTGGGTTATACATTCACTTTTCCTCCTTTTACATTGACCTTCATGTCTTACATATTTATACTGAGGAGCATTTTGAGAATTCCTTCTAGAACTGGGAGACAAAAGGCCTTTTCTACCTGTTCTTCTCACCTGATCGTTGTCTCTTTTTTTTTATGGGGCATTAGCAGTTGTGTACTTGATGCCAGAAACTGAAGGAAAGAAAAACCCTAGTAAATTATTTTCTCTGTTATACACAGTCCTTCCCTCATTATTCAACCCCCTAATATACACCCTGAGAAATAAGGATGTTAAAGAAGCCCTGAAGAAGCTGTTGGATAGATTTAGGAAGACAAGATTTTTTACCCTTCATTTAAAAGAGATTCAGTAATATACCATTTTGTACTTGATGGGGCTTTCCTCTAAGAACATGGGCTAAGAATGCAGCCTAATTAATAGCAATAAAGGGGGATTTTCCTTGGAGACTTCCTCTGATAAATTTCTTCATTGTGAAAGTGGATAGTTCCACATTTCAGGCAACTCCTCTAAGTGGCAATTCTCCTTCTTGGGCCCATCTAGAATAATCATACTGCATTATACTTTTGGTTCGGGGGATCAAAATATAGTAAATTACTTCCACTTTCTGTTATATTGACTCAAAGCACTTTGATTCTTTTCCTCATGGTAATTGAATGCTGTGGAATACTCCAGATGTCAGAATTAATTTAAAAAGCTTGATTGTATGTGAAATTTGGATGGAAGATGAGATTTGTAGTTTGGATTAATTAATAGATTGAAATGATGATTTTTTTACATTTTCATTTTAAATTATAAATATAAAGTATATAAATATGAAGTATAAATATTAACTGCCAGCATGGCTCAGTGCTCATGGCTCACTTACAATATCTACTGACATCTCAATTTGGATTATAGCATTTTCAGCTTCTGAAACACCTCATCAGAAACACCTAATCTACTTCAATTAATTATTAAATCTTATGATATAAAAAAGAATCTACACTTCCTTTTTTTCAGTTTTTGTATGTCACAAATTAATTTAACATACAAATTTAAATTCTTCAATAGAATAAAAATAAACATTCCTATTTTTCCTAGGTAACAAGAAGAAGTGTTACCATTAATATCAAAATTTTCAGTTGAGCTTAGATTATGTTTTGTTCAACAAAAAATGTGTTTTGGATTTATTGGATTCCACTGGGTTTATGTAGAAAATACTTGAATAGATCATTATATAGGATATGAGATGAATGCTTCATTTAAACAGTGTCCCATATTTGGGAAGGAATTTATTACACATCTTGATGCAAGTTTGAAAAAAAGATTTGATTGTACCAGTTTTTGTTTGTTTGTTTACTGTACTATATTCCTATCATATTGAAATTAACATTTGGACACAGAAGGTGGATTGTCTGTGCCATCTTTAGAAGTAAAAGACTTATCCTTCTGTGTTGGAAAGATAAATATATGGAGTCAACAACTCATCTGTTTACAAAATTGTTGCTATTACCTACCAATATGAATGATGGTTATATTGAAATATGTCTACTCTTCATTGAAATGTAAAATGGAACTTGTATGAATACATATGTAACCATGAATACATGCCATGTCTGTTTCTCATTTTTTCTTTTAGTTTTCTTTCTTTTCCCCTTTCTTTGTAACTCTACATTTCTTATTCAAGAATGGATGAACAGCACTTCAACTCAACACTGGGATCTCTTAGTGTAAAATATTTTTTCATGTTCCTATAAGAAAATGGTTCCCTGGAGACATTTTCCCTTCTTGAGAAGTTCTTTATGAAGAACTAAAGAACTGAACTAAACTAAACTAGGTAAAGTAAAGGTAAAGGTTCCCCTGCACAGACGTGTCCAACTCTAAGGGCCGGTGCTCATCTCCGTTTGTTAGCCGAAGAGCCAGCATTAAAGATGCCTCCGCGGTCATGTGGCTGGCATGAAGCACATGGAATGCTGTTACCTTCCCACCAAAGTGGTACCTATTAATCTACTTGCATTTGCATGCTTTCAAATTGCTATGTTGGCAAGAGCTGGGGCAAGTGCAGGAGCTCACTCTGGCATGCAGGGCTAGGGTCTCTAACCTCGAAACTTGTGACCTTCCGATCGACAAGCCTGGCGTCTTAACTGCTGAGCCATCATGCTAACTAAACTAATTCTTATTTATTTATTTCAAGATTTATACAATTTATACTTTTTATTTTAAAATGTATCAGAAAATGAAACAATGGTTACACAATTAATCTTTCAGGAATTTGGAGATATCCCATCTCCTTGGTCCTAAATCCTAGTGATGGTCCTAATGATCTACAATTATGATTTGAATAAAAATAGTAAGTAGTTAAAATTGAGATTTGATGATTCAACCCCACATTCAAGAGAACAGTCAGTGGTTGATTTTCTTACTGGTAGACGATGCTGGGTGGGATGGGTAATAACCACTTGGAATCCTACAATCTATTCCCTGAAACTACTCCACATTAAATTGTGTAAGAGCAACCATCCTGTCCATTTTCATTGCTGAGGTACCAGAGTAGACATCAAGAAAACAATGCAGCCACTTTGCTTTGCTATTAAAAATTGGCAGGGGGTGGAGCAGGAGGTGAGGCTATATGTCTACATGAAGCAGCTTTCAAAGGGAGCTTCTCAGAATCTGCTTTGACTTGAACCCCCACCCAACCTTCACTGGGCTAGTCTGTCCATGCAATCTATCCCTGCAGTCAGGCATCCTGAAGAAACCCATTTCTCAAGCATGTGGAGTGAATTCTCTGCTGATAGAGATGTGCACTCTGCAGATCTTCAAATACTGTAAATTCACATGATCAAGTACATTGTAGGAGAGCCACGAATAAGAAAGAAGAAATAAACACTGTAAATCATGTGTTTGAAGGGGAGAAGAAGCAATATATACTGTACTAGTTCAGCTGAGATGTCCAGGAGTAGTTTTGAAAAGCCCTCCATGTCCACTCGAAATGGTTAGGAATTAAAAAAAATAATCAAAATAGAAAATAGTATCTTGAGTGTATGTCAGTTTTTTATGTTTACCTGCTAATTGGTGGGATGTGGACAACTCTATTTTGGCTTGTGTGTAGTCTCTAAATTAGTCTCAATCCTAGCATGCATAGAATAGCATAAACATGATTGGGACATAACTGGGTTTATTTATTATTATGGAATACTGGCCAAAATGTGACCAAATAGACTGTCCTTATCATTAGTAAGGAATGCTGAATGTGGCACAGGTATGAACAAGGTTGGTCCCCTAATCTACACCTTCCCTCTCTTATTAAAAGCATAATGTGATCAAAGGCAAGATGTCTGACAAAGGTCAAGATGTGTGGGCCAATCTGATGATGATCATGGTATAAGAGTGCACCTTGGAATGTAACAAGAGTAAATAGTGGAAAGCACAAATTAAAGAATGAAGTGAAAGAAAAGATATATGTTGTTGTCTCTCTGGTATTTGTTTGTTTGTTTATACAATTTATAGGCCACATGACTCCCAACAATTATGTGCAGCTTACATCTAAAAGTAAAAAAAAAGTATAAAACACAACAAAGAATCGTGAACAAATTAAGAGAAAGGGAAAGGATCTGAATGGAGGTGGTATGTTCTGTAGAGTGGAGTTGATGAATACCTGCAGGGAAGTGAAGTGTAATTATTAATTAAAGAGATCAAATGTCAGAAAGTATGAATTAGTGTCATCTAGATTGCTGTGGGTATACATGAAAGCCAGCTGGGTGACCTTGGGCCAGTCACTCTCTCTCAGCTCAACTCACCTCACAGGGTGGTTGTTTTGGGGAAAATAGGAGGAGGAAGGAGTATTAGGTATGTTTTCCACCTTGAGTTATTTATAAAAATAATAAAGGCGGAATATAAAATAAATAAAATAAAATAAATATTGTGGAGATATGTGATCCTGGGGAAAAATATTTTGTTAGATGACATCAATGAATGGGTCTGAAAGAGATTGGAGCATATGAAAAAAGTGGTTGGGCCATGACTCTGTCCATGCATAAATAAGACAGAGGAATGAATCTAAATTTGAAAATGTAATTACTTTAACTGTTTAAAAGATTGAGACAATTAGTGAAGGATGCAAGTGTGATGAGAGATTCTGAATTTGGACTAGATCATTGTTTGGGAGTATCAAGAGTGGATTTTTTTTGGGGGGGGGAATGATCATGGAATGAAAGGAACTGAAAGAAACTAGAGTGAAAGAATGACTGAAGGAAAAGGAAAGTCCTCTGTGAAAAAGTACTGGAATAAAAATTAATTTCCCTTCAGAATGAATAGAGTATAGGTAAGGAAAGAGAATGTTGAAACTGCTTGGAACAGAGTGCAGAAATGTGTGGTCTTATATTATTAAGATGTATAAAAAGATTCTTGGGAAAATGATTAAGTGAAAAATTATGGATGAGAAAAAATGCATATAATTTGTTTGCAAAAAAAGAGGATAAGCATATGAAATATTTATTTATTTATTTATTTATTTATTTATTTATTTATTTATTTATTTATGGTTCGATTTATATTTACCGCACCATCTCCCCACAAGGGGACTCTGGGCGGTTTACAAAAATCGAGAATTAAAATTCAGCAGTTAAAACAACATATATTACTACATAATACAATAGTAATTAACTAAATATAAAATCCAAGATGTGATGGGTTGATGTTTAAAAGGGCACTATGGCACCAGCCATCCCCAAGAGGAACTGTTCCTCCCCTCCTCCCACGCAAGGCGGCAGAACCAGGTCTTTAAGTTTTTTCTGAAGGCCAGGAGCGATGGGGCCTGCCTCACCTCCGGGGGTAGCATATTCCAAAGGGTGGGCGCCACTATACAGAAGGCCTGCTTTCTAGATCCCGTCAGGTGAAATTCCCTTACCGACGGGATCCACAGCATGCCCTCTCTAAATGATCGAGTGGGGATGTTCAGTGTTATGGGGATGAGACGGTCCCTCAGGTAACCTGGTCCCATGCCATGTAGGGCTTTAAAGGTGATAACCAACACCTTGAATTGGACCCGGAAGCACGCAAATACCCAGTGCAGCTGTCGCAGCAAATATAAATAGGATTGAACTATGGAATACTGGGGAATATATGACTTGAAGATTTATTGATAAACATAATAAATGTGACATATCATAGAACTAAACAAAGAATGCGTATGGAGAGAACAAGGAGAGAACAACACCCCCACCAACACAAGCAGAACAAGCCATGGTATATAAACTGATAGCAAACACAACTCCCTTTTCGTGCTGAAGATGTTGCAATGTAATGTTGCAATGTTGTAATGAAACATCTGCAAGAAAACAACAAACATCTGCAAGAAAACAACAAAGCTCAGAGAGCACCAAGGACTCCACAATACACATACTATTTTGTATGCAGATGATGCTGGGTTTTTGCCTGAGAACCAAAAGATTTGCAGCAATTATTAGGCAGGCTGTATGATGCAACAAGAGGTAGAGATTTGAAAATTAACATATAAAAACCAAAATACTTATGTTTGACAAGCAAAAATAGGTCAATTATTTCAAGTAATGCATAAATGGTGAAATCATTTATAGTGTCAAGATCACAGGAAGTGATAGTACTGCTCGATGCTGCACTGGCTACACCACACCTGGAATACTGTGTTGAGTTCTGGTTGCCACAATACAAAAAGTATGCTGAGGAACTAGAAAGAACACAAAGAAGAGCATCAAAGTTGGTAAGGGGCTTGGAAGCTAAATACTAAATACTAAATACTATGAAGAGTGGTTAAAGGAACTTGGTATGTTTGGCTTAAAGAAGAGAAGGCTAAGGGAAGACATGTCTTCTGACACATGAAGAGAGTAGGGAGGGGAATTTATTCTCCCTAGCACCTGAAGTTAAGACTGGTTCCATTGGGTGGAAACATTACAGTAAGAGATCAAAATTTGAACTAAGGAGGAATTTCATGACTGTGAGAGCTATTAAGCAATCAATCAGTCAGCCTCCTGAAGTTGTGGGTGCTACATCACTGGAGGCTTTCAAGAAAAGACTGGACAACCATTTGTTCAGAATGGTATGAAGATTCCTGTACTGGGCAGGGAGTTAGACAGAAAGACCTCCAGGGTCACTGCCAACCATATTATTTTATGATTCTAACTAGGTGAATATGTGTATTTACATATAATGTTTCCAAAAGATGGAGAAATGGAAGGAAATTTGTAAGACATGTATGCGGTGGTAGATAATGGGGAGCGAGTTTGGTCTAGGCAACAGGCTAGAAACCCAGGAGACTGTGAGTTCTAGTCCCGCCTTAGGCATGAAACCTGGCTGGGTGACTTTGGGCCAGTCGCTATCTCTCAGCTGAAATCACCTCACAGGGTTGTTATTGTGGGGAAAATAAGAGGAGGAAGGATCATTAGGTATGTTCCCCACCTTGAGATATTTATAAAAATAATAAAGGCGGGATAAAAAAAATCTTTAAAAAAAAAAGGAATTATGTGGACTGTTAGGGAGAAGAATATCAAAAGAAGTGAAAATGCCTGTGCATAAAATCATACTTGTGTCAACTTTCTTCTGTGGAAGTGAGAGACGGTTATGTCAGAAGTGTGCCAAAAAAGTTGCCATACTTTGCATAACATTGCTTACCCCAAAAGGGAATAATGTGACGAGTATGAAAACTAGGTGAATATGCGTACTGACATATGATGTTTCCAAAAGATGGAAATAGTTGGGGAAATGTATTGGAATTCATAATTTATGTATTGTTCATCTCCCATATAGACTATTGTAATGCGCTCTACATGGGGCTACCCTTGAAGAGTATCCAGAAGCTTCAACTGGTCCAGAATGTGGCCACGCAGGCAATTTTATGTGCCCCAAGATCGGCACATGTAACACCTTTGTTGCACGAGCTGCATTGGGTCCCAGTTTGCTTCTGGGTTCAATTCAAGGTGTTGGTTATTACCTTTAAAGCCCTATGTGGCATGGGTCCAGGTTATCTTAGGGACCATCTCATCCCCATTACATTGACCCACCCCACCTGGTCATACAGAGAGGGCATGTTACGGACCCCGTCTGTCAAAGAATTCCATCTGGCAGGGTCCAGGAAGCAGGCCTCCTGTGTAGCAGCTCCCGCCCTCTGGAATATTCTTCCCCCAGAGGTGAGATAATCCCCCTCTCTCCTGGACTTCTGACAAAAACTGAAGACCTGGTTCTGCCACCATGCCTGGGGCGGGGAGGGAAATAGTCACTCTTGGAGATGGCTGGTGCCCTAGAATGGCCCCTTATATATTCACGGACTAAAATAATATTCGTTGACATCTGAATTTTATTCTATTTATATTCTATTTTTTAGCTGTAGGCATTTTAATGTATTAGTTAGAGTTTATACTGAATTTTAGATTTTATTTTTATTGTAAACCACCCAGAGTCCTTCCCTGGGGGGAGATGGGTGGTGATAGAAATTTAAATAATAAATAAATAAGACATTTTTCTGTTGGTAGATAATGGGAATTATGTGGACTGTTATGGAGAATATAAAACACATGAAAATGCCTGTGCATAAAATCATGCTTCTGTCAACTCTTTTGTGGTAGTGAGAGATGGTCAGAAGTGTGCCAAAAAACCCTTGCCTTGCTGTGCATAACATTGCTTACCCCAAAAGGGAATAATGTGATGAGTATATATGCATGTCTGGTTAAAATTTATTACTTTTATGACTTGGCATTTGTATCAGTCAAATAGTTAAAGAAAACACTTAAACACTTAAACAAAAGTTAATGGATTGGGTTGTCACATTCTGTAAAAAGAAAAGGCTCCAACATGGTTCTGGTCCTATGGGTGTGAAGCAATCAGAAAAATGCCTCTGAGATCAGCCTGCCCACCTGAGAGGCAGGGGATGAGAGTCAACGGACACTTCTAAGTGGAAGAGGATAGAGCTTTAATTTCTACTTCAGTCTTTGTGCTCTATTTCAATGGAAACACAATAGAACAAAGCCAATTCTTTCCCTTCCCCATTTTTACATCCTTCCATGGCCTGTGAATGGTAAGATTGAAAAGGCATTTGGCTTTACTATTTTGCTCTCCTGATTATTTCAATTACACTGGAGATTACTAACTTTCCTTTTTCTGGTAAGTGAAATTTCACACATTAATTTAATCAAAGATAGGAGAAAGATTAGTTGATCCTACTGTGACACCCTCATTTCTGGAAGCTGAACTTTATTTAAAATGTTAGCTATAATATAGCATGTTTCTCTGTGTAGAATATCAGGCACTTGGAAGTCCTAATGATTTCAGTGGAAAGGTTAAGTAAACCCTTAGAAATCTATAGCTGAAGCTCATGGAAGTTAAATTCATTTAGTCTTGTGGATATTTAATTCATATTGTTTAAGAAAAGTAAAAAAAAAACCATCCCACTCCACATAAGAAGTAACCTACTTTGTTTAAATGACATAAATTAATGATTTTGTATGAGGCTGTTTGAATATACCAATTAAAACATCAAGGCAGTATCAAAATTGCAGTGATGGTGCTAAGAAAATTGTGAATCCATTGTATTATCATTAATTCCTTAAAGGTATCTGGATGTCTTCCATAACTGCTTTGTAAAAATTAACTCAATTTACAGATGGCATTATCTGTGAAGACCTTATTCCAAAGTGCTTTTCGATGCTGAACATGGATGTATCCATAGCCTCTTTTGAAAGCTCACTAACAGGACCATCTCTTCTTTCCTTGAAGTAAGACCCATTAATATTAGTGAGGCTTCTGCCTACACCACTCAGAATAGGACTGAACCTCAGCTAGTATCCAAAGTTATTGAGGTCATACAAAGTGGTTTTCTAGGTAACTGCATATTATATAAACCTAATATTTTTAAAAGCTAGCTTGGTCTGAGTTATAGCTATAGTAATTGTTTTCACATTTTTAAGCCATTGGTTTCAGAGAAATCAAAAATGGGACATTCAACTTTGACTCGTCAAGCTGCCATGCCTCATGTAGAAAAATGTGTCCAGCTTTTCTGAACCTCAAATACATACCCAGAAGGCACAGTTCAGAAGAATAATTTATCAGTGAAAATTTCCTTTCTAAGTACTATTTTTTTTAACTTGTATCAAACTCAAGGATTCTGATAATTAGAACATTTATCATCTTCTCCATATGTTGTGGTATACAGGGTCAAACTGTCAAAAAAGCAGTTAACAACCAAGAATTTCTCACATTATAAGGCAAAAAAGATCAAAGAAGATTGCTAGATGTCACCCCAGGACGTTTTGAGACTCTGAAATTTCTTTAAACCTATCTCCCTTCCTCATTTGTTGAGAATCGGGAGACATACAAGTTTAATAAATAATGATAATAATAATACTAAATAATAATAATAATAATAATAATTATTATTATTATTATTATTATTATTATTATTACCGCCCAGGGTCCCTCCTTGAGAGGGAGATGGGCGGGATACAAATATGATTGATTGATAAATTATTATTATTAAATTTATTTATTTATTATTTAAATTTATCCCCACCCATCTCCCCAAATAGGGGACTCTTTTTGTAAAGAGTAAAGCTGTTTTTTTTTGGGGGGGTCCCTGTTTAAGGAATTGCATGTCCATCTCTACTCTGTTCTAATTCTTTGACCATTTAGCTGACACTTTTACCTGTTCCAGTTCCTTATTGTAACATTCTAGCTTTTCAAAGGAGTAAAACTATTGTTGTTGGATACTCTCTAAAGGGTGGTTATTCTTGGGTGACTTTTTTCACCACATCATGAAAACCATGGATATGAAAATACTTTAGGGAGTAATTTATAACTAATATGACTTGGCTGTCATATATCTTGAATTAGATTGAAAATTAGAACAAAAGTTAATGGATTAGGATACCATATTCTTAAACATTTATTATTATTATTTATTATTTTATTTTTTATTTTATTTTAATTTATTATTTATTATTTATTATTTATTTATGGTTGCTCACACAGTCAGCCAGATGTTTAGACTGGATTTGGCATTTTTGTCCACCTACCAAGTCCTTCCCAAGGACCTGGGACAGGCAGATGTTGAATCATTATCATTATAATTATTTCCATGGTGGTTCTGATCCTGTGGGGTGTGAAGCAAACTGAAAACTCATTTTATTGTATTTTATATTTCTATCTTCTATTTGTATCATTGATAGTTTGTATTGAATTTTAAATTTTGTTTTTATTGTAAACTGCCCAGGGTCCCTCCTTGAGGGGGAGATGGGCGGTGATAAAAATTCGATAAATAAATAAATAAATATAAATAAATAAATAAATAAATAAAAAATGCATTTGTTATCAACCTGTCCATCTGATGGGCTGGGGGTATGAGTCAACTGATACATACAAAAATATGTTATAATCATACAAAAATAATATCTATAGTGATAGTGGGTGGGCCATCCATCTTAATATGTCTTTGAAACCATTTAATACTATTTTCTTTTCTTTCTTATTTTTTAGGTCGGGGTGAGCACTCAGAGGAACAAGACTTCTAATACACCAGGCTGACAGATATACACATTTGAATGGTTATGTATGTCCTTCCTCAAATAGAGAAAAGGGTGTTTCAGAAAGAAGAAAGGCAACCATCAATGAGAAATCTTCACTAAAAGTAAGAAAGCCTTGCTGGCCTTTCAAAATGGGGAAAAATATTAAAATTAAGAATAATATCATCATTTTATTTATACTTTCTACCCAGGGAAAACTGGAAAGACATGAATACTACAGTCTGATACTGTCAAGAAGGAAGTATTGGCTAAACAGCACAGGATTTGGAATTTATTTTTCTTCCTGATGAAATTTGAAAGGCAGGGAAAACTTCAAATTATTGCCTCTGACTTGTAATGTGTGTGTGCCTGCAAGTCAGTTTTTGACACCTGGTGATTGCCTGGACAAGTCCCTGCAGTTTTCTTGGCACAGTTTTTCAGAAGTGGTTTGCCATTGCCTGTTTCCTAGGCCTTCCATTTCATTAGAGTGTTGATCTTCAGATCAACAATCCATTTCCAAAATTGAGTTAGTGACATCAAGATGGATTGAGACCAAGTTAGTTGCACATAAAGGCCAATGATCTCAGTGCGATTGAAAGCAAAATGAAGTTATTTCATCAAGATCAATGAGAGCTGAAGTGAGAAAGTGAATCTGTTTCCTTGTAAGTAAGCCTCACCTAATGAAATGCATGTATAAATTATTGTCTTAGATGAATTACAGTAAATTATGGAGAAATGTCTTAGACATTAATTAGGAATTCTTTCTTTTTAAATCAGTAAAATTCTCCATGTATTACTATTACTATTATTATTATTATTAATATTAATATTTCAATAGAAAAAAATGCCATCAAGGCCAATGAATGTAACAGAAGAAAATGGATTTGTCCTCCTGGGTTTAGCCAATCACCCTGACCTGCAAATGCCACTGTTCATTGTTTTTCTGGTGATTTACACAATGATTATGGTAGGAAATATACTAATTTTCATCCTTATCATGGTAGACCTATCACTTAAGGCACCTATGTATTTTTTTCTCCAAGTTTTGTCTTTTGTGGATATCTGCTACTCTTCAGTTACACTTCCCAGAATGCTGGTAGATTTTCTTTCAGAGAACAAGAGAATTACCTATGTTGGTTGTGCCACACAAATGTTCTTCTTACTCTTTTGGGGAGCTTCAGAATGCTTCCTTTTAGCGGTTATGGCCTATGACCGCTATGTGGCCATATGCAAACCACTGAGATATTTGATCATCATGAATAAAACTGTTTGTGTTTCACTGACAGTTTTGTCATGCTTTGCTGGCAACCTGGTGTCTATGCTCCAAACAGCTTGGATCTTCACCTTACCATTTTGTGGACCACATCATGTTAATTATTTTTTCTGTGATATTCCACCACTAATTAAACTTTCATGCATTGACACCTCTTTCTATGAAATGCAGCTGTTTATTACCACCATTCTTGTTATTTTCACTCCTTTTTTCCTTATTCTTGTATCATACTTTCTCATTATTTCCAGCATCTTAAAGATTACATCAACTGAAGGCCGTCAAAAGGCTTTCTCTACCTGCTCTTCTCATCTCATGGTTGTGAGTTTGTACTATGGGAGTAGTAGCTTGATTTATCTGCAACCCAAGTCCACTAATGTAGAGGACAGTAACAAAGTTTTGGCTTTGATGTACACTACCATCACACCCATGCTGAATCCCCTTATCTACAGCTTAAGAAACAAGGAAGTCAACAAGGCAATTAAGAGGATGATGACCAAGAAAACTAACAGAATATTTTTCCATTAAAAAATAATGTGGGAATTTTTTTTTACATATTATGAATTATTATATTGGTAATACCTAGAGAATTACCAATTAAATGTCTTATATGATTTCCATATAATTTGCAGAATTCTAGCATTATTGGAATGTATTAAATTCCTATCTAGGAAACCACAAATTTGATGAAATTTAGTACTGTCATCTACTGGAACAGGGGGAAATGGTGTATTTTTCCAAGAGATTAAATTCATGTGATTTTTCTGTGACAATATTGGCTGTAGTACCAAATTAGCATTAGGGAAAATTAGAAATGCAATTGATACCACACATTCTCAGGGAAAAAAGACACATTATGACTTCTTCCATTCAATCATTCACTTCATGCATGGGTTAAATGGAAATGGGGGGGGGGATGAGTCCCCTCGTGGGAGATGGCGCGGTAATAGAAATCGAAACATAAATAAATGATGAATATCTCACCTTCAGCATCTCCACTCACATGACCCCTTACCTTCAGAAGTTGTTTAACAGCAACACCTTGTATTGAGTACCTTCAATTCATCCCAGTGGTGATTAAAATATAAACACTTTAAATAGAAATATTAAAATTTCTATTGAAAGTTTTTATATTTTAATCACCACTGGGATAATCCATAATCACTTTTACAATGATTAAAAGTAGTTCATCTTTCAATTCATAGTACAAGTCATAATTAAAAATGATTATCTATCTATCTATCTATCTATCTATCTATCTATCTATCTATCTATCATCTATCAATATGTCTTTGTTCTGCCTAATTGAAAAGATGTCTGTATGGCTTAAAGGAAGTATGAATTAATTAATTAATTAATTAAGCTATCTATCTATCAATCATCAGTGGATTGTGTTATGATTAAACAGCACTGATTGATCTTCATGTTCTCAGTTGTCTCCAACCTTGACTCCTTTAAAATAAGTAGCATAAGTTTGCATCAGAAGAACTTTGAAATTGGCATAGTAGTTCCAGGTCCAAAATGATCCATCTATCTACATACTATCTACATTCCTTTTTATTTAGAAACTGATTTTCAGCTATCCCAAATTCCATTGATGCTTCTGCTCAAAGAGAATGTTAAATTCCTTTAGAATCTCGTGTAATTAAAGTCTAATTCCAATTTTTGTTCCTCTGCCACAAAATATGTTATAGATTGCATCATGGTAATTGACATGTAACCATACAATGCCATATTAAATCACATTCTGCAATGGAACTAGAAAAATAAACATCACTTATTACACTGTTTATTGCTCAGAAAATGGTTTCCTCATAGCTATTTTCTTTTCTCTTTCTTCCTGAAGTATTATAGAATTTCAGAGCTCTGTTTTTGAGGGATAGTATTCGGACTGACTCACCACATGAGGAAGGGAGCAGAAATGATGCTCCATTACTTTCTCACTTGGACCTAAACTTTGAAACGTCTCAAATCTTCTTTCTTCCTTGTCTATTCCTCTCATCTTATTGCTCTGCTACCTACGTCACTAAAGAACTAACAACTTCACGTGCCCTTTCCAAACATATTAAGTAACTTTCTAGTGCCTGAAGAGTGAATAGAATTTGAAAGGACTTTCACTACATTACCCAAACCACTTGCATCATTATAGTGCATCTCATCATGTGTTAACATTGCTTTTAGAGTCCTCTGTTGGTACAGATCATCTTCAACATGGAAAAGAATTTTGGAATATTATGGATGTTAAAATATATCCTATGCTTGTTAAACTGCAAGAAATGTTATTCAACTAGCTTTCTGCCCAATCTAGTATCTGGTTGAAAAATATAACTTTGATTTTTCATTTGGGATCTCATACAGGATTATCCTGTGTTTTATAGGCATACTATGTTCTTATTCAGAGATTCTTTTACTCTTGAATGTATTAGAAAATACTATCAATGTGAAGTTTTTCTGAAGTTGTCTGCATTCTTCAGGAAATCTTCAAATCCCCCATATGATGAGTAAAAATATAGGTATGATTTTGGTTTTGTAGTTATGCAATTGTTCCAGATATACCAAGGTCAATATCCA